>JAUIMM010001019.1:1210000-1740000 GCA_031769625.1 Taudactylus pleione
CGACACAATCACAAACTACCTGTGTACGGGTCTAGAAAAAGAGATGCTGAGGCAACCTTTGTAGACGCATTGTCTGTGAAGTGGACAAGACGGAGGCACTGTCCTGCTGGCGGCTCTAGCTTGGCCCAGACGTCATTGGTACTCAGATCTTCTGAGCCTCTCCATCGACACTCCGTTCCTGCTACTTCAACAACTGGACCTGTTGTCTCAGGGTCCTTGCCTTACCCAGATCTGGGTCGTCTGTCTTTGACAGCGTGGCTCTTGGGACATCCCTCCTGAGGTCCAAAGGTTTCTCTAGCGCTGTAGTCAAAACTATGCTCACAGCGCGTAAGCCAGCCTTTGCTTGGATCTACCACAGAGTGTGGCAGACTTCTTTCCAGTGGTGTCGTCCCAGAAATTATGACCCCCAGGTGTTTAGGATTTCCAGAGTCCTGGCCTTCCTTCAAGCTGGATTGGACCTTGGCCTCTGCCTTGCCTCACTGAAAGTACATGTCTCTGCTCTGTCAGTATGGTTCCAATGTAACCGGATATCCACGCCTTCCTTCAGGGTGTCCTCCGGATTCATCCTCCCTCTGTCCCCCAGAGGCTCCTTGGGATTTGGCAGTAGTTCTTCCGGCCCTCCAGGGTCCTTCATTTGAACCCCTAGATTCTGTGGACCTCAAGTGGTTAACAGCAAAGACTCTTTTTCTTCTGGCTATAGCGTCTGCCAAAAGAGTGTCAGATTTAGGAGTGCTCTCCTGTTACTCCCCTTTTCTGATATTTCACCAGGACAGGGCTGTGCTTCCTTCCTAAAGTTGTTTCTAGTTTCCACATTAATGAGGAAATTATAGTCCTGGCCTTTCAATCACCGGACCTCTCCGCACATGAGGCCTCTTTGTATGTGGTCCACGCCCTCAGGATTTATGCGGACCGTTCCATTTCCCTTCAGAAATCAGACTCCTTATTTGTGCTCTATGGATTTCACAAGATAGGATGATCAGCCAATAAACAAACATTGGCTAGATGGCTTCATATGCCTATCTCACAGGCTTACATGCAGGCAGGCCTTCCTGTTCCAGCTTCTGTTACAGCTCATTCTACTCGGTCTGTGTGTCCCTCATGGGCAGCTCGCCGTGGCGCCTCGGCTGTTTAGCTTTGTAAGGCGGCCACATGGTCTTCTGTCCAGACATTTCTAAGGTTCTATGCCTTTGATACCTTCGCCTCTCAGGATGCTCCCTTTGGGCGCCAGATTCTCCTCTGAGCACAGGAGCATCCCCACCCTTAAAAGGACTGCTTTGGTGCATCCCCAAGGTCTCCCTATGGAGCTTATGGACCCTGAAGAAGAAAATGAGAGTTATGATAAGAACTTACGTTTG
Source organism: Taudactylus pleione (assembly GCA_031769625.1). Taxonomy (NCBI): domain Eukaryota; kingdom Metazoa; phylum Chordata; class Amphibia; order Anura; family Myobatrachidae; genus Taudactylus; species Taudactylus pleione. The sequence goes on from JAUIMM010001019.1 coordinate 1,211,356, forward strand.
TTAACTCTCTTTCTTCGAAGTCCATAGGGTCCACAGGGCACCCTCCCTGACGCACCTGGCTTCAGATGGGTTTTTGTTTCAGGTCACCGTTTTCCGTCTCCTTCTCTACGAGAGTGTGATTCTTGTGTGTATGTACCAGTCTCAGGGCGGGGTATAGGGAGAGTGGCCCAGTGCATCCTGGGAACTGAAAGCTTTAACTGCGTGGTTCCCAGATTCCAGATCCACCACCTACACCCCAAGGTCTCCCTGTGAACCCTATGGACTTTCGAAGAAAGAGAGTTAACAAAGGTAAGTTCTTACCATGACTCTCACTTTTATTAGTTCCAATAAAATAATAATCTCGCTTGCCGACTCTTTATTTCACAATCTTTGTCTGATGTGTCTTGGTTAAATTATTAGATTTTACCACTTTAAATGGGATTGAGCTCCTTGTTACAATCCCAATGTGTACAATGCACAGTGAATTTATTGAAATCCAATGTCACCATAAATTATTTGTTTCAATATTCACTCACTTACACACCCTGTATTTAATATTGGTACTAAAGATACTAATCTCTCATATTATTATCAGTGTATGGGTTTAGAATATCTCCTCATAGAGTATTTAGAAACAGATCAGATAACACAGTGATGTGTCTATTCTTCATAGAGCATCGATAGGTTCCTTATACACACTACTATCGTGAGGTTATTTTAAATGAATGAATATTGGGCCCGATTCAGACCCGCTCGCAAGCGCTATGCGCTTGCAAGCGGGTCGATGGTGGGGCATTGCGAACGCGCGGTGTGTGCAAGCCCCGGAGCGAGATAGAAATTCTCTCGCTCCGGGGCTCGCTACAAACGGGGTGGCTGTCGATGTTGATCGACAGCTCGCCCCTGTTTTGTAGGCGGGGTGGGGGTAGTGGCTGGACAAACGGAGGCACTCCTGAAGGAACGCCTGCTGTTTGTGGGCGGCCCTACTGACATCACGAGTTATGTCAGTAGTGAGCTTCCGGCTCTATTAGAGCCGGAAGCTTACTGGGGCTTGCGGCAGACAAGACCCTACCACAAGGGTCTCGTCGCAAACCTGATGGTCGTGACCATCGCGACCATCACCTGGCCGCTTGCAAAACCTGTGGGTGTTCACCCACAGCTTAACGAGCGGCCAGGAGGCCGACTTTTAAAAAAAAAAGCGGCTGCCCTGATTCAGAACGAGCGCTCGCTTTTTGCGAGTGGCTCTGAATCAGGGCCATAGTCCTGATTGACTTCTACAGTACAATGTAACTCAAAAACACTTGTGTCATAGGGCAGTTAGAGTTCACGTAGAATCATATATACAATTACAGTATATGCAAATTAAGAAATAGACCTCTGCGCTTGATAATATATATATAGAGCGAAAAGGGGCATGAAATTATTCATTCACTTCACAAATTGGCTATAAACAGTTTTAATAACTAATAAAATAAATGATAATTCATTGACCGGTCAAATAAAATCACAATAACAAGCTATAATACATACACAAATATACAGAGAAAGCAACGTGCAATTTTATATTAATAAAAACATTTTGCTTAAATAGCAGCACTATATTTAAATAGGATTGATCCAAGGAGGTATAAACCATTCAAAAAGATTTTTCAAAGTCCAAAAAATGTAAGAAACAAAAAAAGGGGGATAGTTTCAAATCATCCACATCTGCAGTAGTTGTGATAATAAGCAATATCCAAGTGCATCCAAGTTATAGCTCACAGTCACACTTTTACTTTTGTAACAAGCGCCATAGAACTCCATACCAGCACTTGAATGTTACCGATTCCTTGGAGAGTCCCCCGCAAAAAATCCACGGTGGGGCTATGTAGCTAAGAGGGAGTGGCAGGGGGGAGAGAGAAACAACCTCCTTAGGAGAGATATAGTGTACGGCAGCTAAGTTTGCATGGGTATAATTCCTTCCAGCCGTATCTCAACCCCTGCGTCGCAAATGTCCAGATAATGTACTTCTCACGTCTCTCAAGTCTTCCAAATACTGAAGATAGGTGTTAGAAGTATCTCAAGCAGGTCCAATTTTGTCCTCTAACCGGTTTCGCTACACACCATGGGGGCTTTATCAAAGAGTCTCTTTGATAAAGCCACCATGGTGTAGAGTGAAACATCATTCATGCATGCTATTGAACTGATTCTTAATAATAGTAATAATCAAGTTACAGTAATAAGAACTATCCTTAGCCCATAGGATTCTTAGTGTGTGACCCTTTATGTGAAGATCTATATTCTGATTATTAATTCTAAAATAATTAGTTATAGGGCTCGATCCAATTAGGTGCGAATTGCAAGTAGCGAGTTTGTTTCTTTAAACTTGCACACTTCGCCGCGAAGCGTGCTCCCGACATTTCTCCAATCCAATTAAAAATGCCTATTCGCACTTCTTGCAGCGGAGGGGTGCGAATTGCCTGCCAAATGAGATTTGCGAGAAATGCATGAAAATGTGGGGAGACCATCCTGGACCCCCCAAAATGGATAATTTCATTAGCAGGACTGTATAGACAGCTGTTTGTGGGTATTAGGAAGGTACTGTAGGTTTTGAAATGGTGTCAAATGGCTGATTTGTGCTTTTTTTTAAATGCAAGAAAATGTTACAAAATAAACTTTTTTGTTTAATCTCAAATGAAAAATGCAAAAAAAACTAGGAAAAAGGGTGATTTTGGGGTACTTTGAGGGCACCTTGAAAAATGGAAAAAAGAATTATAAAAACAATTATTTTTCACTTAAAAATTATTGTAATTAAATTTGGGGTGCCTAAATTAACGAAAAAGTTGATTTTGGGGTAATTTGAGAATTTTTTTTTACCTTCAAAAAATGACATGTAATCATTGGACTAAATAAGCTAATTAGAAACTTCCAATTGCCTAATTGGTCATTAGGGGGGTGTCCCAAGCGGTTCAGCACAGTGTTCCCACATTTTAACCTTAAAATAAAGATTTTCCTTTCCATCTCTCATCCTCAGGGAGGTGCGAGTGGAAACTTGCGAATTCAGGGCCTGTTTCAGAGCCGCTTGCAAAAAGCAAGCACTCACTCTGAATCAGGGCTGCCGCTTTGTTTTAAAAACCCGGCCTCCTGGCCGCTTGCTTAGGGTCCATTAAAGGACAGATAGTCGTGTAATGTGCTAGTGAAAAAAATATATAGAATGTGTTATATCCTGATTAAAAAAGGAAAACCCACCAAAAAAGAAGAAAATTATAAGAGAATAAATGAATTAAAGATCCAATAATATAAATTACTAATATAAGGCACTGTATAGTAACTTAATCTCTTATGTTATAAATATAGCGTCCACATTTTGATAGTCACCTTAAGGAATACGTTTATTGAATGTTAATATCAGTGTTTGATCTTCATTATTAATATTAAATGAGAGAGCTCAGATTCTCATATATTATAGGAATCAAATAATTAATCAATATCATCACTATTACATCATACATCTTATCCCACCACTTATAGTCTCGCTAATGTCCTCTGCAGAGGGTGATAAGAGTCCTTAATACAGTAACTTGTCATACAGTATTTATAATAGGAAATGGATAAGCATGTTATTATATCTCAGTGTTCCAGAGAAACTATAACTTACTCATCTTGAAACAAGTTCAAAAAATTAAACAAGACAAAAATAGGAAGAAGGAGGGAGGGGGAAAAAAATGAGGAGTTGTGGACGGAAAGAAGATGTATCTGAGTCTAACTACAGAGCCATTGTGGTGCCACTCTCGATGTCCTATATGAATTATAGGTAACTATTGTATTCATTCAGACCTTCTGGACATAAACGTTTCATTAGAAAAATTATTTTTGTCTCATATTTCAGTAATTCATTGATCACATCCCCACCTCTGATACCTAGCTGTATCTGCTTCATACCGAAGGCCTGTAGACATTTTGGATTTCCATCATGATGGTGTAAGAAATGATTTGCCACTGAAGTCAAAGTTTTAAACTTATTTTTATCTTTTCTTGCGTTCCTGATGTTATTTATATGTTCCAGTAATCTGATTTTCAGTGGTCTGATGGTTTTACCAATAATTTTTTTGCCACATGGGCATTGGAATTGGTACACTACACCTGCAGAATTGCAGTTAATGTACCTGTCATAGAAGTTCTGTTTAGGTACCACGAACTGGCAAGCTTTATATTGTTTACAGCTGTAAGATCTTAAAATAGGGTAACGTGATTTTTCAGGGATAGTAAGTGGCTTCTTACTAATCTGTCCCTTAGATTCCTAGATCATCTCCAACTTGCCTGGACTCTATTAGGGAGTATCCTTTCCAAATCCTGATCTGTCTGCAGGATAGACCAGTGTTTCTGGAGTATATTGTTGATTTCATGCCATTTGCTGTTGAAGGTACCAATATACCTCACTGGTTCCTCTGTTCTAATCTTAACTTTAGGCATCAAAAGGGAGTCCCTTGAATACAATTTAACCTTAGATAGGGCAGTTTTGATGATTCTATTACTATACCCTGTTTGCTTCAACCTCTCACAGAGTTGATATTCTCTCTCACGATAGATATTTTCATCGGAGCAGTTTATCTTGGTCCTTAGTAGTTCTCCTTTTGGAATTCCTTTTATCATTGCTGGCTTATGGGAACTTTCGGAGTGTAAGATGCTGTTTGTTGCTGTTTGTTTCCTAAATATATCAGTTGTGATATGTCCATCTTTTTCTATTTTAATTGTTAAATGAAGAAAATTCACTTCTTGACAACTCGCTTCACCTGTGAGTCTCAAATTTAAGTTGTTATTGTTCAAAGTAGTTATAAATTCATTAAGAAGATCTTTCTCACCTACCCATAATAATAGAATATCGTCTATATATCGAAGGTATAGGAGGAAATGGTCAGTGTATTTTCAAGATTTTCCATAAACACGCAGTTTTCTGTCCTTTTCTGTCAAACTTCCTACTCCAGAGACGATCGGGCGACCAGGTAGTAAGGTCTAATTTTTATGGACTTTTGGAAGTACACAGTTTTCAAGAAATCAAAATCTTTTTTATTTATCACTCTGTCGGCCAGTGCCTTAGAGATCATATTGGTATAGTTCTCAAGGAAATTTGAGGTTGGTTAAATGTAAGGACTTTATAGCATTGTTGATCTCCAAGTTGTTTTTCAAGTTCATCCAATTACATTGGTCTTGGCCATAACATAATGTGCCCCCCTTTGTCAGAAGGTTTAATGATAATATCCTCCCATTTAGAGATCTGTAGTAGGGCTGTTCTTTCTTTTCTTGTGAGATTGTCTTCTTGAAATTTAAATGTCCCATGTTCAGCAAAGAGTTTATCTAGGTCTCTAGATACTAGATCCAAATAGACTTTGATCAGAGGACATATATTAAAATCGGAGAAGGATGACTTTGATTTGATCAGAGATGAATCAAAAGGTCTAAGGTCTTGTGTCGCCCTATCCTCATCTTCTGTTTCTAGGTCCTCCAGTATACGTAATATCATCTGATGAAAAATTGGGGGTGGAGGTGGATCCAGTATTTATTGATGGTACATCCTTATGTATACTGAAAAACTTTTTCAATAAGGTTTTTCTTGTGAAAAGTTGGAGATCCTTCTCACATTCAAATCTGTCAGGTCTTTGTAGAGAGAGAAAGATAAACCCTTGGATAGGAGAGAGATTTGGACATTAGTAAGTAGTTTGTCTGTAAGGTTGATGATTCTCAATGTATCATTATTTATTTCCGCTAGCGTAGCTGTTCCCTCGGCTCCTCTCTCCATTCCAATATATCTTTCTTCCTTCTGTGAGAAATTATCTGGGGATTCTATAACCGCAGAGACGCAGCTTTAACTTGTCTAACAGTGGTTGCTCCTGTTAGGAGTGCACAAACTAATTAACATCTGAGGGACAACATGTGTTATAATTAAATCCTGAGAAATTATATACTATGTAACCAAATCTCAGTGCAGATTAAGGAATAGAATCACTTTTACATGTGCTGAGAAAAAAACATAGGGGCTCACTTGTGGAATATGATGTATCCACAATCTCATTGTCTGGTTGATTTATCCACAAGGCAAGTCTTATGATGAGATTTAATACAAATGCCAGAGGATTAAAAATCAAGGAGTCTCAGATTTATATGAGACATATTATAGCTAAGAGTATTATTATTGGTCTCTCTGGAAGCGCACAATATAAATCATTTGACAGCGGAACAAGAACTGTAATTTGAATTAAGTTCATGGGGCTCTATTTACTACAATCAGCATATTGAATGCAGATTGTAGTGTGGTATTGCCGACTGAATTCGCATTGCGAATTCAGGCAATATCACAGGGATTTACTACAAATCCCTTGCAGGGACAGAGCTTGCGAGAAAGCTCTGTCCCTGCGAATCCCCTCCGCACACTATAAAATAAATACTGTGACAAAATGCCAGCGCATGCGCTGAACGGCCGCCGCTGCTACCCCCGGCACTAAGCCCCTCCCCAGCGATCGCGGACCCCCACATGACCCCCCTCCCCCCCCCCCACCCGCGACCCCCCTCCTTTATTTACACTTACCTGCATGATCCGGGCCTCCGGTGATGTCCTCCGGTCAGCTGATATCCCATACAGCACTGGGACCCGATAACCTGATGACCGGGCTGCAGTGCAGTATGGGAGACCAGCTGACCAGAGGGAGGACATCACCCGGAGCCCCAATCACCGGTCCATGGAGTCAGGTAAGTTAGTTTTTTTTTTTACAATTTTTTTTTTTACAGTGTATCAGCATGTGGTCTGTTTAGACCACACAGCTAATTACTGGGGCCGACTCCTGACTCTGCTCTCCCTGTTAGAGCAGAGTAGGAGTCCGGTAACTGGGGGAGACCCTGGATAACACCACCTCCAGGTGGCGTTATTATCACAGGGCCTCCCTAGGTATTTTTTTCACAATTTATTTTTAGTAACTTTAGCCAGATCACATTTCCCATAACAATTATCGAAATGCGATCTGCTTACTAAAAATAAGTGATATTTAGGGGTTGGAGTAGAATTTTATGAATTCTACTCCAATTGCCCTGTAATAACTATAGGTGATACTAAAATAATGTGAAAAGGGTGTGGAAACACCCTTTTTCACTTTATTTTAGTAAAAATAATGTTAATAAATAGAGCCCATGGAGAGAAAGAGACAACATTATTTGTGAGCATTTTTATAATACAGTACTATCTAAATATACAGTAATAGTCCTCCCTAGACATATATATGAATTATTAAAAGAGTATTAAGTGCTGAAAGTGAATGCCCATATAATTGTATATGTGATTTTACCTGAACTTTAACTGCCCTATGACACGTGTTTTTGAGTTACATTGTAGAAGTCAATCAGGACTATATTCATTAATTTAACATAACCTCACGATAGTAGTGTGTATAAGGAACATATCGATGCTCTATGAAGAATGGGCACATCACTGTGTTATCTGATCTGTTTCTAAATACTCTATGAGGAGATATTCTAAACCCATACACTTATCATAACATGAGAGATTAGTATCTTTAATACCAATAATAAATACACGGTGTGTAAGTGAGTGAATATTGAAACAAATAATTTATGGTGACATTGGATTTCAATAAATTCACTGTGCATTGTACATATTGGGATTGTAACAAGGAGCTCAATCCCATTTAAATTGGTAAAATCTAATAATTTAACCAAGACACATCAGAAGAAGATTGTGAAATAAAGAATCGGCAAGCGAGATTATTATTTTATTGATTTAATATACATATTTTCTTTATTCACATTTTCACATATTATTATTCACAGAATAATTGCTTTTAATATTTCACTGAAGAGGCATATTATTTTATTGAAATTAATAAAAGTTATATTTTAGTATCATTCTTTCTAGTGCACCAACAAAGAGACATTCTTTCCTCTCTTTCCATATTTAGTTGTATCTATTGTTTCTGGCAGCACCCCCAGAACCACATGAAATAAATTATAGTTCAAGACTGAGATAACTGGGGTTATTTAATTTGTGATATTCATTACCTACTGGAGCAGAAGTGTTCCCCTTACCCCCAACCCTTAATAAGAATACACTGTATTTGAATGGAGTCTGACATTGCAGTCGTTATATGTGCGTGTACATGTCTGTACATAGGGCAGCATTTTGTTACAGGAGACATCTATTATTCACCATTTAGGACTCACAGATACTGGTCATTTCGTGAATAGAACCAGAGTTACTTGTTTCCATTTAACATATAATAAGGCCTAGCCATTCTCACACACTATCAGCTTTTGTATAGAGATTACTTCCCCCGCTTCCTGTGTCAGGTTACAGCCAGGATCTTATTCACAACGCTTCACTTTTCCCACATTTTGTTATGTTACAGCCTTATTCCAAAATGGAATAAATTCATTTTAGTCCTCAAAATTCTACACACAATACCTAATAATGACATCATGTAAAAAGGTTTTTTGAGATTTTTGCAAATTTAATAAAAAAAACAACAACTAAGAAATCACATGTACATAAGTATTCACAACCTTTGCTCAATACTTTGTTGATGCACCTTTGGCAGCAATTATAGCCTTAAGTCTTTTTGAATATGATGCCACAAGCTTGGCACACCTATCTTTGGGCAGTTTCGCCCATTCCTCTTTGCAGCACCTCTCAAGCTTCATCAGGTTGAATAGGAAGCGTCGGTGCACAGCCATTTTCAGATCTCTCCAGAGATGATCAATTGGATTCAAGTCTGAGCTCTGGCTGGGCCACTCAATTACATACACAGAGTTGTCCTGAAGCCAATCCTTTGATATCTTGGATGTGTGGTTAGGGTCATTGTCCTGCTGAAAGATGAACCGTCCCCCAGTCTGAGGTCAAGAGATCTCTGGAGCAGATTTTCATCCAGGAATTCTCTGTACATTGCTGCATTCATCTTTCCGTCTATCCTGACTAGTCTCCAAGTCCTGCTGCTGAAAAACATCCCCACAGCATAATGCTGCCACCACCATGCTTCACTGTAGGGGTGGTATTGGCCTGGTGATGAGCGGTGCCTGGTTTGCTCCAAATATAACGCCTGGCATTCACGCCAAAGAGTTCAATCTTTGTCTCATCAGACCAGAGAGTCCTTCAGGTGCATTTTGGCAAACTCTTTGGCTGCCATGTGCTTTTTATTAAGGAGTGGCTTCCGTCTGGCCACTTTACCATACAGGCCTGATTGGTGGATTGCTGCAGAGATGGTTGTCCCTCTGGAAGGTTCTCCTCTCTCCACAGAGGAAAGCTGTAGCTCTGACAGAGTGACCATTGGGTTCTTGGTCACCTCCCTGACTAGGGCCCTTCTCCCCCGATCACTCAGTTTAGACGGCCGGCCAACTCTAGAGTCCTGGTGTTCCGAACTTCTTCCATTTATGGATGATGGAGGCCACTGTGCTCATTGGGACCTTCAAAGCAGCAGATATTTTTCTGTACCCTTCCCCAGATTTGTGCCTCAAGACAATCCTGTCTCGGAGGTCTACAGACAATTCCTTGGACTTCATGCTTGGTTTGTGCTCTGACATGCACTGTCAAGTGTGGAACCTTATATAGACAGGTGTATGCCTTTCAAAATCATGTCCAATCAACTGCATTTACCACAGGTGGACTCCAATTTAGCTGTAGGAACATCTCAAGGATGATCAGTGGAAACATGATGCACCTGAGCTCAATTTTAAGCTTCATGGCAAAGACCATTAATACTTATGTACATGTGATTTCTTAGTGTTTTTTTTTTATTAAATTTGCAAAAAACTCAAAAAAACTTTTTACACGTCATTATGGGGTATTGTGTGTAGAATTTTGAGGACAATAATGAATTTATTCCATTTTGGAATAAGGCTGTAACATAACAAAATGTGGAAAAAGTGAAGCGTTGTGAATACTTTCCGGATGCACGTTATATATATGTAAACTGTATTTTGTGTGTGTAATTGAATATATTGTTTTGTAGTTAATTGTAGCAGGGTTATGTATGTACTGTGTACTCTTACTTTGAATATTATACAGAGAACTCTGTGGGTGTTTTATGTTATTTCATGTGGTGAAAGGACTTATATAGAAGGGACTAAGATTGATAAAGCAAGGAACAGTATTAGGAAATAAAGGGAATATAACGATCCCTGAACAATTTTTTCCCTGTTTTATACCTTCAGAATATTTGCAGTGGTGTGTGAGAGCCACTCTTCCAGGAGTTTGTAGGGACTATCCAAAATTCAGGAGTCCCACGGTCATATTTGCATGCAAGCAGGGGCATAACCAGAAATTTTCGGGCCCCACAGCAGCATTTTAAGTGGCACACACCCCAATCCTTCTAGAGAAACACCTTTCTCATCAGTATCACAGAATAAAATAGTAAATATATATATATATACTGCCAGTATCAGAGAAACTGTGGATTGCCTGGCAGCTTGCCATGTACTTATAAATGGATGCAACAAATATCTCTGAATTTCTATTACCATATAGTTTTCATGCATTGTTGCAGGTACAATTTAGTGTGCCGGGGAAATCTAGGGGATCCTCCCCTTTCTGTTATATATATATATATATATATATACACACACATATATACATACACACACACACACACACACATTTCAGGTGCAACAATATTAAATGACAACAAATAAACTACTACATTAATTGTTGTTGTTGGTAAGCAGCTCCTAAAGCTGGGGTTAATCTGATTACCCCCAGAGTTCAAGAAATTCAATACCGTTTATGGGATTAGCTATCTAGACCTCTTGAATGCTTAAAACACATGTAGACAATTATGTATACTATAACCACCCAAAAAGAGTGCTTTCAGTATCAGCTGATCATTTTAGGCCCCATTGTGGTGGCCATTATAGTACATAGTGCCCCCAGTTCATATTATGCCACATTGTAGTACCCCCAGTTTACAATATGCCTCATCGTAGTGCCGCCAGTACACATTATGCCACACACTGCCCAGTTCACATACCACACAGTGTACATGGTACATATTATGCCACATTATAGTGCCCCCAGTTCACATGTCACACAGTGTATATGGCATGTATTATACTACCCTGTAGTGCCCAAATTCATATTATACCACACTGTAGTGCCTCCAGTTCAGTCTGTACAGCATTACAGAGCCCCCAAGTCATATTATACCAAATTACAGTTAACCTCAAATCATTATGCCACATTACAGTGCCTGAGTTCATATTATTCCACACTATAATTCCTCCAGTTCATATTGTGCCACATTACAGTGCCCTCCAGTATATACTATGCCACATTCCAGTGCTGTCAATAAGATGCCACATTCCAGTGCCCCCAATTAGATGCCTCATTACAGTGCCCAAGTTCAAATTATGTTACATTACAATGTCGTCCTCCTCAAATTATGCAAGAGTACAATGCATCCAGTTCAGATTATGCCACATTACATTGCCCCCAGTGCATTATAACATCCAATACACACATAGCCCTTACCTGTATAATATCTACTACACACACTCCTTACAATTACACAGACTACTCATTGAAAATATAATGCAATTCCAGGCGTTTAGTAGACAACGATATGACCTCGGTGCAGAGGAGCCAGGCCCGGGAGTACTTCCCTTAAGCCTTTGGGCCCCATAGAAATGGCACTCCCTGCACCTATTATAGCTATGCCCATGCATGTAAGTCAACCGCATTAACACGCACAGTATGTTCACAGATCTAAATGCGGATATCCACTCATACGCAAAGCTTTATGCATCAATGCAGCTGCTCTGTCTCTATTCATACACTTTTTCAAATGCGTCATCATTATCAGCACACACTTGCACAAGCTTAACACCTGGTGCAAGAGATGCGACTGAAATCAAACAGCACAAACTAAACTTAGCCTACATGCAAAAGCCCAGTTACAGTACACCTCTTCAGCCTCAAGTGGAGATGTGACTGAGATGTGTACAACTCTCAGTCACCTGTAGATGTGTGTGTGTGTTGCTATGAAGCTTGAGCAATGCGAAAACATCACAGGATCCTTCTACAAAACCAGTACAATGGAATGGGTTTGTAAAAGCACAATACATAAATGGTTTACATCGCATTACTACCATATTGGAATGCCGTTTTTGACATAACAATGTCCACCTTGTCATTGTCGACTTTCTGAATACTGATAAGATAACAACATCCCATTTTATTTACTTGCAGAGTACCAGTCATAAAAGCAAGTGCTGTAAAGGTGGTAGTGGCAGGTATGACAATGTAGGCAAAAAATGCCCCTCGAGAGTCACCATGTACATATATAAGGCTTGACGCATTTCTCCACTCTTTGTTAGGGGTTTATTCACAAGGAAGAAATCACTAACAGAGAACAGGAATATATCTACATTCTAGGAGTGTTGCATAGAGATTATGCAAACTTGTTAGCAGACTGTGGGTCTCATTCAGACCCGGTCGCAATCGCTGAGCACTCACAACCGGGTTGATGGTTAGGCCCTGCGCACGCGCGTGTGCGAGCCCCGGAGCGAGAGAGAAACTCTCTCGCTCCGGAGCTCACTACAAAAGGGTCGGCTGTCGATGTTGATCGACAGCTCGGCCTGTTTTGTGGGCGGGGCGGGGGGTGGTTTCACAAACGGAGGCGTTCCCAAGCGAACGCCTGCCGTTTTGTGGGTGGCCGCACTGACATCAGCAGTGATGTCAGTGGGGAGCTTCCTGCTCGATCAGAGCAGGAAGCTGCCTGGGGCTTGCGGTTGCCGAGACCCAACCTTAGGGTCTCATCGCAAGCCCCGATGGTCTTGACCATTGCGACCATCACCCTGGTCGGTCGCTAAGCTGTGGGTGGTAACCCACAGCTTAGCTAGCGACCAGGAGGCCGCACTTAAAAATAGAAGCGGCTGCCCTCATTCAGAACAAGCGCTCGCTTTTTGCGAGCGCCTCTGAATGAGGGCCTGTGCGCTCTGCTCTATTGTGTGGTTACTATGGAGAACACTGCAGGTACTCTATTTGATTGATCATGTTAACTAGAGGGAAGTTCTGTTAATATCAATTTTCAATAAACATATTTTGGGCCCGATTCTGATTAGCACACAGGGCCACATACAGATGGACTGCAAACGGAATACTAATGCAACTAAACGTAGGTTTTATTGCGTACACATTGCACTGCCCACTTATTTTTAATCAGCTAGCACAGTCTTCATCACTGGTAGCAGCACTCACACTTACCCCTTGCTGGATGCAAGAGATCTGTCTGAAATAGGTTTTCCCTTGGCATCATCAGAATTTGGTGTAGTTTTGGTAACATGCCCACAACATGCCCAAGTCACTCCCAAGAGACGGTTCTCTTCAGTGCATTCAAGACCTGATTCTTAGTTGCACAAATGCCAATGTTCATGTAGTTGAGCAATTTCTTGCAGCAGTGCATGCATGAAAACTTTAGAAACCCCACACGTGGATGTATTACACAGAGTAAAGACAGAAAGGTGCTTTTGTGATCGATTCAGATGGTATCAGGAATGTGGAGTAAAAGTGATGGGCGTTCCTGAGCGATGACTGGAAGGTGGCTATTAGTGCAGGCAAAAATTGTCCATTCAGTGGGAGTGTTATGAGAGGTTCACTGGCGTGTCAATACAAGCAACTACGTTCACAGACGCACAGGCGCAGGCATAGGAGGCTGTGGTCAGACAGTGCCATAGCACTGGTGCAAGTTTCAATGGTGAGAACAATGGTGACGTATAAGGATGCACCAATCTCAATTCTTGCATATTCAACCGCGTGGATGTATGGTAAGGAGTTTGTAACGGCATTTGCATAAACTCGCAGATGGGCGACTACTAAGGAAAAGTCCATCAACTTTTTTTTTAATTAAAGATATGGCTTAGTGCATAAGACCTGGTAGTAGATATGGCTTAGCATATTATACATGGTAACAGATATGTTTCTGCATATTACATTTTACATTAGAATTGGCACTAGATTTTGTTCTGCATATTAGATTTGCTATGAAATACCAAATATGGCACTACATTTTAGCCAGATATACTGTATTAGGGCCCATACACCTTATTGACCAGCATAAGATCAGATGAATGATACGTTTTCCCTACGACTCCCCGGACCTCCCTGGCAGTCCCTGCAGCATATTTGTTGTTTTTCTAAGCACAGGATCAGTCGTAAGATCGAACCTGTGTCTCACAGGCTCATCAGGAAACAGTCACTGAAATTAGTTGAAATGCCACACGCTGGATCGCATGAACAAAATAAATGGCACGAGCTGCACACAATACGATGGACCATATGTGCTGCACATATGATCATAAGAACCGATTGTACGAACAGCGGGAGCGCACATCGGATCGTATGTTACTAAAAAAAGACACGATTTTCACAAGATCCATCTTATGATTGGTTGAAAATCGTGTAATCGTCCAGAAATCGCGTAGGTGTATGGGGCCCTTATGTCTGCATATTATACTTTTGAACCATATATGGCAAATTCAAACTGAAGCCAAATATCACATTTGCAAATTAAAAGCATATTTGTTGCTCGCTCATAATAGACATGGCAGTACTTTGTGTATTTAATAATAGACATCACTAAGAATATTACACTTGACCAATTATACCTCAGGTTTATATGCTGGGCATCAGATTTAGCTCAGTATTTTACACTTGGCAGCACATTTTGTGCACTTTGTATACTTCAAATCTGATATGGTTCAACAAAATGCACTTGACAGCAGACATACTGTAGCTCAACAAATTATACATATCAGCAGACACAGCTCAACCAGACATGGCACAATACAGACATGGCACAATACAGACATGGCACAATACATTATACTAGGGATCAGATAGATTTAGATTTATTCATTATGAGATAACGCTCAACATGATATATTTGGCACTACCATTTATGGTTCTACATAGTATCCTTTCCATCAGCTATGGCGTTGCACTAGGTATAATTGCAAATTAGACTTGGTAATAGGTATACCTATGCATATTACAGGTTTGCATATCCCACAGTATATTAGATCTAGACGTACTGTATGCATCTCTCATTTTAGACTTGGCACAGCTCTGTGTACTTGGCACCGTATATCCCTTGGGATATTAGACATGGCACTATACGCACCAAAGATATATATCCTTGGCACCAGTGTTTTGCTCCTAGCGGTAGAAACTGTTCAACTTTGCATGCTTCACAGCAGACATAGCTCAGCATATTTTACATGCATGGCATTCTCTACATCCAGTATAGCACTATGTTCATTTCTCACACCCAGTAATGGTACAGTTATGATTCCAAACAATGATGATACAAACAAACCTGATGACCTATAATTAACTGGTGATACAGGGCTACCAGACAGCCTTCATTTTCTAGTAATGTTGTGAAGGTATGTTATTATGTCATAAACCCTACTTTATCACCAGGCATAGCACTGTACATTATACTAAGAATCAGATATAGCTTACAGTTATATGATTGTCACCAGATATGAATCAACACATTTTTTTTGGTAACAGATTCAACTCTTCAAATATACTTTGCCCAGATGTGGCTCTGCATATAAGACTTAACACCAAATATAGCCTGGCATATTATACTTTACATTGCACTAAGATATAGCTCAACAAATTAGGCTTGGGACAAGGTATGGCTCTGCATATTTTACTTGGCATAAGGTATGGCTCTGCATATTAGACTTGGCATTAGGTATGGCTCTGCATACTTTACTTGGCATTAGGTATAGCTCTGCATGCTACACTTGGTATTAGGTATGGCTCTGTATATGAGACTTGGCATTAAGTTTGTCTCTGCACATTAGACTTGGCATTAAGTTTGGCTCTGCATATTAGACTTGGTATTAGGTATGGCTCTGCATATTAGACTTGGCATTAGCTGTGGCTCTGCATATTAGACTTGGCAGCAGATATGGCTCATGTTTATGTACTTGAAAACTGATATGCTGTATTATATTATAAAAGGTTAGCGTGTGTGAGGAAACCAAACAACCCTGCCCATTATTAGATAAAAGAAAAAAATATCCAACAAAGGGTACTTCCCTAACAAGATGAAAGTTTTAGACAGGCTTGAAAAAACTCGCTGGAAGGTATACCCAAATCATCTGGGCCAAATAAAGTAATCTTGTTGGAATGTTCTTCAAAAGATGCAAACTCAAGAAACTTGGTTTATCCAATCTCTGAATGGGTGTCTAATAATGTTAATGTTATCTCAAGAGATGAATTGAAACCCAGATACTGAATACGTGAATAGATGAAGCACAACCAGTGGAACAGGGAAATAAATGACATTACGTAAAGCTACTGTGGACAATAAATATTCCTGTTTGAGTTTGAAATGTATTTTGAAATTGGTATAATATATCAAATTATTTCATTAAAGTGTGAGGGATATTATGGAAAATTTAGAAAAACATAATTAGAGGAGAAAGGGGATCTCTCTGTCTATTTTTTACATTAAACAGTTTGGACAATTGACCATTGACCCTCACTCTGGCCATTAAAATGGACCAAAAGAGCCAATATCCATTTAAGTATGTCGCATTTAAAGCAGGGTACACACTGGCAGATATATTGACCAATCAATTGATCGGCCAATATATCAGGTGCCCATCGGCCAGTGTGTACCAGCGATATGTCTGTGAACGACGTTGTTCAGACATATCGCGTCGGCTGTACTGCACAGCTGATGCCCAATGTATCTGCAGATATATTGGGGCATCGTGCTGTGTGTACGGGTTGTCAGCCATCCACTCGTACTCTTGTGGCGTCAGCCGAGGGGAGGGGGCCGCGACACACCCCTGGCCAGTGGGACCTGCCCCCCTCCAACACACAGAACACAGATGATGGTTGTTCATTGTGTATGAACAACCATCATCTGCAGATATACAGTATCTGTTTAGTATGTACCCAGCTTAAGACTAAAACAAGAGAGACTGGTACGTAACTACCAGCCTACTATGTATAAGGCCTTTCCTTCTTTGTGGGCAACAGGTAAGATGGTGGTTGCCTTGATGGTACATTGGGAGTTTACATCTTGTCAATATTGTTCTATTCCTGAGATTAGTCAGTTTAGTCATTTGGTATCCATATAGGTTAGTTCAGTAGGGAAAACTAAATGTAAGTAGCACATGCTTAGGGTGTTTGCCTTCCTTATATATATCACTATTATTTTGTTCTCTAATGATATTATTATTACCAGTTATTTATATATCACACACATATTCCGCAGTGCTTACAGAGAATAATTGGCCATTCACATCAGTCCCTGCCCCAGTGGAGTTTACAATCTATATTCCCTATCACATGCTCACACACTTACACACTAGGGTTAATTTGTGTTGGGAGCCAATTAATCTACCAGTATACTTTTGGAGTGTGGGAGGAAACCGGAGTACCTGGAAGAAACCTACGCAAGCACAGGGAGAATATACAAACTCTGCAAAGTTAGGGCCGTAGTGGGAATCGAACCCACAACCTCAGTGCTGTGAGGCAGTAACGCTAACCATTACACCGTCTGTGCTGCCCCAAAATGTTGAACATGACTATCGGTCATTACAACAGCTAATAAGAAAACAAGATATTTGTGTGTCAAGAATGACAAATCTTAATTTGCACTGCACCAGTTTGTGCACTGTGGCATGGAAGGTCTAGCAGTCAGCTGTTTATGACTGTTTATATTTCCTGCCTGTTACAATATGAACACTATAGCAGTATATACAACACAGTACCATTCAGTGATATTTTGCCGTCAGTCAGCAAAGCCTGAGAGTTTAAAACTAAACGGCAAGTTCATATTACCAATTTCACATTTAAAACCAAATTTTAAGCTATTTTTGTTTTGTGCTTACAGTAATTACACTTTCCAGCACTAATACTAGCATCATTCATTCCTGCAGCCTTGTCATTACTGGAGAGAGTACCATGAACATAGGGATGAAAACAGTATAAGAGCACATTAGTGTGTGCATACTACAATCTTTCCAGAATTGCAGGTCAGCAAGCTGAAATTTTCCTGCTGTCGAAGCCGGATGATTGGCAGAGACCAAATCTTTTAAATTAATATCTGGCGACGCTATTTTGCGTTGTCTCTGACGACGCCATTTTGCGTCGTCAGCATGATACCATTGTGTACGACGCTATATTTGGTTATTAGCGTCGTGCGTCTGTTTTGCTACTGCATATTGTTGAAAGTCCAATAAAACCTATACGCCTATTAGATAATACATATAAAATATACAAGACGCACAACGCACATTTGCGCTGTACATCAAAGCCTACAGATAAGCACAAAACACATACGCACAACGCATACTAGCAAAAGTACACAATATTCTCACACTCACACATGCACGCACTTATAAAAAGGTTCCCTCACATTAAGCATATTAGAGGTTTTATTAGCAAATGCTTATGCTGTGAAATGTAATGTATATGATATTTAAGGTACAGAAACATAGTTGACATGTCATGTTTGGTACCATTCTAAATCCCTGTTTATTCGCAGATCTCCGGTTCTATCGGCAAGGAGATCGCATCATGCGTCCGCAAGTTATGGATTATAGGAAATTAGTGATTAGAATGTATACCTCTGTATGTAGTGTCTTTAGCTAGTTTAAACCAGTTCTTCGGCGGGAAAACCACACTAAGCAAATTCTGAGGAACTGGGACATACCCCTAGTGACACTGTATGAACTGACCTATGACCTGCATCGTACCAGAATGTCCAGGAGTAAGAACCAATGGAAATCTGTCAATTAGTTTCTTTGTTAGAGCTGTGACCTGAAGGTATATAGGCTAGTGCTCTAGAAACCATAAAGGGAGTCATTTCCCTTCTTAGATGACCACAGGCTTCAGGATTGATGACTGAGAACTGAAATCCAGAGCGCTAGCATATGTATTGGTTGTACCTTTGTATTTACTTGCTTTTTGCGCTAATTGTCTAGATCACAGCGCGTTATATTTTGCCTTGAATAATATAACTTTTTGTGCTTTGGAACCACAATTGGATTGGAAAGCAATTATTTCTTAAGCGACTTGCAGTGCTGGTGGCGACTAGCGACTGTTAGGATTCAATAGATGGGGGCTCGTAGTTTTGGAGGTCACGCTACCAAGAATTCGCACGATAGTGTACGGATCTCGATTTCTCACCAAAGGGTGGAAGGCGCCATACACAGGAAAGAACGCACTGTGTTCAAAACTTGTACCATCTAGTGTTGTGAAACCGATATCCGTTATTGTGTGATTTCAAGGAGTGCTGGCTAGGACCTGGGGCAGGAGAGAAAAGTGTGTTTCTTCCATTGTCTCTCTTGGCGCTAGATAGCGTATGCGTGTTTCCTGTATTGCTGCCACGTGTTCGAACAATCGTTTTGATAGTATTGTTGTATTGATAGCGTGATGACATTGTTTAAAACCTCTGAATCATATTGCCATACTAGCGAAAAGTCTATTTTCTACGCACAAAACTAAAGGTGTATGAAATTAAACGTGTGATTGTAATGTGGATAGGTACTGTGTGTCAGGCCTATGCTAGGTACCGTGTGTCGGACCTAAAGACTCGGTAGGTGTTTGACGAGGAAGAAAGCTACTGAGTGTGCACACATAGCAGGTGTATTACAGCAAGGACAGGGATTTTGTACCTCGAAGAAAACAAGGGGTTTTCGAAATTCGGCCCCCAATAGTAGTCGCAGAGGCCATTGATCAGTAAGGTTCTCTGGACACTGGGACTGGACCGCATGGTTAGGTAGACCGTGATTGTGACTTGGGGTGTAGTGGAGGAAATCACTGGAAAGGGTAAGTGTTATTGGAACACTTAAATGCTAACAGGGGAGAGTACTCAAAAAGGGATAAGCTACTGGCCAAAGCTTGTGTCAATGGTGTCCGGAAAGACAGAAAAAGCGCATAGGCGCTATTCTGCACCTCATTGTGCACGCTGTCCACAATGCTTAGCGGGCCGGTTGTGCACAATGGGAAAGGAGTGTGTGAACATAGCACTGTAGGAACGTTCACCGGTCCACATTCATGACAAGCTGCTTAGCGTTTTCCCAGATGGATGCTAAGCATACACTGGGAATGGTCAACGATGCGCTGCTTGTGGAAAGGCCGACAGGTTCGGCAAGGCATATAATGTATACAAAGTATGGTGTGTATGCAACTGCGTACTGTAATGTATTGGTTAAGATGACAAAGAGATGTGTGAAACCTTTTCCTAAAATTGGCAGTTTTGATGTGGAGTGTTGAATAATGTTAGAGATAGCATCTGTGTGGTGAAATCTCAAAAGAAACTAGTAAAATATAATGACTGTTTGAAGTTGTGGCAGCACGAGGGGAACACGTGGTTGCGTGACGTGCACGCTGTGCAAAAGAGCGTGCACGTGACGCAAAACAGCGTCATGTATGTGCCACATGGGAGCACGCAAGCACCACGAGGTAGCGCTTCCAAAGGTAAAGGGGATCGCGCATGTGCACCGTCACCACCTTATGTGGTTGAAGGTGATGGTACAGCCAATACCAAAAATTATACAAATCATAACATGTAACCTAATACCCTGTTTAATTCACTTCTAGGAAAAATGTAACTGAAAAAAAAAAAGTATTTTAAGTCACCTCTAGGAATTTAAGTGTGTGCAAGCTTTAGTCATTGTGCAGTGTGGAAAAGATCAGGTGTCCTTGTTTACGGTAAATATTGAGATTGAGAACTGAGGTCAGAATAGCTACTATATATGTTAATTTTTCTTTGAACTACTTGAAGTCTAGACAACAGATCCATTATCTGCAGTGAAACTTATGCATTAAGGTACATGTACAGTGCATGTTGTGAAAGTACTGGAGAATTCATAATTAATCACAGCAAACCCAAATATGAAAGTTCTATATGTCTAGTTTGTACATGCTGCATTTGAGAATTTGTATGTACTTCTGAAAAATCATTGCAATACAGCAGTTAAAGAATTCACTTCTGAGTAGGGTAACATGTGGTGTGTTATACTGTATTATCTGTGTATTAGATCGCATGTAAACCACATATAATATTGCAGTTATAACTGAGTATGATTTGAAGGTTTGCTGAATATGTGTTGTGCTAAATGATATTAAATTGTTGCTTCATCTCTCACAGACAGGACATGAGGTCGCAAAGGACAAATTACAGCCATGCCAGACTAAGGTTAAATACTTGGGACACTGTCTAACCCAGTGGCTACAACATTTGACAACTGACAGAATACAGGCCATACAGACCGTGACACTGCCGCAAATCCAGCAGCAAATTCATACCTTCTTGGGCATGTGTGGATACTGCAGAATGTGGATCCCAGGTTTTTCTATTTTGGCATTACCATTGCAGGAATTGGTGTCATCCTCAAAACCCGACCATGTCACACACACTGAGGAAACAGAGCAGGCTTTCCTTCACTTAAGGATAGTCTGACAAAAGCACCTGCCATGGGAATACCAGATTATGAAAACGTTTTGAGTTA
This sequence comes from Taudactylus pleione, assembly GCA_031769625.1. NCBI lineage: Eukaryota > Metazoa > Chordata > Amphibia > Anura > Myobatrachidae > Taudactylus > Taudactylus pleione. The sequence continues at coordinate 1,232,851 of JAUIMM010001019.1, forward strand.
TATTGTATGGAGGCTGATGGCTGCGCAGCAGGTGTCCTCACACAAAAACATGGTGATGCTAGTAGACCTGTAGCATACTACAGTGCACAATTGGACACTGTGGCAAGATCACTCCCAACGTGTTTAAGAAGTGTAGCAGCAACCGCTCTTCTGGTCAGTAAAAGCGAGTATGTAGTATTAGGTCATGATATGATTGTTTATACACCACGTGCTGTATCTGCTTTGCTGAATTCTGCCCAAACTAGACATGTTTCTTCAGCTAGGTTCACAAAATGGGAATACTGATACACATGATTGTATGGAATATTTGTATCAGACCTTTACTGCAAGACCTGACATACATGATACACCATTAGAAAATGTAGATGTGATATTTTACACGGATGGGAGTTGTCATAGACAAACTGACACAGGAGAATTATGCACAGGTTATGCTGTTGTAGATGATGAAGATGTTGTAGAAGCCGAACAACTTGGTCCACCTCACTCAGCACAAGTAGCTGAACTGGTGGCATTAAGGAGAGCATGTGAGCTGGCAGAAGGTAAATCAGCTAATATATACACTGACTCCAGGTACGCCTTCGGGGTAGTACAAGATTTTGGGGCTCTTTGGCGTCTGAGAAATTTTATGACAGCAGCAGACACACTAGTCGCACACTCACACCACATAAAAGGACTCTTGACAGCGATCCAGCTACCAAAGGCAGTAGCTGTCATCAAATGTAAAGCCCACACATGTGAAGAAGACCCGGTGTCATTGGTCAATAACAAAGCAGACGAAGCTGCCAAATGGGCAGCAGGGTTATGGATAAATTTAACAACTGATAAAATGATGGTCTTCCAGACAATAGACATGCAGAAATTAATTGAGATGCAAAATTTGTGTTCCCTACAGGAGAAGGCGGTCTGGAAATCGAAGGGATGTGATCAGGAGTCCTCTGGACTCTGGAGAGATGGACAAGGTTATTACCAAACCCTGGCTGAGGCAGCGCATGGTTTGACTCACCTAGGAAAAGGAGGCATGTGCAAGTTAGACAGAGCATACTGGTGTGCACCTGGATTTTCTTCTCAAGCTGAAAAGAGGGCTATGTCCTGTTTGACCTGCTTGAGGAAAAATGTCGGGAAGACGATCCCTACAGAGCCATCCCATATCCCTCCAACAGACGGACCTTTTCAGGTAATACAAATTGATTTCATCCAATTACCACCCTGCAGGAATCTTAAGTATGTATTAGTTTGTACCAATGTGATTTCTAACTGGGTAGAGGCATATCCATATGCCACTAATACTGCTGTTTTTACTCCTAAAAAGATTGTTCAGGAACTTGTATGCAGGTACGGTATCCCTAGAATCATAGAAAGTGATAGGGGTACTCATTTCACTGGTGACGTCTTCCAGAACATGTGTAAGCTCATGGGTATCAATAGTAGGCTTCACACCCCCTACCGACCGCAAGCCAACGCCAAGGTGGAGAGGGTAAACGGTACTATTAAGAACAAACTAAGTAAGATCATGGCTGAAACTGGGTTAGGATGGCCAGAAGCCTTACCGCTAGTCCCCCATAGCATCAGGACCACTCCTAGACCTCCTCTTAATCTGTCCTCCTATGAGACTGTTTGGAAGTCCACAGGATGATTTGAAGAGCAATAATGAGGTTACTGTGAAATATCTTATAACAATGAGTAAACAGTTGAAACAGCAGCAACAGAAATTGAAAATGTTGTTACCTGACATGCCTGAAACAAACTGTCATGATGGTGAACCTGGAGAATATGCTATGATCCAAAATTTCTTGCATTCAGGTTGTTTGACAGATTGGTGGGAGGTCCGTATCAAGTGTTACTGACAAGTACGACATCGTTGAAAGTAGCAGAGAGAGATACCTGGGTCCATTCTGCTCACTGCAGAAAGGTCAACCACCCGGAGGAGATACAAGGCGGAGTCGAGACAGATAACTTAGACCTGTCGATTGCGAGCCTGTTCTGGGAGAGTTAGAGACTGCAGTGGAACACCTGAGCTAGGGAAATTTGCAGACCACTATTCCAGCAATGGAGTGGTGGGCTGGGGTTGTGTTTGCGTCTCCTTCCCGGGTTCTCATCATACTCATTTGTTTTGGGATTTTCTGTTTCTGTGATGGAGGACAGATGATGGAGAGGGAGGTTGATGGTGATATCGTTGGAGTGGGGTCAGGAGAAGGAGCGATAAAACAATCATGGTGGTATATGGCAAAACTCAGTACAGTAATTGTTAAGAGATCTGTTATCCTAGAAACTCGGAGTCAGTGTGAAGGTCTAATATCTGAGGAATACTGTATGTGTGTGTGACCTGTGGATCCGTAATTGATGAAAAGTGCATCCAACGGTGCCAGTCCAAGAATAATCTGTATTTGGGCGAGCATCCTTTAGAGGATTACCGTTCCTTAGTGGGTAAGGTCTTAAACCAGACTGAATGTTGGGTGTGCACTCACGTGCCTCAGGGACAAAATAATGTAGGTTTAGTACCATTCCCATTAAATGTCTCAGAGGTTCATGGATTACCAAAGGGGAAAACGCTGGACGGGAAATTCAGTATGTCCAAACCTCCAAATTTTAAGCTCCATCCGTACCAAGTAGATAGATCTCTCGTATGTTTAAACTTCACCAATTTAAATAAACCAGGAAGTTGGGAGGTGACCGGGAACAACCAATGACCTTTTCACATAGAGCTGATAATGAACCACTAGATGGTTAACTTGTACACAACATTACTTACAGTGGGAGATATTTCCGGTATAGGTATACTCGCAGTCCCATCAAGGAAATGGTTGGCAGAGTACCAGTAGGGTACTGTGCAGATATTATACAACCGGAGACATGTATCAGTCAAATGGGAGAACCTGGGATAGGATCCTTTGTCAGAGAAATGTGTTTAATGGTAATGATGCATTCTATAGCTTATGTACTCCCAGACGATGTATATTTTATATGTGGAAAGAGTACAAGTGGCTCACTCCGAGTTCTGAAGGTTTATGTTATCTAGGAAGGGTACTTCCAGAGGTTATGACCCTTACACATGGTGAAATGCTGGGTATTCATAAAAACACACCATCCCCATATCTTCATACACAGTATGAACACAGAGACAAAAGAAACATGAGACCTGGTGAAGTACATACAGCCACACAGTTGATTAGCGAAACAACTGGCTTCCAAATTTTGGTAGCATTAGATCCCACCAGGATCACTCGGGATACTTTAAATTTTAGATACATCCAAGACCTTGCTAAATTAATAGATAATATCACCAAGATGTATGATGACACTTTCAGGTACACAGGTAAGGAGCTACAGGCCTATAAGAAAGAACTTGTGCAACATAGACTAGTGTTTAACTATTTAACAGCTGTTACTGGTGGACACTCTGTGACTCTGGCCACCCAAATTGGTGTTAAGTGTTGCACGTACATCACAAATAATACTAGTGATCCCAAGGAGGGGATAGACCGGAAGATGGATGAGATTCTGCAGCTGAAATGGGAATATCGAAAGAACCGTAATATCTCATTGACTGATGTGGAGGAAAAGGTAGAAGAGTGGTTCACGTGGTTGAACCCTGTAAAATGGTTCTCCGATCTAGGAGAGTGGGTCCAGGAAATGGGTGCTAGTGTAGGTAAGCTCCTGATCCTGATATTGGTTGTCATCTTAGTAATTGACTTATGTGTCAGATGTGTTCCTACTGCGTTGAAGTGTGGAAAATGTACTGCTAAGGCAAACATGGAGAATGAAATTATGATGATGGTTAGTAGTAACAGTATGGATACCAAGGTAAATGAATAACTGCATTACAATCCTGAACTAGAAGGTACCATCAAATGATGAAAGGTGGATAGATTTAGCCATGCATGAAATGTATTATTAAATGTTACTTTAAACATCTTAAATAATGAAGTCCCTATCCCCTTCAAGACTTCCTTTATAGGTTAGGTGCATCCCCACATCTTTCCCATGATCTTCAGAGATCCGCGGTGTGCGTATAAGGATAGTTTTATGTCCTTCCCAGGGGCGCATTACTGATGCTTTAATGACCGAATTGTGCCATCCCATAATATAACATTAAATAATATTTTATAGTGTATGACTGAATAGATTAAGACTAAGAGTGTGATAGCGCTTTGGTTGCTGTCAAAGGGTGGACTGTCGAAGCCGGCTGATTGGCTGAGACCAAATCTTTTAAATTAATATCTGGCAACGCCATTTTGCGTTGCCTCTGACGATGCCATTTTGCATCGTCAGCACGATACCGTTGTGTACGATGCTATATTTGGTTATTAGCATCGTGCGTCTGTTTTGCCACTGCATATTGTTGTAAGTCCTATCAAAAACTATACGCACATTAGATAATACATATTAAAATATACAAGATGCACAACGCACATTTGCGCTGTACATCAAAGCCTACAGATAAGCACAAAACACATATACGCACAACACATACTAGCAAAAGTACACAATATTCTCACACTCACACATGCACGCACTTATAAAAAGGTTCCCTCACATTATGTTTAATATTAGAGGTTTTATTAGCAAATGCTTATGTTGTGAAATGTAATGTATATGATATTTAAGGTACAAAAACATAGTAGACATGACATGTTTGGTACCATTCTAAATCCCTGTTTATTCACAGATCTCCGGTTCTATCGGCAAGGAGATCGCATCATGCGTCCGCAAGTTATGACTTACAGGGAATTAGTGATTAGAATGTATACCTCTGTATGTAGTGTCTTTAGCTAGTTTAAACCAGTTCTTCAGTGGGAAAACCACACAAAGCAACTTCTGAGGAACTGGGACATATCCATAGTGACACTGTGTGAACTGACCTATGACCTGCATCGTACCAGAATGTCCAGGAGTAAGAACCAATGGAAATCTGTCATAGTATTTTTAGCATGGCTCTAGTTAATAATAGTTACATGTTTGTTTCATGATATACTGGAATTGCACTGTTCACATTTCTGGTATGTAAAAAGTTAATTAAGCAATTTAAAATAAAAGTTAATGCAATTAGAATCTTGTAACGTTAAAAAATATATACAGTATCTAGAAGTTTCCATGCTTTACATAGTATTGTATGTAACTTGTTATATATTTCACTGCAATGTTTTGCTCTCTATTATACATCATTTTAACAGGGTTGTGCCATCCCCATGTACTACACAGGTTACCACTGTATTCAACATGAGTATCTCATCCCAGAGATGGTGGTATCTGATAGGCCTACATTTAGTTATGGGACACACTCGGCCTGATTCATTAGGGATCGCTATTGCTAAAGCATACGCAGACGGGCGATTGTTGCATACAGCGCATGTGTATGCTTCGCAGTGCGTGTGCGCGAAGGCATCACAGACCACGGAGAGCCATTGCAGAATAATTGACAGGCAGTGAGTGTGGTGACGGGGGAGTTGGAAAACGCAGGCGTGTCTTCCCATTTGAGTGCCGTTGCATGGGCATGCATAAATTAGCCAGGGCGATGGCATATGCAGCTTGAGTACTTACTGCGTGTAACGAGGTTAGCAATTTCTAAGTACGGTCAGGGCTGCTGTAATTCTGCGTGAGGGGCTGATGGTGCTCAATGTTACCGATGTTTATGGAGGTTTGCAAGGTATTACGGATGTCAGATAGAGGTAGTGGGAGGCAATGGGTGACTCTATGCTGGCAGTGCGACGGCATTGTGATTACATTCATTAGAATATTTTCGGAGCAGGCCTGCATGCGATTACGGAGCTGCGATCGCATTAGCAATCCTTAATGAATCAGGCCCACTGTTTGGTCTAGGACAGTGTTTCCCAAGCTAATTGCTCAGGGAGCTATAACAGTGCATTGTTTCCAGTTTTCCTAGTTGGTGCACAGGTGTATTCATTACTGGCTGACACATTTTAAAAGATCCACAGGTCGAGCTAATTATTTCACTTGTGATTCTGTGAGGAGACCTGGAAAACATGCACTGTTAGTACTCCCTTGGGAATGAGTTTGGGAAACACTGGTCTAGGATATACTGTACATCTGTTTTCAGATGGTCTGCCATTTTCATAATTAAGTATCAAGTAACCCATTATCTTTGCCATCAGGAAGGCTGACAAATCTTCAGTATTCCTAAGGGTATATTTACTAAAGAGAGAGTTTCTAGAAGTAGAGATGTTGCCCATAGCAACCAATCAGATTCTACTTAACATTTGACTATCACCTTCTAGAAGATAATAGCTAGAATCTGATTGGTTGCTATGGGCAACATCTCCTCTTCTAAAAACTCACTTTAGTAAATTTACCTGCTAGAGTGTATAGTGAAACGCAAGACAAGAGTCATTTGTTCAATTCTAAGCTGTGAAAATGTACTTTAAATGTTATTTGGTTGCTCTTTTTTTTTAAATTCTTTTTATTCTTTTAATACAGTGTGTGATATTTGACTCTTTAAAGTAGGTCATTTAGAGGGAAAAAAATGTATGCAACTGTGTGTAACTGTAGGCAAAAGTCAATTTTGCTATCTCTATTTTCTATGAATTACCTTCAAACATTACTGCAGGAGTGTAAGCACCTTAACTATGTGACGGAATTTGTGGTGGGAAGAAATAGTATAGTTAAATTGTATGTTACCCAGACAGTTGTGTCCATCGTTTGCTAGTCGAAATCCATCATAACACATGCACCGGTAGTTGCCAGGGATATTTACACACTCGTGTACACACCCTGCATTATCATCCCGCTCACACTCATCTACATCTAGGAAGAAGCAGATATATTACATACATGTTACTTACATTACCACACAAGAAATTAATATACAGGGCTGTTTTCTCATTATAATGCTACTATACCTTTACAGTGCTTTCCATCCCCTGTATATCCAGACTTGCAAATGCACTTATACGAACGGAGGGTGTTCTGACAGATTGCATCTATATGGCAGTTGTCTGTTCCATCCACACATTCATCTACATCTGAAGGATGAAGTATAACAATATGTTAGTATACTGACAATACACTTCTGCCCAGTAGCATAATATAACTAGGATGCTTAATACAATTCTGCTCAGTAGCATAATATAACTAGGATGCTTAATACAATTCTGCCCAGTAGCATAATATAACTAGGATGCTTAATACAATTCTGCCCAGTAGCATAATATAACTAGGATGCTTAATACAATTCTGCTCAGTAGCATAATATAACTAGGATGCTTAATACAATTCTGCTCAGTAGCATAATATAACTAGGATGCTTAATACAATTCTGCCCAGTAGCATAATATAACTAGGATGCTTAATACAATTCTGCCCAGTAGCATAATATAACTAGGATGCTTAATACAATTCTGCTCAGTAGCATAATATAACTAGGATGCTTAATACAATTCTGCTCAGTAGCATAATATAACTAGGATGCTTAATACAATTCTGCTCAGTAGCATAATATAACTAGGATGCTTAATACAATTCTGCTCAGTAGCATAATATAACTAGGATGCTTGTGGTGATTGTCCAGGAAGGTTCAGAGCTTTTACGCCTTTTCTGATTGGTGCAGGTATGTACTTATTGCAAGAAATAAAATCAACTGTGAAGGTCAGAAAAGTGTAATGCGCAACAAAGCGACTGAGGATAGGGTGTGAAACATGTGATAGGGTAGATGAGATAGATCATAGCTTGTAAAGGTTTAGTAAGCAATAAGGGTTTAAATAAATATTATTATTCATGGGGTATAGCCTTATTTTTTGTTGTTGTTCCTAATTCACTATATACAGTACACGATGACTCCTCCAAATGCATGGGGGATATTCCTATAAAAGTATAGACCTTGAGTCCTTGCCTGTCACCAGGAGACAGATGAAGCCCCTAGCAGTGGACTGGGGGCTGCTAATTACCAAATCTCCATAATGCTCAGGAGGTGCATGTAATGGCAATTTTATTGAAACATGAATCAGTCAGCAACAGAGTAGTATCCAACACTACACCATAGACATAGTAATGAATGTTCCGAAACTCCTACCACAGGGAGTAGTATTCTATAATTACTCAGGCCCCACACAGTGTCCCCATTAATAATAATAATAATAATAATGTGAGAAGCTGTAAACACCTGTTTGATCACTTAAAGGGGGAGATGTATCAAGCCTTCTAGAGAGATAAAATGGAGAAGTTGCCCAAAGCAACCAATCAGCTTCTGTCATTTTTCTAGCACAGTCTGAGCAACTAATCCACTTTATCTTACAAGTGGTAAAAAATATTTTCTAAATGTAGTATAAAAATATCACATGATCACCTGAGTGATACTCAGCAGCAGGGGAATAACATGGACAGGATGCAGCAATTTCAGAAATGCAGTTAAATCCCCAATAATGCAGTTTTCGGGGGTTTGACCACATTTCTTAAATGTATCAAGCTTGGATGCGGTGAGTAAGGCCATCTTCAAATAGTGATACCCTATAGAAGCCTATGGGCTTCTAATCACAGAGTGATGTGAGAGAGATCCAATCAGATCCCTCCCAGCGTCCCTCCGCGGTGTGTGTGTCATTCTGCACATGCGCAGAATGACACCAGAGGGGCTTCTGGGTCCCGGAAGTCCCTCACTCACAAAGGACAGCTGCTGTGAGTCTGGCATGCATGCAAAGCTGTCCTTTGTGTCTGGCTTGCATGCAAAGAGTGGCGGGATGCATCGCATGCAAATTGCGATGTGTCATGCATCCCGCCCCTGGAGGTTTTAATTGTGCCCTGTGTAGTGCCCGATGTCATGACGTTGCGCGCATGACATCATTACATCACGCAGATGGTGTCCTTTGGACGCAACAAGGTGCCATACCAGGGTCCCATTCCAGACACCCTGCTAGCGAGAAGCATGGGGCGTGGGGCAGTGACTGTGCCACCTACAGAGCTCTGTATGGGGGCACCAGTCGCACGCTCCTAACCTTGCTCATCAGTCCAACAATACTGACTACCAGTGGTACAAGAAGTCCTACTGCTTTGAAGGTCAGTCTTGGCGCAACTGCACATCCATGACCTAGCTTGACAGATCACTCATGCGCAGTGGAACTGGAAACCCTGATTTGCCCTTTAAATTCCATTTATTAAGTAAATACAATTGTAAAAGATATTTCAAAATATATAAAACATATAGGGGGTCATTCAGATCCACTCGCGAGCGGCAGTACGCTCGCAAGTGGGTCGATGTTCCCCACTGTGCATGCGCACGACTTTCCTTCGCTCGGAGTCTCGCATCAAAGGGGGCGTGCTGTCGATGTTGATTGACAGCACGCCCCCTTTGGTGGGCGTGCCGGGGGCGTGCCTGCCAGACGGAGGCGTTCCTATGGGAACGCCTACCGTCTGAAGCCGGCCCCACTGACATCACTAGTGATGTCAGTGGGAGTGATTTTGGCTCTGAACACTGGAGCAGGTGTGCTGTAACACACTGAGGCAGAATGCTTTGTGAAGCAAAAACTAAACAGGTTTGCTGGATTGCATTGCAGATACTCTATGCTGAAGCAGCATGCAGAGATGCAAAATAGAACTAGAAGCCAATGTACTAATCCTTTGAGTACGTTGCACTGGCAATGTGCTTTCAGCAGCTCCTGTTTTAAACAGAGGGCCTGATTCAGAGCCGGACGCAATTTGCGGATGGTCGTTCAGGAAAAGGGGGTGGCTATTCAAATGAACCGTTCGCTCTTTGCGGTCTGTTCACGCCTCTATGTCTGAACGAGCGAACAAAACTTGCGATCGTTTTTTGGATAACTACGCCCCCTGGCCGCTCGCATCCTACGTCATGTCCGCTATTTATTAGATTAATCGAGTACATCGACCAGGGTATGAACTGCTCGCTATTCTTGTGGTTGGTTTTCCCTACCACAATCTTGCGAGCAGTTCTGACTATAAAATAACCCAGTGACGTGGTCATGACGCTGCTGTATTAATTATGCACACCCATAAAACGCCCATTTTGACCTTTAAGCACGCCTGCGTTCGGATCTCCACTCCCCGTTTTCAAGCACCTTCCCCTGTAACCACCCACAAACACCTCATTCTGTCACTCAAAATAGCAGGCATTCGCAATATAGCGAACAAACGATTTTCAGCCGCACTGACTGGTTCGCGCATGCGTATTATGATCCGTACGCATGCGCAGTTGGGCAAACATCGCTCGGAGTGAACGAGCAGCCACTTGCGTCCGGCTCTGAATCGGGCCCAGAGTGTCATTGGAACTGATAGCCTGGTTGAATATTGTGGCTGGAGTTGCTGGAGACTGGTTTGTCAGGGTGGATCATGTGATACTGTCCAAGATGGCTGCACCCAGCTAAAACTACACGTTTACAGATGAGTGCCAACTGGTCTCAGGGAGCCGTAGGTGGCCAGCGGGTGCTCAGATGGCAGTAAAATAACACAGACCTTGTAACAGGGACCTGGATCCCAATGTGTGACAAGGTTGTGCAGCAGAGTCACCACACATACCCATAAATAAGCTGTTCCAGATTCCAGTGGTAGGAGTCTGTTGGAACAAGCAGTTCCAAGTGCCGATGGAGTCTGGTGGTGGTGGTGGTATCCAGTTACCTCCCCACAGTAGGAGGAGCCAGAATCAGGCAGTTCGCTATGTGCGCAGTGTAGCCCATAGGTTACAAAGGTTGAAGGTGGTGTTAGCTACTGGGGCCAAGCTCTTAGCAGTCCCCTTAGAAACCCATGGGGGATGCTTAAGTCCTATGTACGCATAAGGTGGCACACACATTGTGGTTGCGAGTACGTTTTCTAATAGATTGTGAGGATAATCGAGGAATACATTCTCATGAATCCTATTGCAGAAATTAGGATAGGATTATATCTCTGGGTATCACATTATAGAAAGTCATACAAACTACCTTCCACAAACTGCATATTACCTCTGTGTCTTATATTACATTTAACGCATTACTACAACTCATATTCAGATTATTAGCAAATCCAGGTGGTCTTGAATTTCTTAATGCTGCCAGTGAGTAAGAGGCAGTGATAAGAAAATAATTATCGGGTCTAAATTCTTAAGCTTTTGTCTGTTAAAACAATTTTTGTTTAAAAAATTCATCATTCATTTTACATTATTTTTCTTACAAAGTGCCAAATTATATTAGAAATTGATTGTTTGTTTCATAGATTTCTTAGAAATTGCCAGATAACATTAGAAATGAGCCGGGCAACACTGGGTATATTAGCTAGTATACAGTATATACAGTGTTTTTTTCTTATGGAACTCAACAGTACCAGCAATTTTTTTTTTTAATAATTTAGAATTTTTATAACTGCACCTTTTTTTGGTATCATTTTTATTTATTATAACGGCAATTTTTTTGGTATACTTTTATTTTTTTATGTTTTCTTTATTGAAGTATCAAAAGTATACAGTAAATAGATTCAAGTCTGAAACAATAGTATACAGAAGAACAAATCAGGATGATTAAGGCAAAATCAATGAAAAAAAAAAAATGTCACTGTACAGAAACATACATAACGTGGAGGGATTCCCAAACCGAACCACAAAGCATCTGTTTGTTAAAAGGATATCAGGGATAACTGCAATTTTTCTTGGTATTATTTTAACATTTTACAACTAGTTCTAGAAGCAGGAATCAATCAGTGAGATAATTTCATAAACAAATGTCTGTAGTCTGCTCTAAATTTTGGATCAGTTTGCAATTTTAGATAAGTGCAGGTACCTTTTTTCTGAATTTTAGTACCTTTTGTAATAGAAAAAAGCACTACAGTAAATATATTAGCCCCAATATAATACCCAAAGCGATGTTGCGCTAATTTAAAAAAGTATTTAAATATAAATCCTTCAAATGGCAGGACCTAAATAAGATGCCTTCGTATAGAATGAATACTTTTTACATTAAGACAATATTAAAAAAATCTTTACTTTGACACACATTGTATACAAATAACATCACAAATGGGGGTTCTAATCCGCAAAAATTATAAATATTTGTAGCAGTGGCCAAACCAATTTATGGTATTTAAAAGTTCATTGAAAAAACAAGGTGTTCGTATGCCAGTTCAAAAAGTATTGTGGTTAATGCAATAAGATAATTTGTAGCAGTTCCTTACTGAACACAGAGGGTGCTCCGGTATACAGTATATTAACCAGTGGTATTCCGGCTTTTTTCCTCCATACACCTCTTCCAGTGTGCAGCAGCACTGGATGGCAATAAATGTTATCTCTCATAATCCATAAATGGGGACTAGTTGCCCGTGTGTCTCCTTCCACAGAGCGGCTGTCAGCACCTACTGTATGTGTACAGTTGCAGCATGCGGTGTCCCCGACTGACCCCTTAATGAGCCGGACGAGCGTCTGCAATATACTTCAGCTCCGACTGAAGTTCAAATGTCCGGCAAACAGCACCAAAACTCAGGCAGGTAAATTATAAGTATATATATAAATTAGGTCCAAAGTGTCTCTCCCACTCTTTGATAGGTCACAAGCATATCTGTGCCCCCTCATCAAGGCCAGCTCGAGGGCCGTCCGAACGGAGTGGGCGAACAAGGGCGCCATCCTATAGGGGATGCAGTGCGGCTATCAGAAGTTGGGACTGATGACTGCACCTACTACCTCAGCCTGCCAGATCGTTCTTCAACAATCCTGGCTGACAGTGTCGGATGAATGGAAAAAAGGGGGAACGGTGATAGCCCCGGTGCTCCCACAATATCTTACACCTTCCGAGAACAGGTGCCCAGCAGTATCTGTTCCCCTATGCGGAGTACTGGCAGCAGAGTGTTGGAGCTCCGCCTTCCAGCTACCAAGACCCTAAAGTGCTACTTCACTTAAGGGAGAGGCTGTTGTGAGGATACAGGGTTCTCTTAATCACACAGACACTGAGCAGATGAATTTGAAGTAATTACTTATTTTGCATCGCACACAGAAATCGATCATACACAGGGACAAGAGGTAACTGCAGCGAAAATACAATATGCAGGTAGCAGTCCAGATTGAGCCAGCCCCTGTAGAGGGTAAAGTTCCACAACAATTCCACGCAGGAGCTAAAGACACACAGGGCCTGATTCAGAGCCGGACGCTATTTGCGCTCGCTCGTTCAGAAAATAGGGGTGGCTATTCAAATGAACCATTCACTCTTTGTGGTCTGTTCACGCCTCTATGTCTGAACGAGCCAACAAAACTTGCGGTCGTTTTTTGGAAAAATACGCCCCCTGACCGCTCGCATCCTATGTCATGTCCGCTATTTATTAGATTAATCGAGTACATCGACCAGGGTATGAACTGCTCGCTATTCTTGTGGTTGGTTTTTGCTACCACAATTTTGCGAGCAGTTCTGGCTATAAAATAACCCAGTGACGTGGTCAATGACGCTCCTGTATTAATTATGCATACCCTTAAAACGCCCGTTTTGACCTTTAAGCACGCCTGCGTTCGGATCTCCACTCCCCGTTTTCAAGCACCTTCCCCTGTTACCACCCACATATGCCTCATTCTGTCACTCAAAATAGCAGGCATTCGCTATTTAGCAAACAAACGATTTTCGGCCGCACTGACTGGTTCGCGCATGCGTATTACGACCCGTACGCATGCGCAGTTGGGCAAACATCGCTCGGTGCGAATGAGCGGCCTCTTACGAGCGGCTCTGAATCAGGCCCACAGTCCCACATAGGTGAAACTATCATAGATTCCACACAGCAGTGATAGCAGATTGGTCCACACAGGAGAGACTACCACTGAATCCACACCGGAGCACAAGTAGTTCCACACAGGAGTTTCCGATGTATAAGTCCATACAGGAGCACAAATACTTCTACACAGGTGTTTCCGCTATATAAGTCTGTGTGCAGCGCCACAACATCCAATCACCGCCGGTGGCGTCTTCTCAACCAATTGCCGCCGTCAGATTCTCCTCACTGCAACTCCCAGAATCCCCCTGTGCTTGCAGCACCTCCTCCTTCTGTGTCCACCTTCAGCAGCAGGTGATCCCCCAGGATCTCCTGCCCACTCTCCCTGCCCGATAGACGGACTGATGCTGGTACGCATGGTCTCTGGCTAATGTAGTGTATGGAGTAGTTGGTGCTGTCCCTGTGAAGGGGAGGTAGCGGTGTGTGTTGCCCCAGCTGCCGCACTATTACACCTCCCAGGCTGGGATGTGTAGTTCCCCTACAGTCAGAGAGACATAGGTTTCCTGCCACTGCTTCCCTGTGACTAGGAACTACAGCACACCATGCTCTGCATAGCCCTGTATGATTATAGCAGGGTTTTTATGTTCTGCCAGCTGCCGCTTGCTCCTCTCTCTTTCAGAGTCCCAGACAGACTCAGCCACTCTTCCTGTGCCCCCTGTGTTCATCTGCAGCCACTCTCCATTTACTGTGCCTCAGTGGGGATGTCCGACCCAGGCGGGGAAGGTGTCTGTGGGCATGTCGGCCGCGGGCGGGGGAGGCGTCGGTAGGTACCCCAGCTATCTACCCTTGCCCTTCTTCCTACACTCAGCACTGCCTGTCCCTAACCTCCTTGCCCCCAATACTGCCCCAGCTAACAATTGCCCCAACACCAAGCACTGTCTGTCCCTAACCTCCTTGCTCCCACTACTGCCCCAGCTATCTACTCTTGCCCCCCTACACCCAGCACTGCCTGTCTCTAACCTACTCTTTGCCCCCAGTACTGCCCCAGCTGTCTGCCCTTGCCCCCACCCTACATCCAGTACTGCCTGTCCCTAACCTCCTCCTTGCCACCAGTACTGCCCCAGCAGCTATCTACCCTTACCCCCTCCCTATCATTAGTACTACTTTCCCCTAGCCCCTCCTTGCCCCAGCACTGTCGTAACTATCTGCACTTACCCCTCCCTAACCCAGCTCTGCCCGCCCTAACTCTCCATCTACTCCCACCTCTACTGCATCTTCTCCCTGCTTTTACCTCCAGCTCTACCCCAACTGCTGCTTGCCCTTAACCCCCTCTATCACAACTGCTAACTGCCCCCACCTCTTGCCCTCACTTCCCCAAAATATGTAATGGGACCCAAAAACAGTGGAGTAGGACCCCAATTTTCGAAAGTGAGGGGACCCTGGGACCCACAATTTTTTTTGCTCAGCTTGATCACTGCAAAAGTTCAAGTCATGTGAATGAACACACACATGGGAACATTTACACCACCAGACAGATACAGGAACAAAATGGCTAAAAAGTTAATTAATCACTGTAGACACTGCAAATACATTACCACACATCTCATTTCCTCACAGCTGTGCAGCCCCTGCCCGCACAATTGCTGCTTGAATCTGCTGCAGTATGGGGCTCTGTGTGGCATAATAATGGGGCTCTGTGCAGAATAAAAATGGCGCACTGTATGGCATAAACATGGGGTACGGTATGGCATACAAATGGGGCACTGTGGCAGGCATAAAAATGGGAAACTGTGGCATAATAATAAGGAACTGGCATAAAAATGGATCGCTGTGAGGCAGGATAATGGGGCACTGTGACATAATAATGAGGCACTATATGGCATAATAATGGGGTTCTGTGTGGCATTAAGTTGGGCACTTTGGAATAATAATGGGGCACTGTGTGATAAGGGCACTGTGGGGCATAAAAATTGGGCACAGAGTGGCATAAAAATAGGGCACTGTATGGCATAATAATGGTGCACCGTGACATTAAAATAATGCACTGTGGCATTAAAATAAGTCACTTTTGCATAATAATTAGGCTCTATGTGGCATAATAATGAGGCATTGTGGCATAATAGTGGGGCACTGTGTGGCATAAAAATGGGGCAGTGTGGTATTATAATGGTGCATTGTAGCATAAAAATAAGGCACTATGGCATAAAAATGGGGCACTATGTGGCATAATAATGAGGCAGTGTGGCATAATAATGGTGCACTGTTTGACATAATAACGAGGCACTGTGTAACATAATAATGGCGCACTATGTGGGGTCAATATGTCTTTGAGAGGAGGATGTAGCTGGATTGGGAGGGGCTGTTCCAAAAATTCTCAAACAGTGTGCCCTGTCCCTCATCCAGATACGGCTGCGCCGGGTTGGTGCACGTGTCACCTAACTGGCTGGTGGTGTGTGGCCAGGTGCTGAACGGGGCATAATGAGTGTGGTAACAATTGTGTCTTTACGCTGGCGCGTGCCATGCATGTCCAGCATGCATGCGTGCACTAGTGTACTCACATAACTGTTAGCAAACTTCAGTTTTATAGAATAAGCTATATTGTATATCCATAAAAAGTTTTAGAACATCCATTTTCCAGTATAAAATTTAAGCAATTCAAGTCCAATGAATAACCTGAAATGGTACAACTGTTAGAGGTATGTAAAAAAAAAAAGTTTAGGTTAGCAAAAATCGAAAATGAAATGTACATTTCAGAGGTATAAAAAAAGGCCTTTTTTCATGGAAGGAGTAATGGGTTACTTACAGTTGCTCTCTAGCAATGAAAAAGGCCTGGTTGGGTCATGAGGCACCTCCAGTGTACTTCTGAAGGCTAGAAGCAGGACCGGCACTACCATTAGGCAGCGTTAGCCAGCTTCCTAGGGCGCAGGTACCTGCGGGGGCAGCTTCAGCGGCGCCGAGAGGGGTGGGAGCGTGTACAATTTACCCGGGCCCGGGCTTCCAGGGGGGCCCGACGGGGGTCCGGGTCCAGCGCCACCCCCCCTCCTCTTTCCCTCGCAGCAGCCCAGCACACAGCATGTGCTGGGATGCAGTGGGAGATTGCTTGCGGCTGCTAAGCAGCATCCACAGCAATCTCCTATGCCTGAGGGGGGGAGCGATCACACTGATTGCGCCATCTCCCTGGCTTTGTGTCGGGCTGAGGGTGTGGCCATGCCTCCCATGATTAAGCCATGCCCTCTCTTTACCTGGGCCCTGCGGCGCTCTCTACAGCCCTTGGCGGCACTGAGGCTACCAGTACAGTAATAAGGATGTCTCTGATAGAAACATCCTTATCTTACTCCATGCTGGCAGCGGCCATGGTTTGCATGACCCGCAGTCGTGACTGCAGACATGTCACTAGTCTGACATGTCAGGTGCAGTGCAGCCAACAGCAGCAGTACGAGACTCCTGGCCCCTTCCCTCTATGCATAGTGGCTGCTCCCTCCCCTGGTCACCAATGTGCGATGTCTATAAGTCCCTTCTTCCGCCCCTACAGAGGCTCTGCCCCTCTTACCGAGACCCCGCCCCTTCTCCTCAGGTCCTGTGAATGTCTGTATGTGTCCCTATGCTCCCCTGCAGCTGTGGACTATGGGCCTGATTCTGTAAGGATCGTAATTGCAAAGCTGAAATCAGGCAGCTTTGCAATTGCGATCCTTTGCAGATATGGTAATGCACAGGAGGCATCATGCCCCCTGTGCATTACTTAACCGAGCTGCGTTGTTCAATGCAGCATCAGTTAATCTGCGTACCATCTTGCTGCCACAGTTTAGAGGAAGAGGCCAGGAAATATCAGTCACCCGACGGAGATCCTGGCCTCTTCCCTCCCCCCCAGTGGCAGCGATACGCCTTCGTTTCGGGTAATGGAGGCTGTCGCCGCCCCCTCCCCCAAACAGCAGCAGACTGTCAATCACTGATAGTCTGCTGCCAGTTCGCAAGCGGATTCGCAGACCCATCCTGCACATGCGCAGAATGGGTCTGGCGCCTGTGCAGATTCCCAAACACTGCTGAATCAGGCCCTGTGAGGAGACTACAGATCCTCCTTCAAGCAGAGGTAAGTATCTGTGGGTAGTTTTGTTTTTAGTATTATCAGGGGGTTGTGGTGCATAGTAATAGTATCTTTGTATTAATATAATCTGGTGAGGTGGGTATTGTAGTAATATTATCTGGGGAAGGGGTGTAGTACCATTATGGAGTATATATTGTATTTAGGTATAGTGAAGTTATTTGTGGGTGGTGTAAAGTTAAGTTATGTGTGTGTGGGGGGGGATGCGGTAGCTGTAGTAATGTTTTGTTGGAGCTTGTTAAGGGGATGTATTAATTATGATGGGTAAAAGCAAAGAGCTCTCTCAAGACCTTCGCAATCTTATTGTTGCAAAACATACTGATGGCATTGGTTACAGAAGGATTTCTAAACTTCAGAATGTTCCAGTGAGCACTTTTGGGGCCATAATCTGGAAGTGGAAAGAACAAAATTTCACTATAAACCGGCCACGACCAGGTGCTCCTCGCAAGATTTCTGACAGAGGAGTGAAAATAATTATCAGAAGAGTTGTCCAAGAGCCAAGGACCGGAGAGCTTCAGAAAGACCTGGAATTAGCAGGTTCAATTGTTTCAAAGATAACAATAAGTAATGAACTCAACCACCATGGCCTGTATGCAAGCTCACCATGCAAGATTCCATTGCTGAAGAAAAAGCATGTTGAAGCTCGTTTAAAGTTTGCTGCACAACATTTGGACAAGCCTGTGAAATACTGGGAGAATATAGTCTGGTCAGATGAGACCAAAATTCAACTCTTTAGATGCCATAATTCAATACTTATTTTACCCGTATATATATATATATATATATATATATATATATATATATACACACACATATATACATACATACATACTATCTCCAAGTATCTTGACTACTTTGTACAGCCATTGATCTCAAAACAAGCCACATTTCTCAAAGACACCAATACTTTTTTAAACATATCAATCATTTGCCTCTGCCTCAGAACTTATTAATGTGCAGTATGCCACACTCACAGGGGTTAGAACACATGGAACATTTTCTCAATTCTCTGGAAGATTATAAAGGTCCACATATACAATTTTTTATCCAGTTTTTGGAAAAAACCTTGACTAGGAACTATTTTCTTTTTGATAGCCTGTTTTTCCTACAACAAAGACGATGCGCAATGGGTCTCTGATGTTGCACCAGCTTATGCGAATGCATAAATGTTTTTTGTCGAAAAGGAGCTGTTTTTTGACAACAATTAATTCAACCGGAATTCAATATTTTTTACCAGATATATAGATGACATATTTGTTCTATGGACAGGGACTGAATCGTAGTTCGTCAATGACATGACTAAAATCAACACTATGCACGAGCATATAAAATTTACTGCCATTCTTTGAAAGTTAATATCAAATGGACAGGCACCTCCTTTGCCACATCCATTTATAATAAACCAACTGATTGTAACACGCTACTCCATGCCCTAAGGCATCCCTCAGGAAGGCATCGGGCATCCCTCAGGAAGAGTCTTCCCTATTCGCAGTTTCTTCGGGTGAAGAGAATCACCAAGGACGCAGAGACGGCAGAAGCCGACATCAACAAAATGATGCTTAAATTCCTAAACAGAAGTTATAACTTGAAGGAACTAAAAGCTGCTAAACTGAAAGCCTTATCCTGGACCCCGAGAGTGGACCATCTAGCATCCACCTGCCACCAACAAAAATGATCAAGCTATGTTATTTATCAACCATTACAATACAGCGTGCAACCACATACATTTTACAACTAAAAAACTATGGCCTATCATCAATACTGATCCGAACCTCAAACCATTAAAGAATTCTAAAGTAATGTTGGGCTACAGAAGAGGAAAAAACCTCAAAAATTGACTGGTACACAATGACATTTCTGCTTACAAGTCAGACTCTGGCTCCCACTTTTTAAGTAAAAAACCAGGTTGCTACAAGTGTACTGGGTTTACTACTTGTAGATACCTTTAAGTTGGACCAGATGTTGTACACCCTCATTCAGGAAAACGGATTTCAATCAGGCATGTTCTAACATGTACGAGCAAATACATTATTTACATCATCAGGTGCCCATGTGGCCTAGCCTACATCGGTAAGACTTCGGGCAGCATGCGGATAAGAATGGCCCAATACAGAATAGCCATCTGACAAGCGTTAGAAGGGAAGAGAGCAACCAACCAGTTGCCCGTCATTTCAGAGACTTGAGACATCCATTGGCAACACTGTCCTACAAAATCGTCAACCATATACCTTTATCGAAAAGGGGTGGCGGTAGAGAAAATCAACTACTCCTAGAAGCAGGCTGAATTCACAGAATGAACTCTGTGGCCCCCTATGGTCTTAACAAGAGTTTATCATTCTCTTGCTTTTTGTGACTGGACAATTTCTTGTTAACAGCAGTTCTTCGACCCTTCATTGGTTGGGTCTTCCACTTTTTTCCTTGACCTGTGCTTTCCCTTTGTTTTGATACATTCATGCCATTCACATGATATGATGAGTATGCATGTATCGTTTCTGATTCTTTACATTTACTGTCTCTGTTTACCTTATTGCCCTTTTCTATCTTATTGACTACTCTTATAGATATGTATGCATTGTTGTTTCTTCACCGATATTTGCTTCCACTTTTCCCCCTTCCTTCCTTGATGCCAACTATAGTTTGATCATCACTCACATTATAACATCGAGTGGGAAGTGCCTCCTACACCAGATCATCATGCTCTAGTCTGGTATATTTTTTTCATAGTTGACGTTGTCAATATATCCACACCATTATTAACTTTCAGATTCCCACTGGACATGGGACGCAGCTCTTTCTTGTTACACATCCAGATGTGGTGTATAGGTGGTGCAGGATTTTCATGGTGGACACTTTTGAGCCATAATTTAAATACTTACAATCATACAGTACTGGAAGTGCCCGATCTCATCCGATCTTGGAAGCCAAACAGTATCTGGCTTGGTTAGTACTAGGATGGGTAACCACCTTAGAAGACCAGGTGTTGTTAGTCAAATAACAGTGCCGAGCGTATTGTCCTATCAAATCCACCCACTGGTACCACCACTGGGAACAGTGGCGTATCTATAATGGGTGCAGTGTGTGCGGGGCACACGGGCCCCCGGGTCCAGGGGGGCCCCGCACTGCACACACTGCACCCATATTTTTTTTAAACTTACCTGTCCGAGGTCCCGCATCGGGTGTCACTGCTGCTCAGAACACCTGAAAAATGTCAGCCGCGGCCATTGCGTTCTGCGCATGCACAGTAGACTCCGGGCACACTCTAGTGCCCGGAGTCTACTAATGCTCTGGTGGCTGGCCAACCGTGTCAGTCGGATGCCAGCCACCAGGGAGAGAGGAGGGGGCCCCGCACGAGAAGTGCACACGGGCCCCCTCCTCTCTTAAAATGCCCCTGACTGGGAACATGACCATTTGGCTTTGTGAACAGATTGTCGAATGTAGATATACATTTGATTGCTTTTCATCACACCTCTGTCCGCCCTCTTCTCAGGGAGCACATTGTATCCATTTATTCTAGTTCTCTTTTAAATTACCGTACTCTACCATATAGTCCATTTATTCAGCTAGTGGGGATGCTCGACCACATTTACATTATATTTACATTGGATAGTGTAAACCCCCTGACCTAGTGCACCATCTGACAATGATTTTCATAGCACGGAGAACATATCTGTTTATTATTTTGACTCTCAGTGTCTGAGCCCCGTGGGGAGAGTTCTGTATATTTCTTCATATTTTTACACGTGTATATTTACATATTGTCATGTGCGTATGTTTTGTTCCTATTATTTCTTTATATGCAGAGCTCCTCCCATTTTTCTATTTTATCCTTTTGTATTAGATCAATTTCTGTATATTCTTTCATGTTTTATTCCTATCTTTGTTCGTCTCTGGTTCTCTCCATAAGTACACAAGGGTGTTATTTGACATATTAAGTGTACTGTTATTTCACTGGTGAGGTGTATTCCCCATAAGTACGTCATATGTATTATACTTAAGTTATTTGTATTGCCATTAGGCACATTGACATAAGGTTCTGAATGTCTGGCACTGGGACACTGTCGTTGTGCTATTGATGCATGATGTCATCACGCACACAGTGGCCGACGGGTTCCTGGGTAGTGACATCAGCATGCCTGGGACAGATGGAGGCTGTATCAGCAGACCCACATGGAGATTGTGCAGTATAAAGGTATGTTTTGCATTGTATGTCCTTTGTTCTTGATAAAAGTCTTAATTGACTGAAACGTCAAACTATACAACAAGTCTGTTGTCTCATTCTCCATTGCAAGACCCGTGAGTGCTGCTATTTTTTGAACTCTATTATTGGGGGATCTCCCCTCATCTGATGGCACCGGGGCCAGTAGTTTGGGTTATTGTGGAGTGCTAGCCTGTTGTTTAGTATATATATATATATATATATATATATATATATATATATATATGTGTAACAAGTCCCAAGTGCAGCACAGAAGATACTGGTAAAAAGATGGGGGAGAAGCTGCACAATAAAGCTGGAAAATAGGTAAAGGGAAGGGGGGAGAGGCGGCATAGAGGAGCCTGGACACAGTGACTGGATGGGGTGATAGGCTGAAAGTTTGCCTAGGGTGCCTAGGAACCTTGCACTGACCCTAGCTGGAAGAAGATCTTATGAACCAATTGATTAAAATGTTAAATCTTTGGTTGATCTGGTAGGATTATTGTACGCCGCCAAGTAGGCAAAAGGATGGTTCCCCAGTGTTTGGGGTTTATTTACTAACAGTGGCTTGTTTAATAAAAAAATTTAAAAAGGGCAATACTTTTAGTAGCAAAACACTGCAAAGCATAGGGAAGCCTAAGAAGGATCATAATGGCAATAGAAAATCTTTCCTAAATAGTATATAGACTCCTTAGAGATTTAAATCAAATACTCTAGACAAGGGGTGGCCAAACTGGATCCTCAGGGACCCATACGAGTTCATTTTCCAGACTACCTCTGGATCTTTTAACCCTATCAAATAACAGACTGAAAATATGATACAGTTTTTGTTTCAGGGTTAATTGTAAACAAAAAAGTACAAAATTCTGCACTGGAGTATCAATTGAAAAATGTATTAAGCATATAAAAATTAAAATATAGTGAATAAATAAAACATACATAAATACAATACACAATCAACAGAAATAAATGTTTTAAAAGACCAAATTCATATGGATACATTCATAACTGTCTCAGAAGACAACATTTGTATAAAAAAACACTAAAAAAAGATGCATAGCAGCATGTAGCTTTTACAAAGCACTCTCCATGATAATCTGTCTCAGCTCCTCGTGCTCTGCAATATGGGAAAGACATCATGACGTCTCTCCCTATACACACTGCAGTAGCCGGAAGGCGGAGCTCAGGAGTGAGCTTAAGCCTGCAGCTGCAGGGAAGGAGCCACCCACTGTTAACAAAATCTGGTCGCCCAGCAAATAAAGAAGGAGGCTGTTAGGGTTAATTGTGTTAGTAAAAAAATCTAATTAGTCTAAATAAAAATCTCAGCATCTGTTTTAACTGCTAGCTGATAACAGCTCTATATATACCTGCTGCAGAATAGTAAGAAGTGTTGCCCACCTCACAAAATACAATAAACAAAAAAGTACAAATTCTGTGCTGGAGTACAGAGATCAATTGAAAAATGTATTAATCATATAAAAATTAAATATAGTGATTAAATAAAACATATTTAAATACAATACACAATCAACAGAAATAAATATTTTAAAAGACCAAATTCATATGGATACATTCATAAGTGTGTCAGTTAGAAGACAACATTTGTATCAGAAACACTAAAAAAGATACATAGCAGCATGTAGCTTTTACAAAGCACTCTCCGTGATAATCTGTCACTGGAAGATTTTAGAATTGTTTATAGTTCTAAAAGAGATGGTACGCACTTATAATAGCAGTACTTCTGTTTAGGCTTTTTAGCCGATTGATTACCTCCAATATGGGCTGAATGGAACATCCAGAGCACAAGCGCCGAGAGTCCCAGGTATTCTCTAAAGGGTCTCTATCGGCGGATAGGAGTGTCCTCCTCACAGGTCTCATCACCTGTCTCTGTGCTTGATGGTGTCCTTATAGTTAGGGCATCTATTTTCAGGCGGGTAATTATGCAGTGTACCGCCGCTGCCATATCCCGACTTGTCACCAGAGGCGCTGAGTCACTATAAGCACCTGTATCGCTTGGTCCGGATCATCCAAAGCCACAAGAAAGATACAGGAGTGCTTGTAGCTGGGAGCAACAACGCGCTTCGGTCACTCCTGTGACCTATTTCAAGTTAATTGCTCCTCCTCATACCTGATCGGAATAAATAGTCGAGTTTCTAATCCTATTAATGGTTATTAATTGGTTAAGAATTATCATGTGTTTGTATTAACCTTTCCTTGCCACAGCTATTTCACATGTTAACAATGTACACATAGTCATACAAATACATATAAAATATATAAGATATACAGAATACAAATTATGTAAACATAACCTAATATATAGAATCAAAAATAATATACAATATATATATATATATATATATATATATATATATATACACACAAACATATACTGTATCTCAATAATAAAAAATAATAAAATAGTGCAATATAATAATTAGCATAACATAAGAGAGGTTTTACAAGCAAACGTATTATATATGTGAACTGGTTTTCATACAAAGTTATTTACTTATTTATTCTCCAGTATTATATTATATAACAATTAAATTATGTTATAAGATATTATAAAATATTAGACAGAGTTCAAGATGGCTGAAGAGAGAAAATGTTAAAGAAACCTTGATGGGATTCTAGCACACCTGAGCACGAGGTGTTCTATCAACTATATTGAAAACACAAGGGTTAAAGAAACTGCTACATGTCTGGTTCTATCTAATATATGTAAGCTTTGATGTGAGCACCGTATTTTTGTCCAGATTATCTACTGCTATACACACCTGGTGTGATTTCAGCTGAACATTAGACACGATCATCTATTTCTATGCTATTGGATTCTGGATCTTATCTTCCTATTTGAAATTTTGGCTGTGTTTTGAACATATACTATAAAACTTATTTCTGTTTTTTCATGGTATGGTGGTAAGAACAACCTTGAAGAATCTTTAAAGGCTTAAACAAGGGTTATGTAAAGGTGAAGCAACATGGAAAAGACTCTACACATCCCTAAAACATATCCTTTCAGTGGAGCGCGGTATCATTCTTTTTACTTATGAATGTATCCATATGAATTTGGTCTTTTAAAACAGTTATTTCTGTTGATTGTGTATTGTATTTATGTATGTTTTATTTAATCAGTATATTTAATTTTTATATGATTAATACATTTTTCAGTTGATACTCCAGTGCAGAATTTGTACTTTTTTGTTTACAATTAACCCTGAAACAAAAACTGTATCATATTTTCAGTCTGTTATTTGATAGGGTTAAAAGATCCAGAGGTAGTCTGGAAAATGAACTGGTATGGGTCCCTGAGGATCCAGTTTGGCCACCCAAATATTTTTCAATTGATCTCTGTACTCCAGCACAGAATTTGTACTTTTTTGTTTATTGTATTTTGTGAGGTGGGCAACGCTTCTTACTATTCTGCAGCAGGTATATATAGAGCTGTTATCATCTAGCAGTTAAAACAGATGCTGAGATTTTTATTTAGACTAATTAGATTTTTTAATAACACAATTAACCCTAACAGCCTCCTTCTCCATTTGCCAGGTGACCAGATTTTGTTAACAGCGGGTGGCTCCTTCCCTGCAGCTGCAGGTTTAAAGCTCACTCCTGAGCTCCGCCTTCAAACGCCTGCAGTGCGTGTAGTGAGAGACGTCATGATGTCTTTCCCATATTGCAGAGCGCGAGGAGCTGTTGGACAGTGGCGGGCACAGGAGCAGGTGGTTCGGGTGAGTAAAGTGCTGTGTTGCATTATGTTTAAGGGGCACTACTACTGTGGTCATTATGCATAAGGGGCACTACTACTGTGGGCATTATGTGCATAAGGGACTCTACTGTGGACATTGTGTATAAGGGGCACTACTGTGTGGCATTATGTGTATAAAGGGCACTACTACTGTGGCATTGTGTATAAGAGGTACTACTGCTGTGTGGCATTATGTGTGTAAGGGACACTACTGTGTGTTGTAATGTGAATAAGGGACACTACTATGTGGTATAATGTGAATCAGGCGCTACGTGCGATGTAATGTGAATAAGATTGCGCCACTGTGTGGCATATTTTCAATTTGGGGTACTGTTTAGTGTGGGCCATGCCCACACACTATTTTTTTCTGTCCCTGAGCTCCGCCTTCCGGCTCCTGAAGTGTGGGTAGGGGGAGACATCATGATGTCTCTCCCATATTGCCGAGTGTGAGGAGCTGTTGGACAGCAGTGGGCACAGGAATGGGGCCTCAGGTAAGTACAGTGCTGTGTTGCATTATGTGTACAGGGCGCTACTACTGTGGGCATTATGTTTATTAGGGACACTACTGTGGACACTGTGTATAAGGGTCACAACTGCTGCTTATGCATATAAGGGGCACTATTACTGTGGGCATTATGTGTATAAGGGGCACTACTGTGTGTTGTAATGCGAATAAGGGACACTACTATGTGGTATAATGTGAATCAGGTGCTACATGCGGTGTTATGTGAATTAGATTGCGCTGTGTGGCATAATTTGAATTTGGGGTACTGTTATGTAGCAATGCAACTTCCTTGTAAGACCATGCACCAATTTAATAGTATTTCTTTGTAAATTTTATATTTTACTTATGTGCTTCTGGATATAAGCCTCCAGAATTGAACACAGTATTCTAGGTATGCTATAACCAATTTACAACATATTGGTATACACCACTTATGTGTTTGTTACTAATTCCTCTCGAAACCTACCATCCGTATAGCCTTTACCATTGTATTGCTACATTGTCTGCTAACGTTTGAGACACTTGAAACAATGACTGTTTAATGTAGTTAAATGGTTAAAAGCTACAAGCTGTCTCTTACAATAACGTTGTGTTATTGACTGTGTATGACTCATCAGCCACAATAACATCACCCTGTAATTTGCCAACCAGGGTTGGTTCTGAATAGCCTGGTGCTGGTTGTGCTCTGTACAGGGGACCCCTACGCCAATTGTTGCCTATAATTAGCGCAACCGGTACTGGGTCTCAAAAGCCAGGGGCTGGTTGTTCTTTGGGGGGGGGGCAAGTCATTTTGTTTTTTTTCCACTTTGTATTAATTTTTTTTAACACAAGTGACGTCGGCATCATATACGGATCCGAACGACATATAGTTCAGGCATAGACACTGAACGATATGCCACTGGATCCTATACGATATTGGCAGATCTTGCCTGCTGTAGGCAAGATCTGAAGATGCGATGTGGGTACACACATCATGATGTGGACATATTTTACATGATTTGTTGTTCCGATGCGTTGAAATCAGGCAAATCCTGCAAAATATCTAGTGTGTACGCACCTTTAGTACTGAGGGCCTGATTCAGAGCCAGACGCTCAGACCAGAGCGCTCGCTCTGAATCAGGGCCGGCCCAGCTTAAAATGGAGCGGCCTCCTGGCCGCTCGCATAACTGTGGGTGACCACCCACAGCTTATGCGAGCGGCCAAAAAGATAGTCGCGATGGTCTTGGGGGCGAGCTGTCACTCACCATCGAATAATTCAGTTAATGGTGTAATAGACATCTTTAAACGCATTTTCTGGCCTATCTTAATTGCTGAGATAAAAAAAATCAATTATCACTGCAATTTTTTAATAACATATTGCCGGGGGAATCTGTACGTATGTGTGGCTCTGGGGGAGATGCTTTATTAGTAGATAGCTGAAGTACATGCTACATCCAGCACAATTTGCCACTTATATCGGACATCCACCTGTATTAAATCATTTACTTTCAATGAAAATCACATTTCTCTAGGATACCTGCAAACATGTAACAATGCTGCTATTGTACAGTGACAGATATCAGGCATCTATTGCTAAAAGATTATTAGCACACCTCTGTAGCTTATAGTTTTTTCACATATGGGCAGGATTAGCAGCCATATGTGTAGGGAGTCCAGTGGTACCTGACAGGGAATAGCAGCATTGGGTATTCTCGCACATGTGCCATCCTTTTTGAACAAGATTTCAAGCTTTTTCAGCAGGCTTGCCTACCCTCCCGATTTGGCCGGGAGCCCTCCCAACTTTTGGGTGCCGCTCCCGGCCCCCCGGAAAGGCAGGCAAGCCTCCCGGAAGCCGGCATCCCTCCCTACCCCCCGCAGACTTAATATCAAAAACCCCGCAGCGGGGGGGGCCCGGTGATGCGATTTGCACTGAATCGCGTAATCGTGGCCCCGCCCCCTGCTTCACAAAGCCGACAATAACGGCATTGTGAAGAGGGGGCGGGTCCACGATGACGCGATCACACGGCTCCGCCCCAGCTCCACCCCCAAATGTGATGTCATGGCCGGACATGCCCCCCGTTGTTAGCCGACAATCAGCTCCCTCCCAGAAGGAGGGAACTGATTGTCGGCAAGTATGTTTTTCAGAGATCTCATGCATACACATTGGGGACGATCAGGAGGCAAAATGCAGTGCATCAGCATTAGGTTAATGATCTACAGGACTTACTGCAGGGATCACCAGAGGGGAAAATGTTCTCTCCCCTTCTTTGTGGAGGCTGATATGTGAATACATCTTGGTATTACTATTATTGTTTCCTGGTTCGCCTTGATAAGAGTCGAAGCAGGAAGCTGTAACAATACATCTCCCCTCATTCAAGGTACTGGGTTTTGTTTTGGCCTGCTGGCCCAATGCACCCTTGGCTTCTCATCCTGAGGAGCACTATGTGATACACGATGGTCCCCTAAGTGCACTTTTATTATGCACAAACATGAATTCTTCTTATGGGACATGGTACTGCAGCCCCTCTATATAGAAAACACCTGGCCACATTTAATAATTGACAAAAACAAAAAGATATATGATACCAAAAAATATACAAGGTAACAGTGCATAAAATTCCCCTCCCTTCCCCCTACAAGCCTGAAGGGTTTCCAGTGGGTGATCATTTATACAGTCCAGCCTACAGCTCTTGCTATGCTTGGCAAGCCAGTTAACGTACAGTATGCACAGTAGTTGAGGTTGAAGTTCCACAAAAATGTAAAAAATTAACTAAATTGGAATATATCTATTTTTTTTAATTTGCCATAATCCTTGTTACAGTAAATAAGCTTCCCGGCAAATATTTTCTCCAGCATGGTCTACTGCCTATGATATTTTTTCCTCTACCTGATTTCTTTGTTTGCCTCTTTTTTGCATACTACTTCTCCAAAATTATTTTAGGTAGAGTGTGAAAGCAACATGGCACTTAAGTGGGCATGTGTCAGGACTGCGACTATTTCAGTACATAAAGATAGATTACTTTTTCCAAAGTTCCTTTGTGGTCGTTGGAGGAGCTATCCAGCTTACTGGCGTTCTTCATATACAGGGAATAGAGAGTTAGAGTGATCATCTGTTTCCAAGGTGTTGTCAGGTTGTGGGATTCCTAGATTGCTCATTATTTCAAACCTGATTCCATTTGGGTCACATGTTCTGAACTTCCTATGGATCACAGACCTCTAGTATAAAGCCTGTTACTAACTGTGTCTCAGTGTATGTGCAATGTTACTTTCAGGTCTTTCTTGGACTCCTGCCAGCTCCCTGCTGTGCCTGTGGGTTGCTGTGGACTTTGCTATATCTCCGCTCATGTTCCAGCTTAACTTCTGATGCCAGTTACCAGCCGCACTACAGAGCTCAGCATAGCCATTGCCTAAGTATTGCTTTCTGCTCCACTGCTGTGGTTTCACCTTTTGCTGCACTATTTACTTTACCTGTTGCCTCTCACTCCTGTGGACATCGAATCCATCTTCGTTACAGTTGTCAACTGCACCGTTACAGTTATCATCACCGCATCGCGGGGCTCAACCCCGTTCCGGATTCTAGTCACACCGCAGGGCTCAACCCTGTTCCGGAACCACACCGCTTCACAGGGCTCAACCCTGCTTCAACCTTCATTGCATCCCGGGGCTCAACCCCGCTCCAGATTCTAGTTACACCGCAGGGCTCAACCCTGTTCCGGAATCACACCGCTTTACAGGGCTCAACCCTGCTTCAACCTCATCACATCACAGGGCTCAACCCTGCTCCGATCTCACCGCATCACAGGGCTCAACCCTGCTCTGACCTCACCGCTTCACAGGGCTCAACCCTGCTCCGACCTCATCGCATCACAGGGCTCAACCCTGCTCCGACCTCATCGCATCACAGGGCTCAACCCTGCTTCAACCTCACAGCATCACAGGGCTCAACCCTGCTCCGTCTTTCATCGCATCACAGGGCTCACTCTGCTCCGGATCTCCATCACTACAGGGTTCCACCCAGGTGAAGCTCCTCTATACCATCCTGAGGTGTTAGCCTCATACTGGACTCGGGTTCCCTACCATATTAACTTTTTGTGTTAAAGACTATATGGGGGGGTTTTCTCCTATACTCATTAATTGCTTATGTGAACCTCAGTGTTGTTGAGACTTTATGTGAGACATTGCTATTATATTTCTCCTGTGAATAAATTCTATTCACTTTTATTCCGTGCTATCGAGATTTCATGAAAAGGTCATTCCTAAAGCCACCCCAGTTTATTGTGCCTAGTAGGCCTGCCTCCTCCCAGGAGTTTCAAGTGTCGGTAGCCGTGACAGCAT
Source organism: Taudactylus pleione (assembly GCA_031769625.1). Lineage (NCBI taxonomy): Eukaryota > Metazoa > Chordata > Amphibia > Anura > Myobatrachidae > Taudactylus > Taudactylus pleione. Next base: position 1,263,326 of record JAUIMM010001019.1, read on the forward strand.
GCACTGCTCGTTTCATAAAATTGACTTACATGCAGCAGTAATTGAGCATCAAAACAGTTACACATACACACATGCATACACGCAAGCAGACCCATGTGTTTTGGTTTTAAATCATGATTGTGTTTTGGTTTTGGCAAAACCACCCTCAAGTGTTTTTGTCTGGCTTCGGATTTCTTTAAAAATGTATAAAACAGCTAAAGTCATATAAATTGGACCTGTTTTTGTTCCTATAGTCTTATTAACATCAATAACATTCATTTCCAGTGAATTGTGACCACCTCACAACTCCTGAAATCACAAGGGTGGGACTTAAATGCAATACAAAACATACAAGATCCGTTTTTTAGTTGGGACTCAAAGTGATCCAAGCTGGGACTCAGTTCGACTTGGAACCCCAAAGTTCGGGTCTCTAATGTTCCTATCTAATATCTCTCTCTCTCTCTCTCTCTCTCTCTCTCTCTCTCTCTCTCTCTCTCTCTCTCTCTCTCTCTCTCTCTCTATATCTATATATATATATATATATATATATATACATACATACACAGTGGTGGCCAAAATTGCGGACACTTTTTGAAATTTGAATGTTTTTCAACTTCAAATGCTTATAAAAACTGTTACACTTCACGCAGTGCAATGATTCATATATTAAATGAAAGGAAATTTAATGCTGAATTCAAAACAATAAACAGAGGTCAAATATTTGCATTACAAGGGAAGTTATACAGGAAATCAACACTTAGGGTGAAAATCCCTGTGTACTTATGATGTTACTGTCCTATCAGTATTTCGTTGGGTATCCTTTATTTTTCAATATACCGATCAGCCATAGAGAGGTGAAGTGAATAACATTGATTGTCTAATTGTCTAATTACAGCTGCACCTGTGAAGGGGTGGGATATATTAGTTAGCAAGTGAACAGACAGTTGATGTGTTGGAAGCAGGAAAAATGAAAGGTCATGTGCGTGATGAGTAAAGGTTAGCCTTCTTAAGGGGCTTATCCATTACCCGACTTTGTGAACAATTCGACCAAAACCAGGAGGTTTTGGTCGCATTGTTCACAGAGTCGGGTAATGAATAGCCAGCAAGGACCAGCAATGCGGGTGCACCCTGAGTCCTTGCCGTCCCCGACTATCTACTGAACACGCCCATCAACCTGACAATGCTAGTCAGGTTCGGCATGTTCAGAAATAGGAGGTCAGGCTCCTTCACTGAATGACGTTCAGTGAACGCCGTTCAGTGCGGGAACCACATCTCGGCGACTTGAAGGTCTGAACGCTAGACGTTCAGTCTTTCAGGTCGCCTAGTGGATAGTCGCCTTTAGTCCAATCCCACAGAAGAGCTACTGTAGCACAAATTGCTGAAAAAGTTATTGCTGGCTATGATAAAAAAAAGGTATGAGAACACAAAGTGTATTTCAACTTGCTGCGTATGGGACTGTGTAGCTGCAGACTGGTAACAGTGCCCCTTCTCACCCTTGTCCACTTAAAATGGGCACGTGAGCATTGGAACTGGACCATGGAGCCTTATACATCATGTGGATGGGCGGGTGCGTGTGCATCATTTACTTGGGGATATGGCATCAGGATGCACTATGGCATGGGTGACCAACCAGTCAGAGGCAAAGAGCCAAAAAATATCTGTGGTCAAGTTGAGGAGCCGATCACATGCACGCGCCATACATGCATGTGCAAAAATGGGGGATGGCCTAGCTGTCACAAGGCCACACCCCATTTTGTGCGCACGTCTTAGGTATGACATTCACAGGAGCATGACCTCCTGCGCCTGCGGCGAGCCCAACACATTGAAAATACACAATTTACATAAACTTACCTATATCATTTTTTCACTGTTGAAGTGAAAGAAAACGCCAGAGATATAGAAAACATTGAAAAAGCCACGTTCACATAAAATACACAGAAACAAGCCACATCCACATAAAATACATTTAAAATACACATCCATATAAAATACATATTGAAATCCAGAACCACATAAAATACATTGAGAAAGTCAGTGCCCATTATGCTGCGCCCGCTGTAGTTGTGCCCCATATGCAGTGTCCCCCTGTAGTTGTGCCCATTAAGCAATGCCCCCAGTAGTTGTGGCCCTTATGCAAGGCCCCCTGTAGCTGTGCCCATTAAGCAATGTCCCAGTAGTTGTGCCCCTTCTGTAATGCCTCCAGTTGTGCCCATTAAGCAATGCCCCAGTAGTTGTGCCCCTTCTGTAATACCTCATGTAGTTGTGCCCATTAAGCAATGCCCCCAGTAGTTGTGGCCCTTATGCAATGCCCCCTGTAGTGGTGCCCATTATGCAATGTCCCCAGTAGTTGTGTCTCTTCTGCAATGCCCCCTGTAGCGGTGCCCATTATGCAATGCCCTCAGTAGTTGTGCCCCTTCTGCAATTCCCCCTGTAGTTGTGCTCATTAAGCAATGCCCCCAGTAGTTGTGGCCCTTATGCAATGCCCCCTGTATCTGTGCCCATTAAGCAATGCCTCCAGTAGTTGTGGCCCTTATGCAATGCCCCCTGTAGCTGTGCCCATTATGCAATGCCCCCAGTATTTGTGCCCCTTAGGCAGTGTCCTCAGTACTTGTGCCCCTTATGCAGTGCCCCCTGTATTTGTGCCCCTTATGCAGTGCCTTGTATTTATGCCACCTAAAGTAGTGCCCCTTAAGCAGTGCCACTGCATTTGTGCCCCTAAAGTAGTGCCCCTTAAGCAGTGCCCCCTGTAATTGTGCCGCCTAAAGTAGGGCCCCTTTAGCAGTGCCTCCTGCATTTGTGCCCCTTAAGCAGTGCCCCCTGTATCTGTGCCTCCTAAAGTAGTGCCTCCTGTATTTGTGTCCTCTAAAGTAGTGCCCCTTAAGCAGTGCCCCCTGTATTTGTGCTCCCTAAACTAGTGCCCCCAGCCCAGTACTTACCTGACCACGCTGACTCTGGCTGCCGTTGACTCGCTCTGACTGGATCTAACTAGATCCAGCAGGCGGGCAGGACAGGCTCCTCACGTCGCGGGTGACATCATGATGTCACCCGCGCAATGCATCACTGGGAATGCTGGCCTCTGAAGCGATGAGAGGCTTCTTTAGTTTCTGATCCCTTCAGGGACCAGTGATCCCAGTTCCAGTGGGGGGGGGGAGCCGCATTTTACAAACAAAGGAGCCACAGGTTTGCTATCCCTGCACTATGGGAAGAAGGCAAGTCGGCGGAGGTAGTGTAATGCTGTAGCCAATTGTCTGCTGGGAAACTTTGGGTCCTGGCATTCATGTGATGTTACTTTGACATGTACCACCTACCTAAACTTTGTTGCAGGCAACCCTTCATGGCAACTGTACAATGGCCAAAAGTTTTGAGAATGACACAAGTATTGGTTTTCACAAAGTTTGCTGCGTCAGTGTTTTTAGACTTTTTTGTCAGATGTTACTATGGTATACCGAAGTAAAATTACAAGCATTTCATAAGTGTGAAAGGCATTTATTGACAATTACAATAAGTTTATGCAGAGAGTCAATATTTGCAGTGTAGACAATTCTCTTTCGAAACTGCTGCATTTCACTCTGACATGCTGTCAATCAACTTTTGGGCCACATACTGACTGATGGCCACCCATTCTTGCATAATCAATGCTTGGAGTTTGTCAGAAGTTGTGGGTTTTTGTTTGTCCACCCACCTCTTGAGGATTTACCACAAGTTTTCAATGGGATTAAGGTCTGGGGAGTTTCCTGACCATGGATTCCCTGATGGCAGTGGTCTCATTCAGCAGTATAATGCACTCTGCCACACTGCAAAAATTGTTGAGGAACATGACTAAGATTTCAAGATGTTGACTTGGCCTCCAAATTCCCCAGATCACAATCCAATTAAGCATCTGTGGGATGTGCAGAAAAAAATAAGTCTGAATCATGGAGGCCCAACTTCACAACTTGCTGGACTTAAAGGATCTACTGACAATGTCTTGATGTCCAATACCACAGTACACCTTGTGGACAGTGGCGTCCCTACCTGTCTTTTCACCCGGTGCAGCCCGAACACCCGTTTTTTTTTCACACCGGGGGTGCAGGAAGTGCTGGCTGGCCTCGGGCACCAGCCTTTGTGAAGTGCCGGCTCCCTCACTGTGCTAGGAGCCGAGTGCTGCACGTAATGCAGCACCTGGCTCCTGTCACTGCGGGAGAGAAAGCACTTTGGTGTCACCCCTCGGCTGGTGACACCCGGGTGCGGCCCGCCCCTCCTGCACCCCCCTTGTGACGCCAGAGCTTATGGAGTCCATGCCATGATGGGACAAAACTGTTTCCAAAACCAAATCTGAAGCAAAACACTTGAGGGTAGTTTTGTTAAAGCCAAAACTAATACACGATAATGAATTAGAAGAACCAAAACATCATCAGTGTGTTGCTCCCACCTGGCCCGACAAGAGAGAGATTTCTAGATTCTCCAGGGAGTCTGGGAGATCACTACTATTTCAGGGATTCCCCCTGCTATACTAAAAGCAATCTTCTTTGCTTTTGCAATGTTCATACCACTTTTGAGAACCATATTGTCTTTCTTTTCATTTTTGTTCTTTCTAAATTGTTTGGCACAAAGATCGGTGGCTTTTAAGATTGTACTCTTTAATATATAAATGTTAGTCTCTTAAGACCATAAATTGTACCTCCACTTGGTTCTGCCAAACAATAAATGAGATTTCATGTGTGTTTTCTTTTTGCCACCCTCACATAAACCACAAATGTACAACAATACAAAGCATGAGTTTGATTCCAACAGCTGCTCATTATGTGTGGAGTTTGTATACTCTACCCATGTTTGCGTGCGTTTCTTCCCAAAGGAAAAAAACTTCCTGGTAAATTATTTGGGTTCTGATAAACATGGATCCTAATGTGTGTGTTAAGCTGGCCATCCACTATACAATTTTCCCTTCAACACATTGTGTGAAATTTTGAGCTGTCTGTTTTTGCTACAAGAGGAGATATCGCAAAGTATGCTTTTTTGCTGTTTCCCTTGGTTCCAATGCATTTTTGCAAAAAATGAGCATTTGCTGTTTTCTCTTAAACGCAACATGGGAGAAATACCATTTTACATCACTTTTGTGGGTCTTGGCCTTCAACATATTGTATGAAATTTTGAGCTGTCTGTGTTTGCTACAAGAGGAGATATCGCAAAGTATGCTTTTTTGCTGTTTCCCTTGGTTCCAATGCATTTTTGCAAAAAACGAGCATTTGCTGTTTTCTCTTAAACGCAACATAGGAGAAATACCATTTCACATCACTTTTGTGGGCCTTGGTCTTCAACACATTGTGTGAAATTTTGAGCTGTCTGTGTTTGCTACAAGAGGAGATATCGCAAAGTATGCGTTTTTGCTGTTTCCATTGGTTTCAATGCATTTTAGCAAAAAACGAGCATCTGCTGTTTTCTCTCAGATATCTGTCCAATCTGGCTGGTTGCAATGAAAACCTGGTAATGTATGGGAGCAAATGACAGTCGATCATATGGTTTTAAACACTGAAAAAAGGACAAAACAAATTGTTCAAATTGGTTACATTTGTGTGTTTTAACCAATTTGTCTGAACAACCATTTTTGGCTATTTTCCAGTGTTTGTGAGCAAATGGACGATTGTCATTTGCTCCCATACATTATCAGATTTTCATTCCAACCAGCCAGATTGGACAGATATTTGACAGAAAATTGTATAGTGGATAGCCAGCTTTAGGCAATATAGGCTGTAAACTCATGTGGGGGTAGGGACTAATGTGAATCATTACATAATCTAAAGTGATTTGAGTCATATTGGGAGAAATAAAGAATCTTATTATTTGCGAAATACTCAGATTGGTCACTGGACAGTTTCTCCCATCTGTGCCGTAACATAATGTAACCCCAATAGGATTGCATTAGGCCTCTTTGTGGCCTTCCTAATTACTGTCCTCATTTTTGAAGTACTGCTTGTTATAATATGGACGGATTTACAGTTGTGCTATAACCTCTCCTTTTTTTTTATAATGGAATTTATACTGTTATAATAATATTAAAAGTCTTTGAAATTTTGTTTTATTCCTCCCCTGATTGGTTCTTTTTGAGTAACCATTTTCTTGGACTTGCCTTAAGAGTTCGTTTATTTATTTTTAAGGAAATTTAAGTATGTCAATTATATTTTAATTGATAAATTATACAACTTGGTTTATTTAATACTAAAATAATCAATTAATGTCTTTTATTTGTAATTTATTAGGTAATGTCAATTTTTTTTTTATGTGATCTTACAGAGTATTTAGTGTTGATCAGTTACATCGTTATTTGGGTTGATAAACAGACACAGGTCCATCAAAATTAACCTTTCATAAATTGTAATTACATTGGTCAGTGGTAGGAATTCCTGAATAAATCCATTTAAATTCCATGATGTAAGAAAACAAAATGTGAAAAAGGGTTAAATACTTTTAATATTTAATATACACCTACATATACACCTAGCATATCATTGCATATCAATGATCATTGCATATCATTGCTTCAGAAACATGGGAAACTGGGATTTATTTTTTGCTTAATTTTTAGGGGAGTATATTACAGTAGTTCTCCCACACTACCAAAAGAGAAGACACAGAGGCCAGTATCCTAGTAGCAGAGAAAATTTACGGATGCTAGAAACAGGTTTTTTTTGCCAATGTACGTGGTGTTTTTTGCTAAAAATGTTTTTGTGATGTCCAATTAAACCATGTTTTTTACCTCCTGAAAACTTTGTTTTTCCCACAAAAACACATAGGATCTGCGAAAAGTTGCAGACCTATGTATTTTCACTGCTGCGATCGCAGGAAAAAGGTCTTCTTATTCCCGATACGTGCTGGCATTGGGGCTAATTGAATAGCCCCGGGCGAGGTAATTAGCCGCGGTAATTTCCCGCGTCTAATAGGATACCGGCCAAAGACGGGGAAAATTGAAGGACTTGATAATACGAGTTGTAGTAAATTGCGTCACTTGTCGCCTAGTTCCTCACTGTACAATGCAGAAAATTTCCATATTAGGCTGCGAAGATGAATTTCACTGTGATATCCCAGAGAGATCATTGAAAGGTTGGCAAGTATGTTATACGAGGTGTTTTAAGTCTTTGGGGCATATTCAATTAGGTGCGAAAAGTCCAGCACTTTTCGCAAGCCGGACTTTTCACCGACATCGCTGGGTTTCCATGCGTCAAAGTATCACGCTTGTCGCCCACTTATCCCCGTATTCAATTAGAAATCGGCGAAAACGGGCCCCGGCGAATTCGGACCTGGCGAAAAGTCCTGTCAGATTTGTCGAAATCAGCCTGACACCCCCCAAAAGATGCACTGACATTGGGGATCACTATAGATACCCCCAAATAGCTCTTCAAAAATGGCCACCGCCAGGACAGAGACCGGAGCCTAAACACTAGGCAGGTCTCATTACCATGCAATACACTGTCAATGGGGAGAATAGGATAGACAACAGAGATAGAATACCGCTGCACAGTGCAGCCGTATACACCAATCGGCGCATGTGCAGTAAGACCACCATAACATGTGATGAGACATGTGATGAGTCACGTGAGCGGCAACTCTGGCGAACCCGGAAGTACGAACATAAACACACAAAAGTGACTCCCAGGTCAATTAGAACAGGTATAAAGCAGGGTAAGTCACAACACCACCCCATTTGCCCTTGAAAAAGTCCCTAAAAGAGATGAAACGCGTTGGGACCCCCAGGACATTTGTTTATTGACTTTCAGTACTTAAACTCTTTGTGCATTAGCAGCAACTTTAAAGCTGTTTTTTAATAAGAAACCTACAATAAAAGGTTTTTATTCAGAATTACCATCAGTATTATAGTCACATCATTTAGCCTCATATGTATGAAGTCATCAGTCAGCAAACAGGGGGACCAGCAGAAGCCACTGTTTGGTGAGTACATTCCAACTTAATTGACATTCTGTACGCATAGTCTCCAATTACCCTGATACTGCATCCATCCATTAATTTTGAGGTATCCATGATGTTGTAAAGAAAAGGAGGAAAGAAACACTCAGAGACTTCCTGCTCATAAGGACTATTGGATTACAATTGTTAACATACATAATTCATCATTATTATTTGAACACACTGCCTAAAGTTGTTGCCCACCTGGTACAAGTATACAGTGTTATTGCATTTTTACCATCCGAACATACTGCCTAAAGTTATTGCCAAGCTGATATAAGACTAAAGTGCAAATTTCACAGTATATTATTAGGAACACCCAGCCTACAGATCTTGCCTACCTGCTAAAAGTTCACCAGGAGTGTATTTGGGACATTTTATATAAAGGTCACGACATACATTAGGACATAAATAGACACACATCCCCGTACCTAGAGCACTTAGCTTCTACTTTTTCCACGATATATTAAGAGAGGTTTTGGAACACCTTTTAAAGCTAGCAGCACTTGGTACTCTTAGATGGTTATTCTGTGTGCACATACCGTCCATTCTACCCCCAAATAGGCCTGCTGAAGCTATTTGGGGTACTTAAATTATCTCAATAACTGCTAATTAGCATCTTTGCAAAAGTGGTGAAGAATAGCATTTAGCAGTTTTACAGAAAATAAGTTGTCCCAGCAAATTTGGGGTACACGAAAATGGGTGCAAGCATATTTTAAAGTTGCTAAAGTGAAGTTTTGAAAAACGTAAATATTCCACCTGCCGCAAGCACCTGCAATTTTAAAAACACCTGGGGCATACTTGGGAACCCCCTGGAGTCTATTTTGCTAGTTTTTAAGTTTGTCCCCCAACTTTGTACTTTTTCACCCCCTTTTTCAAAATAATTTTTTTTGGGTATTCTTAAGTATTTTTTTTAATTTTTTGACAGTTTACCTTTGGGGGGCTGTCCCAAGGGTGCAGGTTGGTTCTCGCAAGTTTGCACCCAAAACCCCATTTCTGCACTTTTTTTCGATAGCTTTCATAGGCAAATCTTTCTAGCCTATTCCAATGCATTGACTTTCAGCACCGGCGAAAAGTCTTTGGAATTGAATACGGGGATAAGTTTTCACCTGGTGAAATGACATCATCGGCGATACTTTTCCGCATAAACTGACTTTACGCACCTAATTGAATATGCCCCTTTGACTTAAAGTCTTTGTTGTAAATGATGGCATCGAAGCACCAATGAAAAAGAAAAACAAATTTTGGTTAAGAGGGAACACATATAAGCTTGCATCAAACATTGAACTAGTTTGGCACCTGCAAGCTACTGTATAAGAAAGTAAAAAAAAATATATATATACAGGGCCGTAGCTAGGGTAGTGCGGCCGGTTCCATCACACAGGGCACCACAGGTCAGGGGGCGCTGTGTGGGCCTGTCAAATTTCTGTTTATTATCATTCTCACTTGTAGCTTCCTCTTATTTCATCCCCAGCATCTCCTGGCCTCTCCTATCTCTTCCATGGCCCTTCCCCATGAAGCCATGGCCCTTTTTTGGGTGCATTATGTCCCTTTGCAAATGAGTGGGGCGCCAATGCTCTTGCTGGCACAGGGCACCAAAAAGTCTAGTTACGGCTCTGTATATATATTTTGTATAACTTTTAAGTATGAATGTCACTGGGGCACTCTTCAGTTTAATTTTCTGCATTTTGTAAAAAAAAGTGTTATTGTAGTGGTGGACTGAATAAGTTTTTTGAGATGTAAGAGTATTAACAAAAAGATGATATATAATAGATAGGATAGCTTTCATACATTAAGCATATTCTAAATAAATAATTATAGTTATATAATTCCAATGTAAGGGTATAGAAGGAAGGAAAGAAAGTCAGCAGGACTACAGCCAATAATCTGGTCAATTTACTATTGCCTCTATATGCATTGTACAATAGTTTACTAAAAGTATTGAGGTTCCTTCTTCTTAAACAGTATGGTGCAAGTACACTACATGAAAAAACAAGTCACACAGTGAATTCAGCTGTTTTAATAATAATTCTGTCCTGAACTTTATTTTGACAGAAGTCAAGTAATATGTACCCAAATTCATAGTGCTGGCAAGAAAATTTTGTATTTTTCCAATGCTGCTGTTTTTTATTGGGTACAATCATTCAGTCCAAACAACATTTCATACAGATCATACATTTACCCCAGGGGGGTGAGAGAATAAATCCTTAGCCCGTCCAAACAGCGCGGTGTATTGAATAGCTTCAGGAGCTCCCTCCCGTTGCTATTCAACACCGCACTGAATTGAATTCCCCCCAGGGTTCTCTTTTCTTTTGTTTCATTCTCAATTCTTAGAACTAGTTAAAAAAAATTGGAATTAATCAGTTAACTAATTTCAATAATGAAATAAATAAGAATGTTCACAAATCGTGTACCAACATGTAACTCTAGGTGAGTACCGGTACCTTTTTCTGAGTACCTGCACCTTTCTTTTTAGAAAAAATAAAATCACTGTGGTACAATCAAATTTCTAAACTGCAGATAACCCCCTCCCCTTTTCTTCCCCGTCACCACTCCCATGCACACAAACATCTAATACTTAGCCAATATTAAGATTTGCTACCTGGCAGTGAGAAACATAATCCACACCAGACTTCCCATGGAAGATGCAAAGCTAAACATTATGATAAAACAGATCATGAATGGGTCAGTTATGGCACAAACAACAATCCTTCAATTACCAAATTCACCAGCAACCAGTCAAAATAAAATGTTGCTTTTTGTAATAAGAACATCTATAGAAATATGTACATCTGGTAGTCGTCAACTGAACAGAGTTGTGTTCAAACAATCTGTAACCAGATAAAGAGTAAATGTCTAAATAGGATGCAATCCTGTGTACCTGTGATTGTACTGAGGTAAAATGAAATAGGGTTTTAACTGAACAATAACTGATAATGCATGTAAAATATCATTAAAGGGAACGTGTTTAATAATATAAGACATCTTTATTTAGTGAATGGATACAGTGTGTCCTCAGGTCTCCAGCCTTTCCCCTAATGAACTCCAATCATTTAGTGGAGGCCACCTCTCCCCAAAAACAAAGCATAAAGCACCTGCGTTCCAAGCAGTCTGTTTTGAAATCAACCATCTATTAAAGAAAACATGTAAATAAAAAAATCAATGAATAACCTGGTAAAGATTTCAGCAAAAGAGTTGCATTTATAAACCTAAGCCAAAATAAATGTTATCAATTCTGTCTGTCATTAAGCAGTGGTCATGGGAGATCGGTAAAAATAGTTCATGTCTAGACAAGTAAAATGAAGGTCGTTCAACACAGGCTTCCTGAAAACTACTGATTTTCTTTTCTTTTTTTTCTGCCAAGGTCAAGTTTACCTACCCTATAAAAGTGCTGGGTGCCAATGGCATTATGTTCTTGTCCAAGACCTGGCTTGAGCAGCAGTTAAGGATGTATTAAACTGTCCCTGCTGTATTCATTAATGACAGACCAATTTGTCCTTTGCAATTTTTTCTGTTTATCATCTACGACAGCTCCATAAGAAGATCGTCTTCATCTGTGTTAAGATAGTAAAATGTAAGCTGATATCTATCTGAATTCTAATTGATGGACTGACTCGCTGGAGCAGGTTGTGATGTGGATGATTCAGCTGTTATAGTTTTCTTATGTTTTGCTTTCCACTTTTATTTTATTTTCAAGTATTAATGCAGTTGGCTGTACAGTTATTTTACATAATTTTCATATTTGAACTGTGTTCCTGAAGGTCTGTAGTCTTTGTGTTGCTCACATATTGTGACATGGCTTTGTCATCATCTAATTTCTCAGCAGTTTTCACAAGGAAAAAGTGGTTTTGTCTGAAAACGCTGCCTGGTCCACGACACACTTCACAACCGATTGTGCCGCAGCACAGCAGTTGAAGGGGGTATATTTACTAAAGTGAGAGTTTTTAGAAGTGGAAATGTTGCCCATAGCAACCAATCAGATTCTAGCTATTATCTCCTAGAAGGTGCTAGTTAAATGTTAAGTAGAATCTCATTGGGTGACCTGTGATGTCACGCCGCGTCTAGGTAGTTCACAGCCCGGGCGCACCTGAGTCTCCCCGAGGAGGCCACACTGCCCGGTTCGCGGCATAGGTGGCAGCGTGACCTCCTCTGGGAGACTCAGGCGCACCCGGGCCGTGAACTACCTAGACGCGGCGGAGTAACATCACAGGTCACCCGCCCCACTAGTCACCCAGCCCTTCTCCCTCCCGCCCGCCAGTCCCCCAGCCACGCCTTCCCGCCCGCAGCCCGCCAGCCAGCCCTTCCCTCCCACCCGCATACTGCTCACAGCTCTGCACTTATTGCTGTGACTGAGCAAGAGCAACACCAGCTGGAGGGACAGGACAGGGTCGTCACTCGTGAGTATAATTTTAATATGTTTTGTTTTGTTTTTCTGAGGGGGCCAGCCAACTCCTTTTTTATGCGGGGAGCTATTTTTTTTTTGTTCCTGTGGGGTGAGCCAATCTGCTTTCTGTCTGTGGAGAGCAATGTGGGCTTTTTTTCTCTGTGGGGGCCAATGTGATTTTTTTTTGGGAAGCAATGTGTTTTTTCTCTGTGGGGGCCAGCCAATGAGATTGTTTCTTTGTTTTATGTCTGTGGAGGCCACCAAATGTGATTGTTTTATTCCTGTGGGGGCCAATGTAATGTGTTGTATTCCTGTGGGGGCCAATGTAGTGTGTTTTATTCCTGTGGGGGCCAATGCAGTGTTTTATTTCTGTGGGGGCTAATTTGTGTTTTATTCCTGTGGGGGCCAATGTAGTGTGTTTTATTTCTGTGGGGGCCAATGTAGTGTGTTTTGTTCCTGTGGGGGCCAATGTAGTGTGTTTTGTTCCTACGGGGGCCAATGTAGTGTGTTTTGTCATAGGTCACGCACGCCACATGGTATGCCTTGGCAATTTTAAAATCTTGTATAGTGTGCCTCGAGTTGCAAAAAGGTTGAAAATCACTGTCTTAGTGTCTCTTTCTTTGAAAATTGTAATGATTTGCAAATTTAAATCCAATGTTGTTTTGATAAGTCTTACTTATTTATTTTATTTACAGTTTCTTATATAGCGCAACAAATTCCGTCGCACTTTACAATTTGAATTAACATTATACTGGGTTGTAAAAGACATACATACATAAAAGACATACATAAGAGTAAGAGGGCCCTGCTCGCAAGCTTACAATCTATAGGGAAATAGGTGTTTATACACAAGGAGAGGTGCTACATATTGCAAATTGGTCCAGCCCGATTGCAGATGTTCTTGGTGGGTTGTATAATCTAATCACACAGGAAAGTTGGCCTAGGGTTAGGAGGATGTTAAATTGAAGACAGAGAAGATGTGATAGGTGTTTACTATAAGAAGAGAGTTAGATAGGGAGCTACAAAAGTTTAGGTGGGTGGTCCTGGAATCTGATAAGCTTGTCTGAAGAGGTGAGTTTTCAGAGAACGCTTGAATGTTTGGAAACTAGTGGAAAGTCTTATTGTGCACGGGAGGGCATTCCACAGGGTGCGTGCAGCCCGAAAAAAGTCCTGTAACCGTGCATGGGAACAAGTAATGTGTGGGGATGAGAGACGCAGATCTTGCGCAGAGCGGAGATGTCGGGTTGGAAGATATTTTGAGATAAGTGAAGAGATGTATGTTGGTGTGGTTTGGTTAATAGCTTTATGTGCGAGTGTAAGTATTTTAAATTGAATATGGTAGAAGACCGGCAGCTAATGGAGAGAGTGAGAGAGTGGATCAGCAGACACTGAACGTTTGGTGAGAAAGATCAACCTCGCAGCTGCATTCAAAATGGATTGTAGTGGGGAGAGCCTGTTTTTGGGAAGACCAATAAGGAGACTATTGCAATAGTCAATGCGGGAAATTATGAGTGCGTGTATTAGAGTTTTTGCAGTGTCTTGCGTAAGATATGGTCGAATTTTGGCTATGTTTTTTAGATGTATGTAACAGGATTTAGAGACAGATTGAATGTGGGGAATAAAAGACAGTTAAGAGTCAAGGATGACACCTAGGCAGCAAGCTTGTGAGGTGGGGTTGATTGTCGAGTTGTCAACAGTAATAGAGATATCAGGTTGGTAACTACTATTGGCCGGTGGAAATATAATTAATTCTGTTTTAGAAATATTAAGTTTGAGGTGGCGAGATGACATCCAAGATGAAATGGCAGAGAGACATTCAGTGACACGGACCAGCACGGATGGTGACAAATCTGGGGAGGATAGGTAGATTTGAGTATCATCCGCATACAGATGATATTGAAAACCAAAAGAGCTGATTAGTTTGCCAAGAGAGGTGGTATATATTGAGAAAAGCAGAGGACCTAATACTGAACCTTGTGGTACTCCAACTGATAGAGGTAACGAAGTGGAGGTAGAATCAGAAAAGCGAACAGTGAAAGAGCGATTAGATAGGTAGGATGAGAACCAAGACAGGGCTGTGTCTTGAAGACCTAGGGATTATAGTGTTTGTGTGACAAGAGAGTGGTCAACAGTGTCAAAGGCAGCAGAGAGATCTAGAAGAATTAGAAGTGAATAATGGCATTGCTTCTGTACAGATTGTCAAGTCTTGCTTCTGTATAGATTGTCAACTTAGAGAGCCGCATGACCTCTACGTTATTGGATCGGGCCTGTTGTAGAGAGTACCTGTAGATACAGATTCTTAGTCCAATTTTGGTAGATATAATCCGAATACCCTGGTGACCTCTAAACGACATACTTGGCTGTTTGTGTTCTTCCACTCATTTCCCTCTTCCGAAAACTGAATTTTACTCTGACAGCAAGAAAACTAGTTTTCCTAGTTTTATCAATAACCTCGTGACGAAATTTGCAGATCTGACGATAACAGATTCCATCCTGCCATAATTACAAACCGTTTCATGTCCTAAAGCAGCATTGCAATGCCGAAAAGGACAGTTGGCAACCTTAGAGAAGGTGGAGTAGACATGAAAACAGAAGTAATCTCTGGATATACTGTACAGTATAAGCTCACAAGCAAGTGCAGTGAATCAGCTGGTTGTCAGGATGACACTTTATGATTTCACAGCTTGTTGGCACTAGAGAAGACGACTTTTTATGATTTCATAGTTTGATGGTAACAGAGAGCTTTCTTCTACTCAGGGATTGTGACTCCAATTTTCAGTATTTTATTGACTAGTGACATTCAACTGACTTTTATCTGTTAAACTGACACACAATTTTTTTGGTGTCTATAGCACTGTGAATAGAATTACTTATAAGATTCAGGGGCCTATTCATCAACACTAAAATAAAGTTTTTAAGGACATTTTCCTTAAATAAAGTTATTTTGGTATTCATGAACAGATCACAGATATCTCCTTGCTAAGTTCCCCTGCGTTAATTTCCACACTCCCCATACATTAGTATGGGGATGTGGAAATTGTGGTATTCATCAAATTCCGAAAATTATGAATTTTCGGAATTTGATGCAGTTACTATTCGCCACTGTGAGGTGGCGAATAGCAGAATCGACTTACCTGTATCCGCGTGTGCAGGTACCCCGACGAGTCCCTCCGGCACTCTGTTCCGTCCTCAGGCTCTGGAGGCTGGTCGGACATGTGTGCTCCCCAGCAGAGCACAAGAAAGTTTAGAAAAAAAAAAAAAGTTTTTTTTCCCCATAATCTGTCATGTGGTCTGCTGGGAAACCACATGACAGACCAGCAGGACGGAGCCAGAGGCTGCTGCGCGGACAGGTAAGTCGGGGGGTGGGGGGGGGTAGGTGAGCAGAGGGGGGAGGGGGGTTGGTGGGGTACACAAACGTAACACATCTGTAGGCAGTGCTGTGCATGCACTGGTTTTAAAGATGTAACAGCGCATGCGCAGCACTGTTTCCAGATGCGATAAGGTAGTGTAGGCAGGGAAAAGTATCTATTTCCCGAAAAGCTGTCATCGCAAAAATGACAGCTTTTCGGAATAGATATTTATGGAGAGGTGGAATGATGAATTCCACCTATAATTAGGTAGAACATGCGAGTTCTAAACCTAATTATCTCTAGAGAATTTTTAGATTTAATGAATAGGCCCCTCAATTAGCACATTGAATGTTCTCATTGAAGAAAATATCTGTTTTTTTTCTCATCTAAATTATTTTTGTCATCATTCTATACCCTATTTTTCAGTCTGGAAATGTGAACTTTTCTTAGTTGAGCATCAGGAGTGGGTAGAGGAATCTTCTGAAGCCTTTCGGTTTTTTTTTCTACTAGACTGAGGAGTCTATGTACTAAGCCTTGGAAAGATATAAAGTGGATGGAGATAAGTACCAACCAATCAGTTTCTAACTGTCACGTTACAGGCTGTGTTTGAAAACTTAGTTAGGAGCTGATTGGTTGGTACTTTATCTCCTTCCACTTTATCTCTCTCTAAGGCTTAGTACTGTACATAAACCCTTAAGTCTCCATTCACCAATAACGTGCTAAGTAGTGTTTCTGACTGGTGCCTCTAGGGTACCAAAATATTTTGTGTCCTGCAGATTAAGAAAATAGGAACTTCCCAAATAGTTCCAGGGTATAGAACCAGGGCCGGATTATAGGGAGGGCGACAGGGGCGGTCGTCCCGGAGCCCCACACTCTGTCCCTGGCACTATCAGCAGGAATTTTTTTCTTATTTTAACCGAGCCGTGGCCCGCGATTAATCCCCGCCCCCTGCAATTTGGCTCCTCCCCCTTATTCTGCTTCTGGGCTTCTGTAAGTAGCACTAATGCATGTCTGTGCTTCTGTCTCTATGTCTGTGTGTGTCTATATATATATATATATATATATATATATAAATATAATGTGTGTGTGATCTATATATATATATAGACACACACATCAGGCAGGCAGCACGATGTATGTTTTCGTGTGCATGTGTGTGTATATATATATATATATATATATATATATATAAAATGTTAAAATATATATGTACATATATATATATATATATATATACACATATATATGTATATATATATGCATGTGTGTATGTATGTAAAAATTATATATATATATATACACAACTTTTATCGATGGGGGCCCCCACACGTTTGTTGCCCAGGGGCCCCCACAGTCCTTCATCCGGCCCTGTATAGAGCAGATAGATTTGTTTATTTCTAGTGCTGGACTAGGGATCCCCCAAAAATTATATGATAGATGTTTGATTTACCCCCCAAAAAACATACAAACGCTAAATAATTAATGGCTCTTATTTCAACAACATTTTACTATTGCAGCGCTTACCAACCCATCACTTGCGAGCGACCTGTGGCTCGCAGCCGCAATATGGGTAGCTAGCCTTATGACGACGGTGGTAGCATGGCAGGGTAGCTCGCCTTATGGCTCTAACCTCACAGCATGCAAGCCGTGCTTAGGACATACATGTCACGCAGTGCGGCGGCTGTCACTGCATGACAGACACTGCCAGCAGGCTCGCTGCTGACCGCGTTAAGAGAAGCGCTGACCGGGCACTGTTTGGTGGGAGTGCGGGACCAGGCCATCCACTGTACCTGTATCATAATACATCCAGCTACATTCCTGCTCCCCGCTGACAGCTCTCAACAGGCATCAGAGGTATTGGGCACTTTGAAAAGGGAGTGTGGAACCATAAAGTGAATTGAGATAAAGTCCCACACAATCAGCTCCCAACTGCCATGTCACAGGCTGTGTTTGAAAAATCTCAGTTAGGAGCTGATTGGCTGGCACTTTATCTCCGTTTACTTTATCTTCATCCAAAGCTTAGTAGCGTTATCACTGTATTAATACATGCATTGTTGTTCAACTATGACAAATTTGGTTATTAGCCAATTTTAAAGTTTCAAAAATAAAATGTGGCTCTTCAAGAGATCTCATTTTTCTCAAGTAGCTCCCACCCCAATTAAGGTTGGAGACCACTGTACTATTGGATGATCTCTCTAGTATTTGATATTGCATGAAAATAAGTAATTATCAGCTCTACTATTTCTAGACATAGCTTATTAGAATTACCCTGAAATTAGAGCCCTCAACTATTTATGGTTTGCGTTTTTTGGGGGAATTTTATTAACCAGTAACAGCAGGCCAGTATCATGAGTGAATATTTTGTGCTTCCCCAATCTTTGAGCCAGACTAAGGGGTCTATTGGTCATCGGGGGCTGTATGGCTCCCGGTGATTACATTTCCACCTCGCTGCAAGGGATACCTATCACCTGAGCAATTCAGCATTGTTCTGGTGCGGGGACAGCTGCTCCGAAAAGTAGCTCTCCCCGCCATCAATAACACTGCTACTACTGTAGCACTGTTACTTACCTATCTCGTCGCCGGATTCTGTGCATGTGTAACCTGAGTTCATGCATGCACAAAGCAGCTGGGGAGGCAGTGAGGAGGTGGCGGAGGGATCAGCACGGATCCCTATTCGCATCCCCGGAACTCCTTCACTTACGATACAATGGAGCTCCGACAACAAGCGCCATCTGAAGATGGCTTTTGTTCTTGCAGGCAAACTCTGAAACTGTTAAGTTTTTGGAGTGTGCTTAATGTAATGTGGTCCTTTCGGACCCCTGATGATGAATGGCCTGTTACCTTAAATATTCAGAAACTAGCGTTTACGTATGTGAAACGGGACGATTAGTGATGTTGAATAAACCCCTATAAGAGAATGATTATTTGCCAATGTGATAGTTTGGATAACCATCGGGTTTGTTTTGGAGACTGATCTTCAGTGTAATCCACAACATTTGTAAAGACTGTGGCACCATCACTTGGACCTCTCTCGTTTCTCATGCTTTTTTGTACTTAAATTAATCTAGGTTTTTGTTTCCAATATTGAAATCACCATCCTGTTTTTTTTAGGGTGTAGCACATTTTTTGGTAGATACAACCCGGGCCCCTTGGACCGGGTTATATCTACTGATGTGGCTAGTTGGAGTTCTCCCACTCATATACCTCTTCTGAGCGACCTATCATTTTATAGAATGTAAACATAAATGTTAGCAAAAAGCTGATTGGTTGCTATGGACAATTTCTCTACTCTTTAGAAGGTTTAATACATTTTGCCTTTTAGATCTGACTGTAACAGAATCCATCCTGCAATAATTTACAACCAGCTCATGTCTAAAGGCAGCCTTACAGGGCTGAAAAGGGCATTGAAAGTGGAATAGACATAGAAAAAACATTAATCTCCCTTGTTGGACAGTAAGCAAGTGTAGTAAATCAGCTGGTTGTCAGGATTTGCACCTACAATGACAATTTGTGGTGCAACACATTCAGATCTCCGTTAAGGTGCGTACACACGGTACGATATCTATGAACGATATGAACGATAACAATATCGTTCAACGATAAATAGTTAATTTTTATGCAGCGAACGACCATCGAATGACCATGATGTGCGTTCCTGCATGGATGATATAAATATCTTTGGTCATCCGTACATGCAGGCCAACTTGGGCGATATCGTCAAGAATTGCCTGTTCAGAGATGTGGCAGGATGACTTCACTGAAAGATATCTATCATAGATATCTTTCAGTGTGCACACCTAAAATCGTTTGTCCTGCACTACAGAAAGTTCAAGGGAAATTATTCAGCGATATCGTTGGTTATGCAGATCGTACCGTGTGTATGCAGCTTTAGTCCTCAACTGGTTGCATGACATTTCTCACTGCTTGATTTGCACAATTCTAGAATCGCTGAGTTACAGTATGAGGGTCATTCCCTGTCGACCACTTTCTTCTCTTTCTTGTTGTTAGGAGGGTGGGGGGAGTCAATAAATTGGTTCCCCACATAATCCAAAAGCTAACTGTTCTCATCATCATACTGCTTCAAGACAAGGGCTTTCACAGTTCAGCATTAATCACCGTGGAGCTTCAAGTATTGTGACACATTAGACATATGTAACCCACTAATACTTAGGAGAGGTACCTGGGGAATCCCCCATTAGAGTGGAAAAGGGGACATGTGGGGTAGTTGCTGACTTTTCTAAATACTATTAGTTGTGATATGTTGAACCATGTCCCAATCTCTGTAACAGATACAGTATGTTGGCCTGATAAGAAGCTTAATGTTTCCCAAATATATATTGTATATAACTAAATTGTTGAACAATAAAGTTTACAGATAGAGCAAAATGATATATATATATAAAACTGGCAGTGAGGTTTGTCTGCAGTCACTCTGTGTGGAATGGACAGACTTACATATCAGATAAATAGATGACAAACACTACAGAGCATTATCAGTGTGTAATTTTAACAAGTATGTATTGGTAATGAACACATTATACAAGAATGTCTTAATTTTGTACCTCATGGTCATTTCCCTAGTTGCTGTTTTTAATTATATGACGCACTCAAGGCTTATATGGAGGCCAAGATCTTATTCTGTAGCCCCCGCCACCCCAGACTGCTCGCCTCTGGCCCTGAAGACTTGGGCTGAGATTTCCCCCACCCCACCAAACATCCAGTCATAGCTAAAAAATGTCAAAAAATAACAAGAGGCCTCATAACAGCAGCAAGAAAACACATCATAGCTCAGTCTTCATATGCAACTTCTTCAAATGTCAGAACAAAACTGGAGCAGAAAATCCATTATCAACAATATGCTGCATACAAAGATACAGAGTATAAGAGCAAGCACGCAGGACAACCTGCATAATTATGTTAAATGGCTTTCAAACACAACAAGCATACTTTATTGTATGATAGACATCAAGCATCATAATGAATCTGCTGTTCTATATTTGAATAATAAGCATGCATGATATGCAATGATATAAAACACGTCTTCTATATAACGTGTCTAAGACATTAATGCAGGGTGGTGTATCTGTCCATGGTAACATTACACCACACTGCACTACACTGTATGATGATGAGCTATATGCTCCATTGTATAGTTCTCATTTTGTAGTTCTGCCAAATACATCAAGCAAAGATTTAGTAAGTAAGAAAGGAAGTTAAGAGTAAGAAAGTAAAGAGAAGGTAGGTATGTAAGTAAGGAGCTAGTAAGTAAAGAGTAAGGACGTAAGGAGGCTAAATAGCTTGAGAACACTGTCGGCATTTAATGCAGTTCAGAATACATTGAAAATAGGTTTCTCTGGGGTTACAAGCTTATTGCTGTTAGCTGTAACAAGAGCTGAACTGGGAACAGTAGGTAAAGTAAATTAAAACCTTAACAATATTAACAAACAAATCAGAAGTTAATGTTCTATATGTCATAACAACTATTTTCATAAAAGTATATGGTCATTACAATTTCTGCAGCTGCATTAAAGTAATGAATACTTCTATAAACAGGAATTATAGAGAAAGCACTGGCAATTGAATTAAATCTTGGACTGATTCAGTTAAAGCCTTATCCTGTATCATGTGAAACTTCCCTTTCTCTTAAATAAACACATTTTTATGTAGTAATTGGCTCATATGGTGTAAAGTATTAGCATTCAACGCAAAAGTATGATTTCATTTTATGCAAGCAAACCTGAAAACACTAAAGTTCTATTTGTATAAAATCCATAAAGTTGCAAACAGTAGTAATCATGCCTTCAACAGAAAACCATTTAAAGTTGCCCATAGAGCTGACATATAAAATGAACAGCTCTGTTATTCTGTATCTGCTGGTTCATATTATACAATATGCAGTGATACGAAGTAGAGCAGGAGGAGGCTTACCTTGGCTGGCTGTGCTGAAACAGATGTGGCCGGTGTGAAACAGGAACAAAAATAAAAAGTATACCATACCCCAAGGTATGTCCATGGCAAAGATTGTGTGACAGTTAAAATACATATTTGGCTATATTATTGCCAGAAAAGTAAATGTTTAACTACCAGTAGTTTAGAACTTCAAGTTCTAAGCTGTCAAGCATGTTTAACAGCCCAAACCGAAAATGTCTAGTGTTGCATTTTTTTAATCAAATTTGATTTATCAGTACAAAACCCGAATTGCTAATACTTGAAGGATGGTGCTGTATATAGCACAATGGAAGCTACCTTTGCATTATTTAGTTTAGTGTACTAAGTTCTACGACATCTCTCCAAACTAAGCACCCGTTGCTCTGAATAAAGATGCTCACTGTAGCTGTTGAAACAAAAATCTGTAATTTTAAAGGTGGTAATAGTCATATAGTATAAAAATATACAACATTTGGATGCTAACAAAATTAAACACAATTTAAGAAGATGATTGAAAATGTAGGATGCTGTAGGTTTTCACCTCCCTCTCCCACACATAAAAATAAGATAAAAATAGATCTGTAGGGTAATGAGGACAGAAGAAGTGTTGTCTGTTAAAAAAGAGCCTGTATACTGAAAAGATAGAGAGAAACCTCCCCCCTCACCAGCTGCAACACACAAAGGTTCCTGCTGGAGAAGAGGAAGGAGAGTGGAGAAGGAGGGAGGACTAGAGGAGGGGGAATGAAGAGGAGAGGGGGGAAAGAGAGGGAGGTATGCTCCTCCTATACAGTTTTCCTTTCCATAGATGCTCTGCCAATCCTCCTGTATTAGGATGTTATTTGGGCATTAGATTGTCAACTCAGTTTTGGTGTTGTTTAAATCCGAAGTACAGATGTTTTAGGTATTTTTGTGTCAACGTTTCTGCAAACTCTTAAGTTGCCAGTTACATTTCTGTTCTATACATAGGATAAAAGGTTGTCAACTCTTTTGTGAGTTTTACATATAAATGTGATTGCCAGTATCACTGCTCTTCCTTGTCAAATGTATATTCAATTTTCAGCATTGCCTCTTCCCTTTTCTATGCAGGTTGCAGCTGAAGTCTTCTCAGTTTGTGGCAAAAAAAAACAACTTGTAAAGATGTATTTACCATTTAATATATTTGCCAAGTCAGAGGTTTACCTGTCATGTTAGAACGGGTTCTTTGGCTTGCTTAAAAGTTGCGAATAAAGTGGAGATCTTTATATCAACCAGAGCTGAAAAGATGAATAAAATGTGGAATATTCCCTATTACACTTGATATTTGTATTGTATAGCTTCATCTGCAACAAATAAACAAGTTTTACCGGATGTTCCCAGAAATGTATTTTATTTAATGATAGGGGCAATAGTTCAAGATCAGTACTGTAATGGAAAATTAAGTAATATGGACCACGGTGTGAGCTAATCAGAAATTCCTAGTCAAAATTTTTGTCAACAGTGGAAGAGGTTAAAAAATGTTTACCTTAAGCACTTCATAATGTGTGGGATGCACATACTACAGTGCAGCAACAGGCTCAAGGGAGATCTGCCAGGGGCAGAGGCCAAAGGTCACGGGAAGAAAAGGAGAGACTCATTCTGCAGCTGATTCTAATTACACATTTCCTTTACTTGATTAAATATGAGTGAAACTGGATTACACAGGCCACTTAAGAAGTAGTTTCTACAAGCCAATTTAAGCACAAAATAAGGTGCAGAAAGCGATTACTGTACATGGGGCAAATAAAAAACATGGTTTACAGTTAGTAACAGGAAAAGTATAAGTTGCAGGATGAAAATAAAAAGTATTTTTATACATTTATAAGGCATCGTACTGGAGTGTCACATTGGTTGTGGCATTGTCAGACAGGCAGTAAAGTGTCATTGTCCTTTTCTGACACGGGCCAATCATTTGGCTCCAAAAATGTGGCTAGCATTAAGGACCTCATTCAGAGTCGGTCGAAGCGGCCGCACGGTCATCCGGGAAAAGGGGCCGGATATGTAAATGATTCGCTCGCAAGTTGCGTCCCTAAGTTCGGATCGGTAGCTGGCCGGCCAAGGGGAGGAAGTGGCCGGAATACAAAAAAATACGCCCCCTTCTCGTAAGCATTACACGTCATCTCCGGGCATATAAGGATTAATCGAGACCATCGGGAACCATCGGAATTGGTCGTAGAGCTTAAGGTCGACCATACTCTCTTTTAAGCTCTACGATCATGTCAGTGTAAAAACCTCCCATGTCACATGTGCCATGACGCTACTTTGTTAATTATGCTCTCCCATAAACCGTATGCACTCCCATAAAACGCCGTTCGCATAATTAGGCACGCCTGCGTTCGGATCTCCACTCCCCCGTTTTCAAGCACCTTCCCCTGTTACCACTCACAAACGCCTCAATCTGTCACTCAAACTACCGACCTGGCTGTGTTCAAGGAGAGAGAAATTACTGATCATAGTGGCTAGTTTGCGCACGCGCATTGCAAACTTTACGCATTCGTGGTATAGCGAACATCGGTGGCGTACGACCGTGCGGCCGCTTCGACCGACTCTGAATGAGGTCCTAAGTCCCCTATTTAATGTTGACTGTAGTGTTGCAAATTTAGGAATTATCAAGAGAATGGATCAACATTGTCAAGCAGGGACAGAGTTTGTGTAAAAGCCCAGTCCCAGCGAATCCTCACTGCACACTGGGCCTGATTCAGACCCGCTCGCAAGCGGGTCGATGTTGTCCCAGTGCGCATGTACACGACGGACCCGGCTCCGTCGTGCGCATGTGCAAGACCCGGATAGCGTCGGGCAAGCCGTCACTATGGGTCTCGCTACAAAGGGGGTGTGCTGTCGATGGTGAGTGACAGCACGCCCCCTTTGGTGGGCGTGCCGGGGGTGTGGCTGGCCAGACGGAGGCGTTCCCATGGGAACGCCTACCGTCTGGGGCCGGCCCCACTGACATCACAAGTGATGTCAGTGGGAGTGCTTTCAGCTCTGATAGAGCCAAAAGCACTCCAGGGCTTGCGGCAACGAGACCCTACCACAAGGGTCTTGTCGCAAGCCCGATGGTCGCGATGGTCTTGACCATCCCGACCATCTTCCTGGCCGCTCGCTATAGCTGTGGGTGCTCACCCACAGCTATACGAGCGGCCAGGAGGCCGCTCTAAAAATTCAGAAGGACGGCACTGATTCAGAGCGAGCGCTCTGTCAGAGCGTCCGGCTCTGAATAAGGGCCCCTGTTCACTGTATTTATCGCCAAAAAATACAGTGACAGTGCCTCCATGCATGTGCCGAAGCGGCTAACGCTAACCCTAACCCCCCCTCCCCCCACCGCGCGCATGTTATGGCAGGGTTCCCACCCGGTGTTTTTTCACAATTCTCCCTTAGTAAATTTCAGGCAGATGACATTTCCCATTAAAAGTATGGGAAATGTCATCTGCTTGCTGAAAAAAAAAATAGAGAATGAAAGGGCTTGGAGTAGTTTTTCACGAATACTACTACAATTCCCCTTTAATACATTTCAGTGAAAACACCCCATTTCACATTACTTTACTAACAAAAAGATTTATAAATAGAGCCATAAGAGTGATGCATACTCTAGTACAGAGAATACAGTATATGTGTTGAAACAAAACTTGCAACTTAGAAATGTAGGAATAGTGGGCCTGATTCAGACCCGGTCGCTATGAGCGTATGCTCGTATGATGCATATGCAAATATTTGAAAGTGACGCGGCGGGGAGCGATCGCTCGCCAAGGCATAAGCATGCCCATCATACCTGTACGAGCATTCACTTTGTGTATGCAGACTCCCCTTAGCGTATGCAGAGACGCCCACTGCCCCACGTCATATCCTGGAAGTTTATGAAAACATTGGTACATCGACCACTATCGGATGTGAACGCAGTGCTTGTGGTAGCTTTTTTTTTACCGCAAGCATTGCATGGAAAACAGAGGGAAAAAATGGCTGGTGACGTGTACTATGACGCTGCCTGTTAATTATGCACGCCTCTAAAATGGCGTTGAAACACTCGGGCGCGCCTGCGTTCACATCTCCAACCCCCCCGTTTTTACTGGACTGCCCCTGTCACCACCCACAAACGGCCTCTCCTGTCACTCACTCTGCTGGGCTGGTTTTGCTGGGCGAGCGAGGGACCTGTGATCGCACAGTGTAGTTTGCGCATGTGCACTGCGATGCATACGCATCTGCAGATTAGCAACCATCGGCAATTGCGAACGGACTGCAGATACCGTCCAGGTCTGAAGTAGGCCCACTGTACAGTCAATCAGGGGTATTCAACATGCGGCCCTCAAGCTACTGTGTAACTACACATCCCAGCATGCCCTGTCACAGTTTTATTAATAGGACATGCTAATTCACACTGCTCTGTGCATGTTTCTGTGTACCTCGGACCTGCTCAGACTAGACTCGCTCTCCTGAAGCAGGCCTTAATGGTGTATGAGTGAAACACTCGCACTCTATGACATTGCACGAGTTGTATCCACACAATGGCAAAACATCTGGATGCGTGTTGTGCCGTTGCGGGGGTGTGAGAAATATGCAAGTATGCATGTTCTTGCACCCTATTACATAGGGTGAGTTATTATTATTATTATTATCCTTTATTTATATGGCGCCACAAGTGTTCCGCAGCGCCTTACATATTACATAGAACTAATAGGTGAACAAGAAACAGGTAACTTACAGTACAATACAGTACAGGACAAGGACACGATTTATATACATTGCTGCATTAGCGATTAAAGCACTCACAATTATCAGCAGGGAGTTGGCAGTCACGTGTTAGGTGCCCTTATGGGGAGTAAAGAGTAGAAGAAAATGTAAAGAGGAGCACATGAGGGAAGAGGTCCCTGCTCGTGAGAGCTTACATTCTAATGGGGAGGGGCAGACAGACGGGCGTGACACAGAAGGGGAAGATAGGGAGGAAAGAGCATGAGGTGGGTTAGGATGAGTGCTGGAAGGCCTTGATGAAGTAGTGGGTCTTGAGAGCCTGTTTGAAGATTTGTAGAGAGGTGGAGAGTCTGATGGGGAGAGGGAGAGCATTCCAGAGGTAGGGAGCAGCATGGGCAAAATTTTGGATGCGGGAGTGGGAGGAAGTAATCAGTTGGCAAGAGAGCCGGCATGCATTTGTTGAGCGAAGTGGACGGGTGGGAGTGTGAAGGGAGAGAAATGTATACAGGAGAGGATTTGGTGAGGGCTTTGTAGGCAAGTGTAAGAGCCTTGAATTGGCATCTGAAGGGGAAGGGGAGCCAGTGTAGGGCTTGAAGTAGAGGGGAAGCAGATGTAGAACGTCTGGAGAGGAAGATGAGCCGAGCAGCAGCATTGAGAACAGATTGTAGTGGAGAGGTGAGAGACTGGGAGGCCAGCTAGGAGAAGGTTACAGTAGTCCAATCTGGAGATGACCAGTGAGTGGATGAGGGTTTTAGTGGCATCCTGGATGAGGAAAGGTCTAATCCTGGAGATATTTTTTAGGTGGAAATGTCAGGAATGCGAGAGGTGCTGAATGTGTGGTTTAAAGGAGAGGGAGGAGTCTAGGATAACTCCAAGACAGCGCACTTTGGGGCTAGAGGTGATAGTTGTGCCATCAATGGATAATGAAATTGTGGGAAGTGATGTAGTGGAAGACGGTGGGAAGATGATCAGCTCAGTCTTAAACATGTTAAGTTTAAGAAAGCGCTGGGACATCCATGAAAAGACAGCAGAGAGACAGTTGGAGATATGGGTAAGGAGCGAGGGGGAGAGCTCAGGGGTGGAAAGGTAAATTTGAGTGTCATCAGCATAGAGATGATATTGGAGGTCAAAGGAGTTAATGAGTTCACCTAGAGAGGATGTATATAGGGAGAAAAGGAGAGGTCTAAGAACAGAACATTGGGGAACTCCTACTGTTAGTGGAAGTGGGGGGGAGGAGGAGTCATGAGAGGACACAGAGAAGGAACGATCAGAGAGGTAGGAGGAAAGCCAGGAGAGGGCAGTGCCACGTAAACCGAGAGAGTAAAGGATTTGCAGGAGGAGAGGATGGTCTACAGTGTCAAATGCAGCAGAAAGGTCAAGGAGAATGAGCAGAGAGTAGTGGCCCTTGGATTTGGCAGCAAGTAGGTCATTGCTGACTTTCGTGAGGGCAGTTTCAGTGGAGTGGAGAGAACGGAAGCCAGATTGAAATGAGTCAAGGAGGGAGTGGGAGGAAAGAAAGGTGGTAAGGTGATTGTAGACAATATGCTCAAGGAGTTTGGAAGCAAATGGGAGTAGAGAGATTGGTCGATAGTTGGAAAGTATGTTAGGATCAAGGGTAGGTTTTTTAAGAATGGGAGAGACAAGGGCATGTTTGAATGCAGAAGGGACAGTGCCAGATGATAGGGAGAGATTAAGGAGGAGAGCCAGATGGGAGCAGGCAGAAGGAGACAGGTAGGAGACGGGAAGGGATAGGGTCAAGAGGAGAGGTGGAAGGAGGGGAGGACCGGATGAGGGCCATGTCTTCCTCTCCAGAAGCAGGGGAGAAGGATGTCAGAGTTGGTGAGACAGAAGGGGAGGGGTGTTCAGGGCAAGGAAGGGGAGGAGTGCCGAGGGTCTGATGGGATATGATGTCCTCAATTTTAGATGTAAAGTAGGTGACAAAGTCAAGGGCAGAGAGTGAGGAGGGGAAACGAGGAGGGGAAGGGCATAGGAGGGAGTTGAAAGTGGAAAAGAGACGCTGGGGGTTTGAGGACTGGGAGGAGATGAGGTTCATGAAATATGTTTGTTTGGAGAGAGACAGGGCAGCACTGTAGGAAGAGAGAATAAATTTGAAATGGAGGAAGTCAGCCTTAGAGCATGATTTTCTCCACTAACGCTCGTCAATTCTTGAACATTTTTGCAGGTATCTGGTGTATTTGGAATGCCAGGGTTGTGGTGTGGATCTGCAAGGGTGAGTAGTGATTGCCGCAGCAACAGAGTCAAGAGCAGAAGTAAGGGAGGAATTGTACAGGGAAGTAGCTTGTTCAGCACAGGAGAGAGAAAGGATAGGGGAGAGAAGAGAGTCAACAGTGTCAATAGCCTCAATATTACGCTTTGTAATGGTAGCCTTAGGAGGTAAAGGATGGGAAGGAGAGAGGGATAGGTTAAAAGAGAGAAGGTGATGGTCAGAGAGGGGGAAGGGGGAATTGGAGTAATCAGAGATATCACAACGGTGAGTAAAGACCAGGTCAAGTAAGTGCCCACTCACATGGGAGGGTGATGAAGTCCACTGGGCAAGACCAAATGAAGAGGTGAGGGTAAGGAGTTTAGCTGCAGAGGATTCTGTGGGAATGTCAATAGGAATATTAAAATCACCTAGGATAATGGAGGAAAGATCTGAGGAGAGAAAGTGAGGGAGCCAGGAAGCGAAGTTGTCAAGGTGTATAGCATGAACCTCAAATGTGGGGAATGTAAGGGATGGTTCAGAGGATATAAGCTGGTAGGAATAACTTGTGGATAGAAGGACCCCAACACCACCACCATGGCGACCCCCAGGCCGGGGGGTGTGGGAGAAGGCAAGGCCCCCAGAGGATAGAGCATCAGGAGAGGTGGTGTCAGAGGGTGAGATCCAGGTTTCAGTAATGGTTAGGAGATTTAGGAAGTTGGAGATGAAAAGGTCATGGGTGGGGACCAGTTCATTACAGACTGACCTGGCATTCCAGAAGGCACAGGATAGAGAGATAGCATTCGTGGGGGAGATGTGAATAAGATTATCCGGGTTGCTGTAACGTGGAGGTAAGATTAATTTGGGGGACCGATATGAATAGAGTTTAGTGATGGTGCGGGCACCTGAGCTAGAAAGGGAACCTGTAGGAGGTGGGCAGGGAGGGAGATGTGGATGGCAGTAGAGTGAAGTGACAGGGAGAGGAGTGTAGGAGGAGGGTTTGGTGGTGGTGTAGTAGGACAGAGGTGGGGTAGAACAGGAAGAAAGTGGAGTAATGGGAAAGGAGGGAAGAGTAGGCAAACAGAGGAGGGGGGAGAAGGGGAGGAGGAGGTGGAAGAGATAAGAGGGAAAGGATAAAGGTGGAAGCAGGGGGCAGAACAGAGGATTAGGTAGAGACTGATTGAAGGAGGGATTTGAAGAAAACCTTGTCATGGTGTTTATAAGTAAACAAGAGGAAAGAAAATTGGAAATGTGAATGAGATATGAATGCAAGAGATTTGTAGAAATGCAAGAGAAAGAACAGGGATGGTAAATATGTATGCAGATTATCAAGTTGTTATAGGGAGGATAAAAGTGGGGATCTAGTGTGTGCAGAATTTGATAAATAACACAGATTGTAAGCAGATAGAGGATGTGAGGTTAGGCAGGAGAGCTAAGATAAAGGACAGTGTTTCAAAGTGGAAAGATGTACACTGACATGGGAACAAGAAACATAAGCATTGAGATATATGCGAGAATCAGAAGGCCAGCATTATAAATAGCAGTTGAAGTGTTCTTGCCGTGACTGTACAGGGAGTCCTGTTGTAGCTTGAAAATTTTGATCGGTGAGGTTTGTTGCTGGATGGATCTTTTCTCCTTCTGTTTCTCCTCAGTTTAACGCAGGTCTAACACTAGTTTTCCACTTAAAAACACTGCACTTTGAAAAGATGCACCAGCCAAGGCTTCCCCAACCAAACTACTGACACTTATACAGAGATGCAGGCAAGTGTGGGCACTAATTAATGAAAACCCCCAATTGGCCAACCAAAGAAAGCTAGCAATAAAGATGGCTTAAATCAAGAAGGAACACATACCAAACATCTAAGGCTGGAAATAAATCAAGCCTTCACTTCAGTCAATAGACTGAGAGAATCCTTATAACAATTTAACTATTACAAATCATAAGGCATTAGAAACTATAGCAAAAGGATTCAGTAAATAATAAGCTAGTTACCTATATGTTTAATTAATAAACTAGGCACAGAAGGTGGAATACTTTGCAGTCACAGTCAAATTCAGTTACCTATATGTTTAATTAATAAACTAGGCACAGAAGGTGGAATACTTTGCAGTCAAAAATGTGCGAGTATAGCTCCATACCAGCACATTAATAAAACTCGAGGCCTATAACATCTCGCCCATTGTGTCTTAAGAGAGTGTAGCGGGTGTGTTGCTGAAAGCAGTTGCATACAGAGACGCTGAACCGCTGACAGTGTCAAACTCAACAGGAGAAACTGAATCTGCCACTATTAAGGTGCAAGTTTTGATTGTGTGACTGATGGTGTGTCTAAAGACGCACCAAATGGTATTTCATTGCCTGCGAACACTGACAGTGGGCATCTCAGTCTTTGCACTTTTGGACAGATGGATGTACATCAGGAAAGGGCTCTGTAACGGCATTAGCATAAAGACACAGATGCAACCGCAGCAAAAGATGCAGCCGCGGCCACGTCTGCATCTGACTCAGAATCGGCCCCTGTTTTACACCTTACACAGAGATGGACTCTCGACATTGTGCCTGACGACATTCACAAAGTCAACATTATGTCAATGTCGACATTTTCACTGTGCATACCTTACCATATACATAATCAAAATTCACCAACATAAGCTCCAGTTAAATTTCACTGTCATATAGCCATATTATTTTTTATGAATACAAATTTATTGTCATCAGCAAATAAAGAACGAATTTGAAAGATGAAATTACATTGTACAAAAACAGATCAGTGCAATGAACAGCAAATCACTGGATAGAAAAACAATCATATTAAAAATAACAGCACTTAAACACACAATCATCTGCTACTGTAGAGATAGTCAGTCTCTTCATAGTTGAACCAAAAAAAATAAAACAGCTGCAAGCACAGCGCTAAGACACAGTGATTTAAAATACCTTTTAAATATACTTTTAAAAAACACTTTAGTCCAGTGGTTCCCAAACTGTGCGCCATGGCACCCTGGGGTGCCTCGGGACACTTGCAGGGGTGCCTTAGGTTGATGGTCCAGCACCAAATCATGTTATTTATGGTAAATGTAATGTAAATATGTGCACAAACAGAAATGCAAACCTGTCCACCACTATATAACCAAACCTAAGGATGACAGGTCAGCACAATTTACTTCACTTTACGACTTTACTATATTTTTTTCTGAATTTCTCAATAACAAACTTTTGACTTGGGGGTGCCATGAAAACATAGCTGATACTCTAGAGCGCCGTGATTCAAAAAAGTTTGGGAACCACTGCTTTAGTCTATAACCATGGGACAAATGTAATAGGGTGAGAGTTTAGAAAATGTGAGAGTTTATCTCTTACATTGGTCGAGTTTTATCTTTAAAATGGGAAAACATCTGGATGAGATTTTAAATCATGAGAGATTTTTTTAATCTGAAATACATGCGAGTTTGTTCTGTTGCTTTGTTCTCTATTACTTTGGCCAAATTTAAAAAGTGTGAGAAAACTCACATTTTCTAAACTCTCACCCTATTACATTTGGCCCCATGGGTCTAATATTTAAGAAATATTCACAATTGCATACTTGCAACAAAATATAAAAACATATAACAATACTGTATTTAACAGTTCTGTATAAATTTTTATAAAAGTTGCCACAATTACTATTGTAAAACACCCATACTTGTCAGGAATACTCCTGCAATATGACGATGAATATATATCACCTCCTTGGTAATATGGACCTCTAGGATTAATGATAAGTTGTCCAGTTGTTTGTAGGACCCACAAGGAGGGTTATTTCAAATTGCATGTAGATCACTGCTCAACCAGTCATTGGAACCGGGAGCTCATCGTGAGCTGCAGGGGCAATAATTTACCATTGGTACATGAATGGGATGAAGCCCAGAAGTTCAATGATGTAGGAACAGGACCAGATTCAATATCCCCATAGTTAGCTCTCGATTTGCGGCAGGCTTTTAGTGAATCAGTGCAGAGAGAAGTGGAGAGCCGGGAAAAAAAACTGAAAGGTGGGCGTCTGGCGGTTGTGTAATGTGTGCGACTGTGTGTAATGGGGGCAATTGCCCTGTTCTCCCATCCCCTGGATTGGTCAGATGGTGCCCCCCAGGTGGTGCCCCCCATCGGCACGGCGCCCCTGGCGAGTGCCATCCTGGTCAAAGGGTAGATATGCCCCTGATATGCCCCTCCAGTGAATTTAGTAGAGGTTCTTACGAGGCACTCTAATTCACCTTGCTCAATTGCAGTGCAGTTGCCATACCAGACAATGATGTCGAAGGTTAGAACACTCTCAATTAAGCATCTATGAAAATTTTGTAGAGTGGCTTTATTCACGTCTGCAGCCCTCAGATGCCTCAGGAAGAAATAGCGTTGTTTGCCTCTTTGATCAGTGGCATAGTGTCTACAGACCATGTTAAGTTTGATGAAACCTGAATCCCATTTAAACGACTCCACCATCTTAACATTCAGACCAATAATGGATATTGATAATTTTGACAAATATACATCCCCTTTTGAAATCAATCACCAATTGGTTATTTTTTTTTCCTTTTAAAAGTAAATGATTTACCTTGCTCCAAGCAAGCAACTTCATTATTTAATTCCTATAGGTAGTCTCGTCCTCATCACTGTTTAACCCGACAACTGCAATATCATCAGCAAATTTTACGACCTTAACAGAGTCGGAAGGTGATACGCAGTCATGGGTAGTAGGTACAATAAGGGGCTAAGGACACAGCCCTGCAAGGCACCTTTCCTAATCAGCACCTCCCTTGACACAGAACTCCCCATTCTAACCAGCTGAAGTCTATTTGTTAGGAAATCTAAAACCCAATTACAAATAAATCCATAAGTCAAACAGCTTAGTTACCAAGGAGATTGGAATGATAGTATTAAAGGCGGAACAAAAATCCACAAAAAGGATCCTGACATAGGACTTCCTCTGATCCAAATGAGTTAGTGAAGAATGTAAAATAGGAATCACTGCATCATCAGTACAGCGTACAACAAATTGGAAAGGGTCGAACACAGCAAAAAAAAAAGATAGCATATGCTTCATCACCAGGCGCTCAAAACATTTCATAACTAATGACATCAAGGGGATGGAACGATAGTCATTCAAACATTTAGGTATACCTTTCTTTGGAATGGGAACAATGGTGGTAGTCTTAAGGCACCTTGGGACCACACAGGTAGCAAGGGACAGATTGAATAACACTGTTAAGATCCCTCCGTACCAGAGATGAACAGGTCCAGTTCTCCGAGAAGCGGACCCACCCGAACATAGTGGATTCGAGTAGGATCCGAGTCAGGCTCAAGTTTTCCCACCTGACTCGAAATCCAAAACACACAAAATGTCATCCTCCCGCTGTCGGATTCTCATGGGTTTTGGATTGTATGTAAGTCCCTCCCCGCAGTGATTGGTGCCATTTGTTTGCCGGGTCCTGGGCTATCGGGCTGTGCTTTGCTCTGTCCAGGGAAAGCTGTGTTGAACAATCCTGGGGTGTGCAGGGGTTTGCTGTGCTCTGTCCAGGGGGCTGTGCTCTGTCCAGGAGGGAGGCTGTGTTGTCCATCCAGGGATGTGCTGTGCTCTGTGCAGAGGGCTGTGTTGCTCATCCAGGAGTGTGCTGTGCAGCATCCAGGGTGATGTGTTGTTCAATCCAGGGGTGTGCTGTGCTGTTCATCAAGGAGTGTGCTATACAGAGTTGTGCTGTCCATCCATGGGCTGTAAAAAAAAAATAAAGTAACTAAAAGTTTGAAAAAAAAAAAAGTAAAAAAATATATACTTTTAATGTACTGTACCCATATAAGGACTGATGCTTTATGCCGTACCCCTCCCCCACCCCAGAATGTATCCAAAGCACTGTGACGCTGCTGGCCAAACCGCGGTGTAATTTTCATAAAAGTATTGTGAAGCTGTAGGTCATTGATACCTCAGTTTAAAATTCATACAAGTATTGTGAGTGACGCAGTAGGTTCATCATACCGCAGTGTAAAATTCATAAAGTATTGTGAGTTTGTCATGCTGTTGGTCAGTAATACCACAGTGTAATATTCATACAAGTATTGTGATGCTGTTGGTCAGTAGTACCGCAGTGTACTATTCATCCAAGTATTGTGATGCTGTTGGCCAGTAATACCACAGTGTAATATTAATAAAAGTACTGTGACGCTGTAGGTTCTACCCCAATGTATCCACATAAGCTGTGTGACTGCATAGTGATGTTTGTGAACAAAGGGGGTCATTAAGACCCGTTCGCTCGCAAAGGATGCTCGCAAACGGGTCGATGTTGCCCCACTGTGCATGCACACAACGGAGGGAGCTCCGTCGTGCACATGCGCGAGACCCGGACTGCGACAGCCAAGCTGTCGCTCCAGGTCTCGCACCAAAGGGGCGTGCTGTCGATGTTGATTGACAGCACGCCCCCTTTGGTGGGCATGCCGGGAGCATGGCGGCCAGACGGAGGCATTCCCATGGGAACGCCTACCGTCTGAAGCCGGCCCCACTGACATCACTAGTGATGTCAGTGGGAGTGATTTTGGCTCTGATAGAGCCAAAATCACTCCAGGGCTTGCGGCAGTGAGACCCTACCACAGGGTCTCCGTCGCAAGCCCGATGGTCGCGATGGTCTTTGACCATCGCGAACATCATCATGGACGCTCGCTATAGCTGTGGGTGGTCACCCACAGCTATACGAGTGTCCAGGAGGACGCTCTATTTTCATGGAGGAGGGCCCTGATTCAGAGCGAGCGCTCTGGTCAGAGCGTCCGGCTCTGAATCAGGCCCAAAGTTTAAAATAAAGTTAAAGTTAAAAATAAAAACATTTAGTACAAATTATGGTGTGTGCTGTACCCCACTTCGTTCGTGTTTGTTGATATGGAGAATGATCAGTTGAGAGGATAGTAGGAACCACATACTAGTGCTGGAGCTGCTGCCACCAGTCATGACAATACTAGTCCGTCAACATCCTCTACTAAAGCTGATGCCAAAGGGCAGGGAGGGCTTAAGTCAGGGTATCTAAAATCAAAGAACCAATCTTTTACAGTGGTAAAGAAAAAAAATGAAAGGGAAAGTTAGCTGCAGAAAGATATAAAATTGGCAATATGCCTTTCACCACACAAAGTGACAAGGAAAGGCTAAGGCCTTGGCCTTTATTTATGACTGTTGGTTCTGCCTCATATGATGATGTAAGCCCTTCTCTCTGTAGAAGTTTAAAAGAAATTAAAATTGTTAAGGCACAGGGAACAATTGTGTGCTCAGAAATGTCACAAATCCCTGAGGAGAGTCTAAGTGTGTCAGCGGGTGCCATGTGTCAGCCTGACCTTTCCAATATTGTTTTCAAAGAGGAGCCTCCTTCCATCATTTGTGCGCCCTCTGCAAATGTGGGGATGAGCAGCACAAGTCAACATGCTGACATGGATATCGAGGATGCTGCTGTGAAAGTGCACCAGGATGAGGAGGATATTTGTGTAGCTGTTGCTAATGAGGATGTTAATGATGAGGATGTTGTTGATGAGGATGTTGTTTGTGTAAATCAGGCCCCAGTGGAAACAGTTGTTGACCCATGATAAGGAAAAGACCATTGTCATGCCTGGGCAAAAAACAAAAAAGACAAAACAATTGCCTTCTTGTGTGAGGAATCATTTCTACCCAAATCCGGACAACAATTGTCAATCCATCTGTACCCTTTGTAAAGCCAGGGTAAGTAGAGGTAGGGCCCTTAACCATCTAGGAACCTCCTCCCTGTTACATCATCTGAAGCACATTCATCAAAAGTTTTGTCAAATTTAGAAACTTTAACTAAAAAAGTAACAACAAGCAGTCCAGCGTCAGCAATTCCCAACCTTTACAGGGATGTTTAAAAAACTTAATTAGTGTCCTCCAAAATGCCGTTGTATCCACTATCCACTTAACCACAGATATGTGGACAAGTGGAACAGGGCAAATGCAAGATTACATGACTGTAACAGCCCACTGGGTGGGTGTATTGCCTTCAGTGGCACCAACAGCAGCAGCAGCAACCAGGCTACTCTATGTATCCAATGTTTTGCTCACACAATCAACTTGGTGGTGCAACATTTTTTTAAAAATTACAGGGCCATGCAGGAGATGCTCTCTGTGGTTGAAAAATTTATGGACAGTTTCGCCATTCAGCAGGTGCATGTAGAAGATTGCAGCACCTGCAAAAATTTTTGAATTTTCCCTGCCACCAGCTGAAGCAAGAGATAGTTACAAGGTGGAACTCTACCATTTATTTGCTTCAGTGGATGAGGAACGACAAAAAACCATCCAAAGCTACATAATTAAGTATGACATAGGAAGAGGAGGGGGAATGTACCTCACTGAAGCTCAGTGGAAAATACTTTCCGTGTTTTGCAAAGTGCTGAAAACCTTCGAAGTAGTCACCTGTGAAGTGAGTTCAGACACTTCCAGTTTGAGTCAGGAAATTCCACTAATTAGATTGTTGGAAAAGCAGCTTGAGAAACAGAAGGAGGAGCTGAAACAAAGTGATTCCGCTAAGTATGTTAGACTTGTAGATCAAGTCCTTTATTCGCTTTGCCAGGATCCAAGGGTTGTCAGGCTCTTTCAATCAGATCAACACATTTTGGTGACCATACTCGATGCTAGGTTTAAGTCATACATCATGTCTTTCTTCCCAAGAGTTGTTGGTAAGCAAATTGTTAGCTCAAGTGGAACATGATGCAGTGATGGGTCCTCCTTCCATTTCTCCAGCAAGTGTGGCTGCCAAGAAAAAACAAAAATTTCCCAAAAAAAGACTCACTGGTGATGCAGATGAGTCAACACAACCAAGTTTTGACATCTGGTC
The DNA here is from genome assembly GCA_031769625.1 of Taudactylus pleione. Lineage (NCBI taxonomy): Eukaryota > Metazoa > Chordata > Amphibia > Anura > Myobatrachidae > Taudactylus > Taudactylus pleione. Next base: position 1,300,644 of record JAUIMM010001019.1, read on the forward strand.
AGGTCTAAAATAATTGCTTACAATTAATGAGACCTTTACCGTGACTCCATCTGATATGGACTATTTTAATGATAGCATCCAAATAGGCATGTCAGATAGTCCATTTGACTACTGGCAGGAAAAAAAGGCAATTTGGAGTCCCTTGCACAAACTGACTTTGCTTTACTTGAGCTGCCCACCCTCCAGTGTGTACTCAGAAAGAGTTTTTAGTACAGCTGGGAGCCTTGTCAGCGATCAGCTTAGGAGGCTATTTCCTCAAAATGTGGAAAAGATGATGTTCAAAATGAACTACAAATTCCATGAGGAAGACCTTTACTGCCAATTACGTCCAACAATTACAGCGGCACCTGTAATAGTAGATTCCAGCGGGGATGAATGAATATTGTGTGAAGATGATGTACACACTTATGAGGGTAAGGAATTGGATGATGGTGGCAACAACATCTTGCTTCTAGAAAACCAGTTTGTGCACGGAGAAATCATTGCCAGCAATGTCGCCCATTGGTAGCTTGATTTGTGGGGGCCCAAACAAACTAATCGCTTCAGCCACAATTGGTAGTTCCTGTCGCTGAAGTGATTGGTTTGTTAAACTGTGCATGTACTGTTTAATATATACAGCATAAGGGTGGGTGGAAGGGCCCAAGGACAATTCCATCCTGCACATCTTTTGCTTGCAGTATGTGCTGTTTGGGGTATTGCTGCCTGACATTTTTAATTTTATAGTTTATTAAACTTCCATCATGTCTGTCACTGCTGTGTGGCAAATGTTACATAGATGTCCTATATTTTTTAAACTCCAGTGCTTTTGTGCCACTGCTCTGATGCTTCCCTTTTTTTAGTTCCATACTGTATTTATTTCAACTAAAATCACAAATAGATATACTTGTAAAATATCCTTATGCCATTTTTCAACCTTGAATTGTAGATACCAATCTGGTGGGCTTGGTTTTCCTTGATTATAAAAGCCATATTTGGTCAGATGCAGCTCAAACACCAAATGGAGAGGCTATTTTGTGATGGTATCTGGAGATGTTCTCCTTCCTTACCTCCCAGCCTTCCCATACATAATCCCAGAGATGTTTAGCACCAGACTTTTTTGAAATTCCTCTGCCCCCTTCCTGTGCAGAGCTGCCACAGATAGCAAAGGGTATTCAATTAGGTGCGAATTGAAAGTACGCTTCGACAAATTATTGTACTCGCCATGTTCGCCTCTGAAAAATGTGAATTTAAGTTTTTTAATTCGCCTAATTCAATTTCCCATAAATTCGCCTATGTCGAATGCGAAATCAACAACGTTTGGCGAGGGCGGGAATTGTATCATTTCTCTCCACAGGGAGAATTTGGCACTCTCTTCGCCATTATTTAAGCGAATTCGAGGTGCGTCAGTCTCTGCAGTAGGAGATGGCAACTCAGCAGCAATCCAGCTCTCCGGCATCTGATGAAGATGAGGATTACCATCCTCCTCCTCCTGACCAAGAGAAGAGGAAGAAACAGCGGTTTCTAGGTACAGGTGAGTGGATTGTTGCTGATTTTAATTGCTGGTGTAATGCAATATGATTTACTTGTGTGTCTAGCATGTTTAAGGTTGTGTTCATCCTGCTTTATTTTGTTTGTTTATTTTTGCAATGGGAATCCAACAGTGTATTTTTATTCTGTTTTAGGTTATATTGTCTGTCTGTTTTGCTGGGAGCCACACGTGTGATGTGTGTTAGTCAGCTAGATAGATATATTCAGAGGTGTAATAGGGCTGATCCTAGTCCTGTATTATGCTGCACAGGAAATGGTTTTTCCTATTATTGTATTCTAATGTAGCACTGTTTATAAGGTCAAATGGCTGATCCTCGTGCTGTATGGTGTGTATGACATTGTGGATGAAGGAGTGGGGTGCCACACTAGATGGGAATGTGCTTTCTGCCCTTTCAAAATATGGCAGGGCGAGGTAACAGGCAGAAACAGGCTCGTGGGAAACGCCACATATGGTCAGATGGTTGATCCTAGTGCTTCACTAGCAGTGTTCTCCCCAGAAAATTTTGCCAGCCGTGTGGTATCAAGAAGTAGCCAGGTGGGGCCTTCGCAAAAATAAAGTGTTTTAAATCACTGACCTTAGAAGTGCCCATTATGCAGTGTCCCCTGTAGTTATTCCCATATGCAGTGGCCCCTGTATTTCTGTCATTTATACAGTGCCCCCGGTAGTTTTCCCTTTTTTGCATTGCCTCCTGTAGTTTTGTTTTGCCCTTATGCAGTCCCCCCAGACTGGCCCCATTATGCAGTGGCCCCAGAGTGGCCCCATTATGCAGTGTCCCCAGACTGGCCCCTTATGCAGTGTCCCCAGACTGGCCCGATTATGCAGTGTCCCCAGAGTGGCCCCATTATGCAGTGTCCCAAGACTCGCCCCTTATGCAGTGCCTTATGCAGTGCCTCCAGACCTAAACGGGGGCAGTACTGTGGGGACTACTACAGGAGGCAATGCATAGGAGGGACTCCTACTGTTGGCACTGCATATGGGGGAACTATATAAACAGCACAGCTTTAAGAATGCTAAAGGATTTTGAAAGGAATTTTCCTCACGCAATATTGAAGCGTCTAGAATGATTTTTACGGTTCAAATGCCTTTTGCACAAGGTAGAGGTGGCTTTGGGGCTGAGTAAATATATATTATTCCCCTTGTATGTTAACAAAAACCGTAGGTACATGATTGATTTTGTCTATGGAATTTTTTTTAAAAAGAAATTTACCAAAATACTTTTGCTTTGTGTTTTTAAAATTTGTATTAAAAATATGACATTTTTTGTTTGAATATATATATATATATATATTTTTTGATATGGATATATATTAATATGCCCATGATTGTCATCAATATAATTGAACGATGAGTTATCAAATTAAGTAGTGTCAGACTAATCTAAAAATTTTTTTATATTTTCTTGCAACCATTTTCAATCCTGGTGTTTACAGACACACACATACAGCAGCCAGAGTAGAAGCTGTGTTGAGGAATAGATGTTATATATATATATATATATATATATAATATATATATATATATATACATATATATATGTGTATGTTATACTTAATATATATATTATATATATTATATATATATATATGTTGGATATATATATACATATGCAGCTGCCAGGCTGGTGTGACATCAAGTGGCCTGCCAAGGGGCTGGTGGTGGAGCCGTCAGTGGTGGCTGATGGCTTCGGTCTCCACAAAGGATTGGGGGAGTTTCCCCCATTGGCCATTTTAGTTAAATTCAGACACACTACTGTGCTATGTACAATATGACCCTCTTTTTCAAGCCTACAGCATTGCCACAAAGACAGATCTGTAAGCTTGAAAAAGAGGGTTACACTTCGAAACGTCGCCCTGTTGCATCATTGAATATAGCACTTTCTAAGATTCTGTGAGTGCTGTCCAGTTATTTTTTTGGAAAATATATAAACAAATTATATATATATATATATATATATATATACATACACACGTGTTTAGAAAAGATGGCACTCACCAGTAGAATTGCAGCTTATTTTATTTAATTAGACAGACAGTAGGCTAACATACAGGAGGCGCCGTTTGGGTCCCCAAACGGACCTTTTTCAAGCAGTCAAGCCTTAAGTTTCAGAGTGATAACCAGATACAGTTCCCCGTGGGAACTTCATTCCATGGGGAACTGTATCTGGTTGTCACTCTGAAACTTATATAGATCGAAATAGATATATATTTATATATATATATATATATATATATATATATAGATGTATATTCATATATAATTAAATAAATACCAATGTATTCATTTCAAATTTTTTTTTTTTTTTTTAAAAGGTTCCAGACAAAAGAAAACCAAAATACAAGAACACAAAGATGATGATGGCAATTGTTCAGATGGAAAAGATGGGTCTCTTCCTAGGAATATCCAGTTCAGTTTTAAAGAGAGTGATTTACTGGTTACGATGGTACTAGAATCATACCACAGTCTCTTTGGTAAAAGAGCACAAAGTACCCCAGGAAGACGTAAAACTGCAACATGGCAAAATATAGCAGACCAAATTAGTTCTATCGCTGTGCAACCACGCATGATAAAGCATTGTAAAAAGCGATTTCATGACTGCAAACGTAGTGCAAAGAAAAAAATGGCCAAAATGTCTAATCACCAACGTGGAACTGGTGGTAGGCCACCATTAAATTTAATCTTTAATGTTTGGGAAGAGAAATTAATGAAACGTCTTTCTCCAATCCTGGTTGAGGGAGTACTTGGAAGTATTGATACGACAATCCAATCATCCATTCCATTCTAAGGTATTGAAGTTTGTGTATATATTTATATCAGTTTATTTTTTGAAGATATGTATGTAAATGTATTTTTTTTTTTGTGGGGCAGTTATCCAAACATTGCGTAAACAAACACAGATCCAGATGCAAGATGATTCACAACGAGCAAACACATCTACAAGGATTGTTTCTGGAGGTCCTATGTTTATTGGACAGTATTATTAAAATGTGTATTGGCCATGGACAGATTTTAATTTTCATTTTAATTTGTAAAAAGGTAAAATAACAAATTCTCAAGCCTCCCGAAAAGAAACGACTCCAGCTGGAAAAACTTCATCTGACAAAGGATTGAAAAGGGTTTTAAACGATAATCCTGTAATGACACAAACAAATGAATCTTTGCCCCAAATGGCTATTTCATCTTTACCCATTTCAATGCCTGAAGTCATACAATCTGGGGAAAATATAAATTCCTCCACTGAATCAAATAATTAAAAAAGACAACGTATGTATAAAATTGCAATGGGTTTGCTTTTGTAAGGTATACTTTATTTTGAACCAAATCAATTAATCTTCATAGGTCAGGAATTGCAAATTGAAGTTGACTCCCCGGAAAATCTTTTTGAACTTTTTCCAATATCGTCACCATGTAAGTGTATTCATTTTTTTTTTTTTTTAATATATACAGTCAGGTCCATAAATATTGGGACATTGACAGAATTCTCATATTTTGTCCTCTATTCACCACCACAATGGCTTTGAAATGAAACAAACAAGATGTGATTTAACTGCAGACTTTCAGATTTAATTTGAGGGTAACTACATCCAAATCAGGTGAACGGTGTAGGAATTACAACGGTTTCTATATGTGCCTCCCACTTTTTAAGGGGCCAAAAGTAATGGGACAAACTAAACAATCCTAAATCTAACTTTCACTTTTTAATATTTTGTTGCAAATCCTTTGCAGGCAATTACAGCCCGAAGTCTGGCACGCATAGACATCACCAGACGCTGGGTTTCATCCCTGGTGATGCTCTGCCAGGCCTCTACTGCAAATGTCTTCAGTTCCTGCTTGTTCTTGGGGCATTTTCCCTTCAGTTTTGTCTTCATCAAGTGAAATGCATGCTCAATCGGATTCAGGTCAGGGGATTGACTTGGCCATTGCATAACATTCCACTTTTTAGCCTTAAAAAACTGTTTGGTTGCTTTTGCAGTATGCTTCGGGTCATTGTCCATCTGCACTGTGAAGCACTGTCCAATGAGTTCTGAAGCATTTGACTGAATATGAGCATATAATAGTGCCCGAAACACTTCAGAATTCATTCTGCTGCTTTTGTCAGCAGTCACATCATCAATAAATACAATGGAACCAGTTCCATTGGCAGCCATACATGCCCACGCCATGACACTACCACCACCATGCTTCACTGATGAGGTGGTATGTTTTGGATCATGAGCAGTTCCTTTCCTTCTCTTCTCTTCCCATCACTCTGGTACAAGTTGATCTTTGTCTCATCTGTCAATAGGATGTTGTTCCAGAACTGTAATGGCTTTTTTAGATGTTGTTTGGCAAACTCTAATCTGGTCTTCCTGTTTTTGTGGCTCACCAAAGGTTTGCATCTTGTAGTGAACCCTCTATATTCACTCTTGTGAAGTCTTCTCTTGATTGTTGACTTTGACACATATACATCTACCTCCTGGAGAGTGTTCTTGATTTGGCCAACTGTTGTGAAGGGGTTTTTCTTCACCAGGGAAATAATTATTTTGTCATCCACCACAGTTGTTTTCAGTGGTCTTCCGGGTCTTTTGGTGTTGCTGAGCTCTCCGGTGCATTCTTTCTTTTTAAGAATGTTCCAAACAGTTGGTTTAGTCACACCTAATGTTTTTGCTATCTCTCTGATGGGTTTGTTTTGATTTTTCAGCCTAATGATGGCTTGCTTCACTGATAGTGACAGCTCTTTGGATCTCTTATTGACAGTTGACAGCAACTGATTCCAAATGCAAATGTCAAACCTAGAATCAACTCCAGACCTTTTACCTGCTTAATTGATAATGAAATAATGAGGGAATAGCCCACACCTGTCCATGAAATAGCTTTTGAGTTGATAGTCCCATTACTTTTGGCCCCTTAAAAAGTGGGAGGCACATATTGAAACTGTTGTAATTCCTACACCGTTCACCCGATTTGGATGTAATTACCCTCAAATTAAATCTGAAAGTCTGCAGTTAAAGCACATCTTGTTTGTTTCATTTCAAAACCATTGTGGTGGTGAATAGAGGCCAAAATATGAAAATTCTGTCAATGTCCCAATATTTATGGACCTGACTGTATTTGCTAAAATTTTAAGATTTTTCATAATAAAATTTAAACATTATAGATCTGGGGAATATTGATTCTGAGATATTCAAGGCCAATCCTAGAGCACCAGAAAGTATGTTTATTTAATTTTTTTTTTTTCAATTTTATTTCCTTTAAATGTTGTTAATGTTAAAATTTTTTAATTTCAACAGTTTTAAAAAATATGATTATGCAAAGTGATGAACAAAGACCTATAACTCCAGTTATTCCTGATGTTGGAGATATTTCACCTGGTATGTGAAGGTTGAATGTTGAAAAATGCACTGTGCTAATAAATGCGTTTTACAATAAAAATTTGTATTTATATTTCTATAAAGATTCGAAAATTGAAGTGGGATCCTTGACTTTTTCACTAGCTTCTGTTACTCCAGGTAGTTAGTTATTTATGTATGTTAGGTAAGTTTAGAAAATTTTGAGAATTTTTCATTTAATATAGTTTACTTTTTCTAGGATCTATTCTTGCTTTTAAAATTCTGGCAAAAGATTTTTGAAATCTAATGGTAAGGTCTACCCCTGCAGATAGACCACAAGCACCGGGTGAAAAAACACAGGTTGAGACTCCATTTGTTGCAATCACAGATTTTGCCAAGTCTATGAATGATCAACAAGAAGATCATCGTCTCCGAGTTGAGGGTGATTTACAAGTTATCTGAAGCATTAATCCAGGTTAAAAATGCTTTGAAAAGCATTAGTCGAGTACATTATGAAGAAATCCATGCTTCACGTACACAAATAGATCAGCATCATAGAGAATCCCTCCAAGTAGCAAGTGCAATGAATAGTGAACTTTCAAAAATGTCATAGACCTTTGAGAAAATTTCAGAACAACAAGAGGTGCTGTCTTCTGCTTTATTAGTTATGTCATCTGGAATAAAATTCTTAATGGAGGAGCAGATTGTCCGTCGAAACACACCAATAAGTAATGTTCCTGATTTTTCAAGCTCATTATTGAGAACACCAGTCATGAGGCAGGATTATTTTTCGCAAACTCAATCTGAATTATTTCCATCCAACAGATTTGACCACGTTGTTGGTCCACCAAATATTCAAAACCCAGTTCAAAGCCTAAGCAATCTTCCAAATCAAATTCAAACAGGTTCATTGCTGAAAACTCCTGCGCTGGATGACTCAACTTCCATAACACGGAGACGTCTTCTCCCGGAAAATGAATCGATTGTTGAATCCGAAGTAATCCCTGCTACGATGCCTTTTGCCTAATTTGGATTCAAGGTATATATTTAAAAATTAGTTTATTTGCGTTAATTATACAGTTAAAAATCCATGTTTAAAAAATTAATTACTGTTTTCATATATATTTATTTAAATAACAGATTATCTTAATTATTGGACATATGGGATATAGAACATATGGGGATGCAGTAGGGTAGCCGACAGTGGGAATCCCAAACGCCACCTTCCCGACCATCTAATCCCGGCAAGGCAGTGTTCTCCTCGGGTTGTTTTCTGTGGATGCCTCGCCCGACAGAAACAGCCTACCACCTGCCACTATCCCCAGCCGACCACCGCTGTAGAAGCTTGGGCTCTGAAGTGACCAAAGGCTAAAGAAGTCTCTGATCGTTTCAGAAGCAAGCGTTCCCAGTGATGCACTGCCCGGGGGATGTCACCCATAACATCAGGAGCCTTCCGCCGCACGCTTGCTGGACCTAGTTAGATCCAGTCAGAGCAAGGCAGTGGCAGTGGGAGCGCAAGTGTCGATCAAGTAAAGGTAAGTGTTGGGCTGGGGGCACTGTCTAAGGAGCACTACTAAAGCCTGGGGGCACTACATAGGGATACTAATTCAGCCATTTAATATGCAAGTTAATTATAATCATTTACTACTTTAACAGTGAAATAATCTTAATAGGAGTTAAATTAGGGTTAATGAGGTTGGCAAAATGATTTGTTTTAAATTTAAAATTTTTTCCATTGTCTTATAGGTTTCATATATTCCAGTTAAAAAGAAGATGGCAAAGTTGTTTTTTGGAATGCAAGAAAAAAAATCAACGTAAAAAGTTTGACATGTTTAAAACTAAAAACTTAAACAAAAAAACAATTATTATATAAATGGGCAAGAAATTATTGTTAAAAAAAACATTTCAGGTATAAAAGATTTCGGTTAAAAACCGATTGTTGAAAAAAATAAAAAATAATGTTCTTACATTGGTTTTATTTTAAATCATTTCGAAATTGATTACTTACAATATACTCAGGAGGGGAGGGAAAGACACAGGTTACATGACACCAGGAATGAGGTTTGTTGATACTTACATGGATTTTTGGGGATGGCTAGCATATCGCCCTGCTGCTCAGCTGTCCATTGGAGATCCCGGAGGATGGGGCTGATCTGCATCCTGGGTGTCCAAAAAAGGTCCGGTCCACTTCCCTAAGAGGGAGAGAAGAAGAAAGGTGATTAGCATGAGCAGGTTTTCAAGCTGTCAGCTCTGCTCCAGGGAAAAGTTTAGAATCAGGAGGGGAGGGAAAGACACAGGTTACATGACACCAGGAATGAGGTTTGTTAATACTTACATGGTTTTTGGAGATGGCTAGCACATCGCCCCGCTGCTCAGCTGTCCATTGGAGATCCCGGAGGATGGGGCTGATCTGCATCCTGGGTGTCCAAAAAAGGTCCGGTCCACTTCCCTAAGAGGGAGAGAAGAAGAAAGGTGATTAGCATGAGCAGGTTTTCAAGCTGTCAGCTCTGCTCCAGGGAAAAGTTTAGAATCAGGAGGGGAGGGAAAGACACAGGTTACATGACACCAGGAATGAGGTTTGTTGATACTTACATGGTTTTTGGGGATGGTTAGCACATCGCCCTGCTGCTCAGCTGTCCATTGGAGATCCAGGAGGATGGGTCTGATCTGCATCCTGGGTGTCCAAAAAAGGTCCGGTCCACTTCCCTAAGAGGGAGAGAAGAAGAAAGGTGATTAGCATGAGCAGGTTTTCAAGCTGTCAGCTCTGCTCCAGGGAAAAGTTTAGAATCAGGAGGGGAGGGAAAGACACAGGTTACATGACACCAGCAATGAGGTTTGTTGATACTTACATGGTTTTTTGGGGATGGCTAGCACATCGCCCCGCTGCTCAGCTGTCCATTGGAGATCCAGGAGGTTAAGGGATTTGATTATGCAGGAACAATTACTAATGTTTACACTGATAAATAAAAACTAGAGAACTAATACTATAAAAAACAAACATATAACAATGAAAAACTGATCCAACTTGACCAAAACACTTGTAACACATGTAACACTTATCTAAAACGGTGTTTAAACTTTAGGAATATTTAAACTGTTCCAGTAGAGGCCAAAACTTCAATGATTGGTGATTCAAGGTTGATGTTCTATTGAAAGGAAAATAAAAAAACCATGAAAAACAAATCTGGAAAATGGGTTTAACATCGATTAATAATTGTTCTAAAAACTTACATTGAAAAAATGATGCTATCAGATTATGGCGAGTGCTTTGCCCAAGGCCAGCATCATCAACCACTGCAGGAGACAGGTCAGAATCGAGACTGATCAATGGATCAATCTCGGCCTCCAAACGGTTGCAATACAAATATTAAGTAAAATTGTACAAGCAATAATTATATTGCAAACCTTTGTTGGCGAATACAGCAACACACCCCCTGACCTGTCAAGACAACGAAAGTGGGTTTTAAGCAGACCAAAGGAGCGTTCTATCACTCCACTAGTCCTAATGTGAGCTGCCTGAAACCTGTGTTCTGCAGGGGTGTCAGGATTAGCCAGTGGAGTTAGTAGCCAGGGAAAACTTCCATATCCTTGATCGCCTAAGATAAAAAATATATATATTTTAAACTTTGAAAAGAACATTAAAAAATAAAAAGTTAAATAAATGATTTACTTACCAATCAGCCATCCATGAGGCATCTGTTGTTGTTGAAACATCTCAAAGAGGCTAGATTGCTGCAAAATAAAGGAATCATGAGAAGCCCCTGGCATGCCAGCAAACACCTGCATGAAATGCATTTTTGAATCACAAATCATTTGTACATTTAGAGAATGGAAAGATTTTAGATTCCGAAAAATCTCTTCCATTTGGCGGGAGGCCATGAGAGCAATATGGGTGCAATCTATTGCACCAAAAACATTGGGGATTCGTCCCACGGCCAAAATACCCACCTTCACAGCATTCCATTCATGTTCTGTCTGAGGAAAATGTACAAACTCAGAAACATGTTTCCGCATTGCCAGAAGGACCTGTGACAAACAGCGAGAAAAAGTGGCTTGTGAAAAGCCAGCAATTATTGCCAGGGTCGGTTGGAATGTTCCCGATGCCAAAAAATGGAGTGTGGCTAGCAGTTTTGCCAAGCCTGGAACTGCTCTGTTCGTAGGAACATGCAGTTCAAAATCCTTCTCCAGCAGATCATACAGCTGGTAAATGGCAGCAGAGGAGAGGCGATAACATTTTATCACCTCATCCTCACGAATCCCATCCAACAACCGTCTTTGTCTATATAGACGTGGCCTTGGGATTCTCGCAACACCTGAGGAAGATGGAGTACTTTCAGGTGCACCTGCAGAAATACCCACATTCACAGCTGATTCATCAGGAGTGGCTGCAATACTCATATGCGCCCTAAACTGCAGCCTACTCGCTTGAACACATGCTGCAAACATGAATTCCCACACTTGAGCTGAAAAGCGCTCCATTTTAAAAAACGGAAATTTCTATATGATAATAATCAATCAAATTATAAGGATACTATTATCTGTGTCATGTGTCTTCTTCTTTCTTCTCCAGATTCAGGTGCGTAGTTCCTTGACAGGTAATAATATTCTCTCTCCTGCTCCTCCACCTGCTGCTGCTGCTGGAAAGAGTGATTAAAAAATACAACCTGGTCTATTTTTAACTTTGGAATGAACCAACTGTAATGGACTGAACCATTATTGTAACAAGCCAATAGATCATTTTAAAAATATATAATCAACACCATTTAAAACAAATAATGCTTGGGAAAGCATATTTGCTGTAACACACTTATTTTACATGAAAAATATGTAATTTTAAACCATTTGAATTAAAACTCTCACCCCCAAGAGGTGCGGACAGTTTTTTGCGAATTCACGGCAAAATTCGCTTTTATTTTGGCGAATGATATACGCATATTTGTAATTGAATAGCAACGTTCGACTTTCACAATTCAAAAGTGGATAGATTAGTATTTTAGGCGAACTGTAGATTTTCACAACATTCGCAAGTTAAATTGAATTTGGCGAAATGTTATTCGCTGGCGAAAATTTCTACAAAATCACATTCGACAGTCATTCGCACCTAATTGAATACCCCTCAGCATCTCCTGCATGCTCTTTCATTTTTATTTTAAATGCAGAAACACCAAAGAGCTCAACTGGGGCAAGGACTGATGAATGATTTAAATATTTTTTGTATTTTTTGGAAATGCCTCCCCTCCTCCCTCATAAATTTGCTTTGGAATAAAAAAATTAAATGTAATTTACTACGAATCAATCCTTCCTTTCCCTCCTTTCAGCTACATACATACTCCAACTCCCTCAGTCCTCTTGATTAATAAAAACATTTGTTTTCTGCTGTGCCATGTTGGAAGTTGAACTGCCACAGCTGCTGCAAACTTTGACATGCGGTTGCTGAATGCTGAAAATGTCCAGAAATATTTATGGCCACAGACAGCTTCTCCTGCATGCCCCTTTACTTTAAAAAAATATTCTGAACCACCAAGTTGATTTTGTGGGCAATACATGGGTCACATTGTTCACCCATGCTCGTCCCCATAAATTTGCTTCGGAATCAAAAATTAAATTAAATTTACTACGAATCAAAACTTCATTCCTTGCCATGTTGGAAGTTGAACTGCCACGTGTTTGTGCCGTCCACTGCAGCTAGCGATGTGCAACTTTTGGTCCTAAACTGGATGAAAACAATATTGTGAACTGTGAGGTGATCAAAATTGAGTGGAAATTAATGTTATTGAGGTTAATATTACTATAGGAACAAAGAAAAGCCCAAATTTTGTAATTTTAGCAGTTTTTATACATTTAAAAAAAAAAAATACAGATCCAAAATGACTCTCCTCAAACACTATAGGAGACTCTCTTAAACATGGAGTTAGGGGCTTAACAGGCTAACTATTTTCCTTGTCAAACCTGGAGTAAAGCAAATTTAAATAATCAACCAATACACTATTGTCTCCTCTCACCTCAGCCTTTTCTGGTTTATAACCAGTAATTTCCTGAATACACATACTTCTCGGGTTCCCATTCTGGCTATTTTTATCCACAATCCTCGTAGACTTATTCATTTTTGCCTTTCTAATACCTCTTCGCAACTAGGACCTAGCATTTTTGCAAACTACGAGATCCCCAGATTTAAATGCACTGTCACTGGCTTTGAGCAGAGGGCCCAATTCAGATCTGCTCGCTAGGCTGCGTTTGCTCATAGCTGCCGATGTTTTGCAATCTGCGCATATGTATGCATCGCAGTGCTCGACCTAGTCCAGGAGATTGGGAAGCATTCACTCACTGCACATAGACTGCTCTCTAGACCGAGTGATAGGACAAGCCGTTTGTGGGTGGTAATGGGTTGGATTATGGAAACGGCTAAGTGGGGGTGCGAACGCAGGCGTGTCTGAGCGTCTCAACACCGTTTAGGAAGCATGCATAATTAACATTGAGCGTCATAGTACACGTCACTTGGCTTTCACACTGAAGCACTCGCAGTGCTTGCGGCATGGTAATGTCAACCACAAGTGCTGCAATCGCATCCGATGGTTCTTGATGGTACTGATGTACATTAGTGGGTGTCTTAAGACAGGCTGGTGGGCGTCTGCATACACACTGCGATTGCACACCAAGACATAGTAGGCCTACTAATGCCTTGCCGTGTGATCACCTGCCTTTGCTGTATTTGCATATGCTGCGTGCGAGCTAATGCATCTAGCGAGCGGGTCTGAATCGTGTCCAGAGAGCGAACCATTTAACTATGGCATCTCCACGCAACAGCTTATCTAGCCTAAAACCAGTGATGCAAGGGAATCAACATCAATTTCCTCACATATCTTACTTTCGCCAATGACCATATCCCAATTTGTAGATTACAAATTATCCTGTGGTTTCGCTAAAACCCCCTCTGGCCAAATAGTAACAGACCTTCTAACAGGACTGGATATCTTTACCAGGAGCTTGTAGACAGGTCTTAAAAACAAAGATACATGATTTGATCTACCAATATGGAGACATACAACAGTTTTTCCTTTGCTTTCCTACTGTTTGGCAGTGCTATATATCATCCACTAGTATATATCTAAGCCCCTGTAAATCAGCACCCTATTCATCTAGATCCTGCAATTGGCAACTGTGGTGTTCCAGATGTTCTACACTTTATAAGTTTTAGGTAAGTGGCCACCACTGAAAACTGTCCATTCATTACACTAACCAAATGTGAATACCTTCCATCCAAATTCATTATACTGAGTACATAATTATTGCCAGGTTTGGGGGTTTTGGTGTCCCCGAAGATACTTGGGTTGGCTCAGAGGTGTGGCTTCTATTCCTGAGGAGAGGCTGGTGATTGAGATATAGCAGTAAGCTCTGAAGCTGAGGTCTGAGTTAGACTATCAGTTTGGATAACTGGACTGAGATACTGTATATATGATACAGGATGCTGGGCTTGGACAGGCTAGACACAGGATACTGAGCTGAGACCGGCTAAGCACAGTATACCGGGCTGGGACCAGCTAAGCACAGGATAACGGGCTGGGACTGGCTAAGCATAGGATACAGGGTTGGGCCTGGCTAGACACAAGAGAACGAACTAAGACCGGCTATACACAGGATACCGGACTGGAACCAGCTATGCACAGCATACTGAGCTGGGACCGGCTAAGCACAGATACCTGGCTGGGACCAGCTAAGCACAGGATACTGGCTGGGACCGGCTATGCACAGGATACTGGGCTGGTACCGACTAAGCACAGGATACCGAGTTCACAGATGGAACATAGTTTGGAATGCTATGACCAATAGTGCAGCACCCAGAAACAGGAACGATCTCAAAACGAGGCAAAACTTAATTTTCCTGGCATTGTATCTCGCGTATTTTGGATTGTATATTGAAGTCCCTCCCTCACGATTAGGTGCCACTTCACACTGGAGACCGGAGGGAAAGGGGGATGTGGTCAAAATCCCGACCACTGGGATTCTAGCGTTCAGAATGGCAATGCCGGCATCCCGATCACTGGGATCCCGAAGGTAAGTACTGGGGTTAGGGTGAGGCATTAGAGAGAGGGTTAGGTTTATGGCGCAGGGAAGGGGGAAGGTTAGGTTTAGGCTGCAGGAAGGGAGGGTTATTTTTAGGCACTAGGTGGGGATGTTAGGTTCAGGCTGCGGGGAGGTGTAGGGGTTAGGTTAGGCTTACTTATCTAGAGGCATCAGAATTGTAACCTGGCTGGGGTGCCGGTGTTGGGATTCTTGCCGCCGGAATCTCGTACCCATCCCGGGAGAGGGTGTGGGTATAGGGGCACTTTGTAAAAAAAAAAAACAGCACTGTTAGGGCAGGGGCACTGTGTACTGTGGGCTGGCTGCAGCACTCTGTGAGGCACAAAAAAAACACCATAGGAGTGTACCGCAACACTGTGTTGTTGTTTATTACTAAACAAAGCTTACTGGGGCACTTTTTTTCTAAAAAAAAAAAAAAAAAGATTAGGAGCACTATCTTAATGAGGCACTGCAGAGGCACTGTGTGCTGCTGCAGCACCGTGAGGCACAAAAAACGCCATAGGAGTGGACTGTAGCACTGTATTACTTAAAAAGCCTACTGGTGCACTTTTTTATAAAACAAAAAAGAATTATAATATCATCATTAATTTTAGGTTGCCAGCCTTATACTAGGGGCCTTGAGAGGCAGTTTGTTGTGCGTTCAGGCACTGTTTAAAAAAAAAAAAAAATGTAATATAAAACTTGTGTGTTCAAATATATAATGTCATTATTAGGATACCGCCCGGCTTATACTAGGGGTGCTGTGAGGCAGTTTGTTGCATACAAATAAAACCAAAGAAAGGATAGGGTGCTGGTCTTGTAGGTGACAATGTGATTAATTGGACTGCAGAACTCTAGAAGGTACTGGCCACCTTCATAAAAATACAATATAGATCACTTTAAGAAGAAAAAACCTCTAAAGCCAGAAAGCGCTGTTCAATTAATAGCCGTGAAATAATGGGGCAGATGTATGAAGCTCTGGGAAGTGATAAACTGGAGAGTGATAAATGACCAACCAAGCAGCTCCCAACTGTCATTTTTCAAACACAGCCTGTAAAATGACAGTTAGTAGCTGAGTGATTGTTCAGTTATCACTCTGTACTTTATCACTATTTAGAGCTTCATACATCTTCCCCATTGAATTGCAATTTATTAAAATGTATCAATCCCACAATATTAAAAACCATATAGGTATCACATTAATACACAGTAATTATAATAGCTGAGGTACTATGTTAATTGTATATATAGCAAACCATATAGTTAAATCATCATGAATAGACTTAAATAACACATAATAAAATATACAGTATACAAGCAGGCCCGCCAAGAGCAGTGCCGGGCCCCGGTAAAAAGGGGGTGTGGCCTATCACGGAAGGTGTACCTGGTGTGGGCCGAGACAGGTATTCTTCACTGCGCCGGAAAACTAGGGGGTGTGGCCTCGCAAGTGGGGGCGTGGCCCTGCAGGCCGAACCCCTGGTTTTTTTTAAACCGGGGGTGCTGGAGGTGCAGGCTGGCCCCCGGGGACCAGTCTGTGTGAGTGCTGGTTCCCTCACAGTGCTAGGAGCCGAGTGCTGCACGTAATGCAGAACTCGGCTCCTGTCACTGAGGGGAAATCAGCACTTTGGTGTCACCCCTCAGCTGGTGACACCCGGTGCGGCCCGCACCCCCCTTGTGAAGCCAGTGGGGCTGAGCATTCATTGGCTGAGAGAGATGAGCCTCCGCCTTTCTCAGCAATCAACGGTTCCCACCATTGACTTCAATGGTGAGAACCACTAGGTTACTAAAGGAACCGGTGAAAGGGTTCCCCTAGCAGTGGCATTACACCCCCTCTAAAAAGAGTCCCGTGCTGGTTATGGTAAATACACAGGGACCCTTATTATGGTAAATACACACCCCTACTTATTTTGCCCCCTGTATTTCCAAAACCAGGACTGGCTCGCTGAACCTAGTGCTGGTTGTGCTAAATACAGGGGACTCCTACGTCTTTTGTCCCCCATATGTATACAACCAGGATTGGCTCTGAAGTGTCCATGGCTAGTTGTGATTTTAGGGGGAGACCCCACGTCATTTTTTTATTATATTTTAAAACTTTTTAAGCTTTTTATACAGATGCATGCACGGATCTCACTGACCTGTGCATCTGTGTCAATCAGACCTGCTCATGCTAAAATTGAAAGCATGAAGCAGGTCTATTCATTTGGGGATTTGAAGTTTGTTTTTGAGTGGGATTTGGTGTTTGGTTTGTACATCGAACATCACATCACTGTTCAAAATCAAACCAAATCAAATTCGATTTAGAAAAGGTTTCTAAAATCAAATTTTAGTAATTGTTTGATCAGGGGTTTCTACATTCAATTTGATTCAATTTGAGGTGAGCTACTGTAAATCGGACATCAAATTGAATGTAAAATCGAACTTTGATAAATATACCCCAGAGTCTCTTTATTGCCTCCTGCTGCTGGTTAGATCCGATAATGGAGCTTCATTGGAGGAGATAATCAAACAGATAGGTGCTCTCTTATTTGTATAGGGAGGGTATTACCATTCTCTTTAGCACGGATGGCAATCTTTCCAACGTATGCAAAGTTTAACATTTTTAATAGAAAACTTGTGTGTTAAAAAGTATAACGTCATTATTAGAGTGCCACCCGACGTATACTAGGGGAGCTGTGAGGCAGTTTGTTGAATGCATAAAAGGCCATTGTATTCACTATCCACTTAATTACAGATATGCGGACAAGCGGTACTGGTCAAATGAAAGATTACATGACTGTGACAGCCCACTTTATCACTTTCAGCAGCAAAAGCAGCATCTAACACACAACACCAGCTCATTAACAGTCAGGCTACTCTCTGTATCAGCGGTTTCCTCTTCAATGGCATACTGGTGTCAACCTGTTAGAAAAACTCAAGATGTCATAGCAAAATGGCTTACCCCCTAGTACTCTCCTCAGGATTTGTCATTTCCAATAATGCATGTAATATTGTGAGAGCATTACAACTGAGTAAATTTGAATAAATCCCATGTTTTGCCCACACAATAAACTAGGTGTTTAGAATTTAAAAAAAAAATTAAAGGGGCATGTATGAGATGCTGTTTGTGGCCAGAAACATTTCTGGACATTTTCGGCATTCAGCAACTGCATGTAGAAGATTTCAGCGGCTGCAACAACAGTTCAGTTTGCCATGCCACCAATTGAAGCAGGTAGTGCCAAGGTGGAATTCCACCCTTTATATGCTTAAGTGAATGGAGGAACAGCAACAAGCCATCCAAACCTACACAACAAGCCATGACATAGGAAGAGGAGGGGAATGTACCTTAGTCCAGAACACTGGAGAATACTCTGTTTTATGCAAGCTACTGAAACCATTTGAAATAGTAACTAATGAAGTGAGTTCATATACTACCAGCTTTAAACTGAAGGAGATGAAACAAAGTGATTCCGCTAAGTATGATGGACTGGTAGATCAAATTCTTTATTTGTTTTGCCAGGCCAAAGGGTTGTCAAGATCTTGCAATTGGATCCCTAAATTTTGGCAATCATACTTGACCCTAGGTTTAAGTCATATGTAATGACTTTCTTTCCAACTGACACAGATGTTTTATTGATGCAAAGATCTCCTTGCCAGCAAGTTGTCAGCTCAAATGGCACATGACACGATAACGTCTCCTGCTTCAGTTTCTCCTGCAATTGCTGCTGCCAGGAAATACTGACATTTTCCAAGAGGCTGTGGGTGCGGATGATGAGTCAACTCAGCGCACCAAAGTGAAACACCATTTTTACAACTAGTCATACTTAAAAGAATTGCCCACAATTATTGACACTTCTATCATGGTGGAGGATTATTTTAATGACAATGTACAAATTAGCATGTCACACAGGACCTCATTCAGAGGCTGTCGCACGGAGCGATTTGTCGTAGCGAGCGATGTTTTTTTCTACTGCGCATGCGTGTACATGGCAGTGCGCTTGCGCAAGCCTGTCTTCCCGACCGCAATCCTCTTGCTCGCTAGTCACTACGAGGTCGTAGCTGTGATTGACATTTCGTGCCATTTGTGGGTGGTTACAGGGGAAGGTGCTTGTGAACGGGGGTGTGGTGGTGCGCACACGCAGGCATGGTTGACCTTAAAAAGGGCGTTTTAAGGGCGTGCATATATTACTGAGCGAGTCATAACACACGTCATCTCGTTGCAATAACGATGCTACTGCTCGCAGAGCTAAGTGTAGCCCAGGGTCTACCTTAAGCATTGCGAGTGCTGGTGATGGTTTCTGCCTCAACCGATGTTTGTAGGCAATTAACAATGTAACAGGTGTTAATCGTGCTGACGTAGGTTGCCGCCTGTGACCGACTGTGAATTTGGACATAGAGATAGGGGTGTGCTTTCATTGTTGCGTTGCGACTGAGCGCTCATTTTGCATATTCTCGATCACTTTGGGTGCGACCTATCGCTCCCGAGCGACCGCCTCTGAATGAGGTCCACAGTCTTTTTGATTACTGGGAGAAAAAAATGGCAATTTGGATCCCTTGTATAAACTAGCTTTAGTGTACATAAGCTGCCCACCCTCAAGTGTGTTTAGCACAGCCGGGAGCCTTGTAAGCGATCGGCATAGGGAGACTACTTTCTCAAAATGTGGAAAAACTCATGTTCAAAAATTAACTACAAATTCTATGAGGAAGACCTTTACTGCCAATTGCAGAGACTTCTGTGACAGAGGATTTCAGTGGGGATGAGCTAATATTGTGTGGTGATGATGATGATGATAACATTGATGAAGGTGAGGATGATAATGACATCTTCCCAGTGTAGAGATAATTAACAACGCAGTTAGCCGTAAGTGTTCACCTGATTGAATTTAATAGAAATAGACAGAGGTGTTGTTGGCAAATTGATGTAGATTGCCACTTGATACCAGTTAAGATTTATTCAAAATATCATAGCTATGTATATGCCAAAAGAGAGGGATGGTGCACTACAAACATTTAAGACAGACATGGGTAATGCAATACATTGGGATCTGGGGTGTGATGGTGAGGGAAGGAGGTTTGAAGGATAAAGTCCTTAGAGTCTTTGAAGGTAGAATGTAGTTAGTTGTAATCAAATACAAATTATGTTGCGCACAAAAGATCAAGCACCTAATAGCTTTGCAGAAGCTGTGGTGCCCACTATCAGTCCCTTTCAGTATCTCTATCCAGTGTACTGGACTAAAGTGTGAGTGTCCTGCAGTAAAGTAAGTGTGCTGGGAGTCTGCTGGTTAGCAGTAGTCGGTGCTGCAGTGTCTCAGAGATCCCTTTCAGATGTTGGCTGCTGGGGGTCAGACCATTATCCCATGACTTGCTGTGCAGTCAACAAAGACAGTGTGGACACCGCCAACAATTTGGTTAGTCAGCATTCACCAGGAGTTGTCTGATCACTCTTGCACCATAGCATAGATCAGGGGCTTACCTCTTTAATTGAGTTTTTATTGTGGCTTGATCTCACTGATTGCTGCTTGCTCCTCTCCTTCCATACAGTCAGGTGCATAAATATTGGGACATAGACAGAGTTTTCATATTTTGGCCTCTATTCACCACCACAATGGCTTTGAAATGAAACAAATAAGATGTGCTGTAACTGCAGACTTTCAGATTAATTTGAGGGTAATTACATCCAAATCAGGTGAACGGTGTAGGAATTACAATGGTTTCTAAATGTGCCTCCCACTTTTTAAGGGGCCAAAAGTAATGGGACAAACTAAACAATCCTAAATCTAACTTTCACTTTTTAATACTTTGTTGCAAATCCTTTGCAGGCAATTACAGCCTGAAGTCTGGAACGCATAGACATCACCAGACGCTGGGTTTCATCCCTGGTGATGAATATGTCTTCAGTTCCTGCTTGTTCTTGGGGTATTTTCCTTTCAGTTTTGTCTTCGTCAAGTGAAATGCATGCTCAATCGGATTCAGGTCAAGGGATTGACTTGGCAATTGCATAACATTCCACTTTTTAGCCTTAAAAAACTCTTTGGTTGCTTTTGCAGTATGCTTTGGATCATTGTCCATCTGCACTGTGAAGCGCTGTCCAATGAGTTCTGAAGCATTTGACTGAATATGAGCATATAATATTGCCCGAAACACTTCAGAATTCATTCTGCTGCTTTTGTCAGCAGTCACATCATCAATAAATACAAGGGAACCAGTTCCACTGGCAGCCATACATGCCCACGCCATGACACTACCACCACCATGCTTCACTGATGAGGTGGTATGTTTTAGATCATGAGCAGTTCCTTTCCTTTTAGATGTTGTTTGGCAAACTCTAATCTGGTCTTCCTGTTTTTGTGGCTCACCAATGGTTTACATCTTGTGGTGAACCCTCTATGTTCACTCTTGTGAAGTCTTCTCTTGATTGTTGACTTTGACACATATACACCTACTTCCTGGAGAGTGTTCTTGATTTGGCCAACTGTTGTGAAGGGGTTTTTCTTCACCAGGGAAATAATTCTTCTGTCACCCACCACAGTTGTTTTCCGTGGTCTTCCGGGTCTTTTGGTGTTGCTGAGCACCTCCGATGCGTTCTTTCTTTTTAAGAATGTTCCAAACAGTTGATTCGGCCACACCTAATGTTTTTGCTATCTCTCTGATGGGTTTGTTTTGATTTTTCAGCCTAATGATGGCTTGCTTCACTGATAGTGACAGCTCTTTGGATCTCATATTGAGAGTCGACAGCAACTGATTCCAAATGCAAATGTCACACCTAGAATCAACTCCAGACCTTTTACTTGCTTAATTGATAATGAAATAACGAGGGAATAGCCCACACCTGTCGATGAAATAGCTTTTGAGTTGATAGTCCCATTACTTTTGGCCCCTTAAAAAGTGGGAGGCACATATAGAAACCGTTGTAATTCCTACACCGTTCTCCTGATTTGGATGTAATTACCCTCAAATTAAATCTGAAAGTCTGCAGTTAAAGCACATCTTGTTTGTTTCATTTCAAAGCCATTGTGGTGGTGAATAGAGGCCAAAATAGGAAAATTCTGTCAATGTCCCACTATTTATGCACCTGACTGTATGTCCTCGTCGGGCTGGGATTAAAGCCTCCATCCTCCACTATTAGAGTGGTGGTGGTTGTGCATAGTGAAGCAAATCCTTTATCCCATACTGTAATAGGAGGGTGGTGACCTTCAAGGTTTTAGCACTAGTACTCCAACTACCCAATTATATGCATTGCCAACCTTCCCACATTTACAATTTGTTTCTTGTGTGCCCAAACAAACCAAGCACTTCAGCCACAAAAGTGGCAGTCCCTGTAACTAAAGTTCTTGGTTTGTTAAACTGTGCATGTCCTTTTTAATATATAATATAATATAGGTTCTAAAGGACAATTCCATTGTGAACTGCTTTTATTTTCATTATGGGCTGTAAATAACTAATTTGCAACACATTTTTAACCAGAAATAATGTGGTGCCTCACAAAATATAAAAAAATTAACAGAATTATGGAGAAAAATTTGTAATATCTATTAATATGAACAAGGTGATACAAGACCATGTCTTAATTAGCATTTTTTTACTTAATCAATCCTTCTTTTTTACCTGGCTTTCACTACATAGTCCACCTCCATTAACCTGTACTGCCCTCGGGCCTCTGAGCTAGTTCCCCTCATACTCAGACTTTCTGGTGCACCTCGTAAATGTACTACAGGGATGTGTTACCCAATTAGGAAGGCTGGTATGGCTAGCTTCTCTAGCAACCCTTGTCAGGAATCCTTGGCTATTAACATTGTATTAGTTTACAGCCCTTTCTCTTCTTAGGTGCAGCAAAACAGCTTTCGCAAAGTCACATCTCAATTAAATTTTTTTAAATTAATCAATCATTTTTTTACCTGCCTTCTACTACATACTCCACCTCCATTTCTCTGTAGTGCCCTTGGGCCTATGAGCTACTCTTGCAACCCTTGTCAGGAATCCTTGACTATTAACTTTGTATTCTTTTATGACCTTTCTCTTCTTAGTTGCTGCAAAACAGCTCTCGTAAGGTTATGCCTCAATTCTAATTTTTTTAATTAATCGATAATTTTTTTTATATAAGCCATGTTTGCTTCAGGAGGGTTGTGAATGCACACTCTGGCAAAATGATGTGAAAACATCCTGTAGAGTGGGGAAGGAGTAAGTAAATGAGGTATAAGCGTTTCTCTGCTATACCGTTGTTGTCGTTGCTGTTTCTGATGAAGATAAACTCAGTTTAATGGATTAGTCTTTAACCCATTTACAGCCTGATTCAGAGATGTAAGTAAACCCGAAGGTTTACGTACATCTTCGATGCTGTGAGATCTGTGCATATACAGATGCCGCACTATTTACCCAAGATGCCTCCTCAGGCATTAGCATATTATTACACAGCCTCTACGTCAGAGGTTCCCAAACTCCGCCATTACAGTCCAGGTTTTAAAGAAATCCATGCTTGAGTCCAGATGGCTAAATTAAATTGGATGACATACTAATTAAATAACCTTTGCTCAAGTATGGAAATCCTTAAAATGTGGACTGTAATGGTGGAGTTTGGGAACTTCTGCCCTATGCACAGAACCACAGTGGCTGTGCAATATTATCTACATCTAAGGGGCCTATTTATCATGACATAATTATCACTAGTGATAATTATGTTTTAAACTTGCTGCGAGTTTAAAAAATGTTTTGGAGGCATTTATCATGCCTCACTAACAAAAGTATCACTTACGAAAAGCTGCTCTTTTTGCAGAGTCAGATTTCAGAAAAGTGATAGTTTTCCCCTACAGGTGAGGTATCCATAAGGATTTCCTCACTATGTCTGCCCCCCCTCTCTATTTCCCACTGTCTTTCACCCCCTTCTGCTCTTTGCCTCCGGTGTCCGATACGGTCTCCCACCCGCCACCACGTTTCCTCTGGTGTCCGATCTGCCCCCCCGTGGCCACCATGGGTGTCCGATCCAGGCCTCCCCCTCTTCGCAGGTGTCTGTTCCC
Source organism: Taudactylus pleione (assembly GCA_031769625.1). Classification (NCBI taxonomy): domain Eukaryota; kingdom Metazoa; phylum Chordata; class Amphibia; order Anura; family Myobatrachidae; genus Taudactylus; species Taudactylus pleione. Next base: position 1,324,523 of record JAUIMM010001019.1, read on the forward strand.
CCACACTGCGGAATCATGGGTGACCAATCCCCCCCACTTGGCCACCACGGGTGTCCGATCTGGTCCCCCCCACGTCCTCTGCGGGTGCCCAATTCAGCCCCACTCCTCACGGGTGTTCGATATCCCCTCCTCTGCGGCATTGTGGGTATCCAATCCGGACCCACCTCCCCCCCGCAGATGTCTGATCTCCCCCGCCACATCCTCTCCTGCCGGCGCACCTGTCTCTTTTGTCTTCTGTGTCTTCTGCTGGTGAGTCCGGGCCACATGACTCTCAGCTCCCAGGGCTCTGCAGTGCAGACACATCATGGAGGGATCTTAATAAATCCTTCTGCTGGCTGCTGTATAAACAGCAGCCTGTGAAGATATTTCGGGGGCTGTATGCCATCTCAGGGTGGTGTACAGTTTCTCAGTCAATTCCAAAAAAAAGCATTTTCGGAACTTGATGAATTGCATAATTTCTACATCCCCATTCCAGGGCCAGCTTAGGGTTTGTGGGGGCTCATGGGCAACAACCTTATATATATACATACATATGTATATTTGTGCAGGAGAGCTGCATGGGCAGACAGGCAGGCAGGACATGGAGTGGGTGTGCTTAGGCAGGTGCGCAGACATGCCGTGATATGGGAGAGCACTGAAGTGGCTGGGATCTCCATCTCCACGCTGCGGCCATCCCGGAGCACGGACTGACTGACCCGCGAATCACAGCATTTTGTCGTGAGGTGGGCGGGGCTTAATAAAATAGTGCCTGCTGTGTGGGGGCCACGGGACGACTGCCCTTGTCGCTCCCCTTTAATCCGGCCTTGCCCCATACTAAAGTATGGGGATTGTGGAAATTAGCGAGGCACATTTGTAACCAGGAGATATCTGTGATATCTCCTGCGTTACATGAATGATAAACAGGTCTGACACTCAAATTATACAACAGTAGGTGAAAATGTTATTTTTCACCTACTTTTGTATAAATTAAGTGATGATGAATTGACCCCTAAATCGTGTCCTAATTCCATTAAACTAAGTTTATCTTCAACACCACTGGTACACAGCTGCGCATCCTGGAGTCACAACAATCACAGAGTATTCATACTTAATTCCTGTTAAAATTGAAACTTAATTTAACCAAGTTTTCATATTTTTTGCACTTATTGATCATAATATTATTAGGAAAATGTGAATTAAAAAAAAATATTTACAACATCACAAAATACAGCTGTTTAATTCAGCTTGTCTGAGAAACAAATTAAAAGCTGAAAAGAAAAATGTACTTACAGTATGCTTGCTGGCTGATGCTGAATTTAGTGTATGCCTGGTGGCGGGAGCATATCCTGAATGTACTCACACAGCACATGCTAAAACAGAGCACACACAAGTACGGGTGATGCAGAGTCATACATATGTCAATTGCATCTCCACTTCTGACTGAAGAGGAGAAACTGGGCATGTAACCTGGTATTTTTTTGACTTAGGTAAATCTCAGTGAGTACATGATACAACAAGGGTTAGTGTAAGCGCTTTGAGGTCTAATTTAAGGAAGTCTAAACTACTTGCTGTAACAGATATTCTGTACCTAATCATGTACAAGTATATAGTATGTTGTGTGGTTTTTGCAGGGCTGTAGCTAGAGTAGTGCGGCCGGTGCCATCGCACAGGGCACCACAGGTCAGGGGGCGCTGTTTGGGCCTGTCAGATTTCTGTTTATTATCATTCTTGCTTGTAGCTTCCTCTTATTTCATCCCCAGCATCTCCTGGTCTCTCCTATCTCTTCCCTGGCCCTTCCCCATGAAGCCATGGCCCTTTTTTGGGTGCATTATGTCCCTTTGAAAAGTGAGGGAGGCGCCAATGCACTTTCTGACACAGGGCACCAAAAAGTCTAGTTACGGCTCTGGGTTTTTGTATAAGTCTCGGTGTAATCCACCTTGTAGCTCTGTGTGGTGGTTCAATAACTGCTTAGAAGTACTGGTTAGCAAAAACTTTAGGCCGTGTGTTCTTTTAAAGTCCCAAACTGAGTTAATTGTGGTAAAAGTCACTGCTGGTGTGCTTCACTGAAACACCTTTTCCCTTCTCCACTGGTATATGTTTGGTTGCCTCTCCACCTCAGATGCCACACATGTATAAAAGAAAGATACAAAGAACCGGAGCATCAGGTGCTTGTGAGCACTAGTATGCAGTGCAATAGTTAAGTTATTCAGACTTACCCGGATCCTGCCGTTTGCCTGCTGGTCCACCTGGCGTCCTTGCTCCACGGGGTTAGTGTATGTGGGTATGAGGGGTAAATGTAGGTCCGGCTAGACCATAGTATACACTATCACATGGAGATTGTGGGATAAAAAGGCTTTAATGCCTGTCCACACACCTTGTGGTACAGGTATAGCTCAAAAAGCGGTAACAGTAAAAATACATATACAAATAACAGACAAGCAATGTATAGGTCTAAAAAATCATGGGGTAGCATAGAATAAAAGTATCAAAGGTGTCCCCAATGCGTTTCGTCCCCTGTAGGGACTTTTTCAAGGGACTTTGTCAGTGAGGACATGTTGACAAAACTGTCTATGCATACCTGCAGTATATGTAAGCATAAATGTGCCTGTTTCAGACATATCTTTTGCACCTGGTAAACGGCTGATGCATATGAGCAATGATGATGAGTAGAAAACCAAGCGCACGAACAGCGCCGGCCATTGCATATGTGCCATCCGCACTACACTACTAGCATCAAACACACAGATGCCGGCACCGCCAACTATGTGTTTTAGCAGCCGTAAGAGTCAGATAGACTCTCATCGGCTGCTGCGCCCACTGATGGAGCCGGACTGCCGGCTCCCGCAGTGGCTGATGGGACAGATGTCATGACGTCTCTCCCATCATGCAGAGCGGGCCGGACCGCAAGGAAGCCGGATGTTGGAGCATGCTGGAGCGGGGATTAAGGTAAGTGGAGGTTATTTTTTTTTTCTCATGTGTGTGTGTCTGGCGGGGGGACGGACGGACTGCTGCTGAGGTACTACTAGGGGCACTGATGGGGTACAACTATGGGCACTGTTGGGAGCACTGATGGGGGTACTACTAGGGGCACTGTTGGGGGTACTGATGGGGGTACTACTAGGGGCACTGTTGGGGGCACTGATGGGGGTACTACTAGGAGCACTGCTGGGGGTACTACTAGGGACACTGATGGGGATTCTATTAGGGGCACTGATGGGAGGACTACTAGGAGCACTGCTGGGAGGACTACTAGGAGCACTGCTAGGGGGACTACTAGGAGCACTGCTGGGAGGACTACTAGGAGCACTGCTAGGGGGACTACTAGGAGCACTGCTGGGAGGACTACTAGGAGCACTGCTAGGGGGACTACTAGGGGCACTGCTGGGGGTACTACTAGGGGCAGTGCATAGAGGGGGATTACTACTTGGGTTACTGTTGGGGGAACTGCTACTGGGGGCACTGCTGGGGCAGACTGCTACTACAGGCACTGCTGGGAGGACTACTATTGGGGGCACTACATAGTGGGGGATTACTGCTGGGGGCACTGCTGGGGGGGATACTACTAGGGGCACTGCTACTGTATGCACTGCACTGGTGGGACCACAAATGGGGCACTGCATAGGGAGGGCTGCTACTGGGGGGATTACTACTTGGGTACTGCTGGGGGGAGACTACTACTGGGAGCACTGCATTGGGGGGACCACTACTGGGGGCACTGCATAGGGAGGGTTACTACTGGGGTCACTATATAAGGGACACTGCATAGGTGGGGGACTACTACTGGGGGGCACTGTATAAGGGACACTATATAAGGGTCACTATATTGGGGCACTGCATAGGGGGGACCACTACTGGGAGCACTGCATTGGGGGGCCACTACTGGGGGCACTGTATAAGGGCTTGTGTAGCTATCAAGAGTGGGGGCAGTGGGGGGGCGTAAGGCTGAAGAAATGCCTAGGGTGCCAAGAAACCTTGCACCGGCCCTGACTGCAAGATGTGTACACACCTACATATGGGCCAATATTAGCATTTGCAGTGTGGGAGGCTGGGAGCACATACAGTACACCCACTTTTCAACAAACTCAGCCTCAGGACCTTAATGTTAAAGTATAAATTCATCAATTGGCATGGCCTACGCCACTGTGTTTCAAAAATGTTGTGAATCGGAGTGGCCCTGCTACTGAGATCATTTACCCAAAGTTCTGGTACTCAAAGGGTTAAACTGCTCCATCTTTTGATCAGCTGGTTGGATCTTTTTGAAACGTTCCCCATAAAAAAAAAATATTAGTCTGTTTCGAGTCTGGTTCCGAATGTCAGATGGAGCGGTTGTTTTGAGCCACAATTATTAATTGCTGAATGTAGCGGCTTAGAATTTAACTTTGGTTCAAACCTTTATAGTGGCTACTATGTAATTAAGGTCATACCCCTTGCTGGTATATTAATATGCTGGCACCTCTGGCAGGTATATAATTATGGGGTATCTCTGACAGATATATAATGATGTGGGCACATCTCGCTGGTACATAATGATGTGGGCACATCTGGCAGAGTGTTATATAATCATCTTTGCATGGTTGGCTGACTGGTATATAATTATGAAGGCACTGCTCATTTAAATATGGAAGGCACTCCTAGTAAAATCATGTACAGTGCATTTCTGGTATAACATGGAGGAGGCTAATGAAGACATGGGAACTACCAAACCTAAATCTTTATTTGTTCCCAAGTATATTGTATAATAACCATAAGAATGGGTTTGCTATGTGTATGTATATTTTTACATTTGACAAAATGAACAGAGGTCGGAGAGGAAATCAAAAAAGGTTTTGATAACATTTTTTTTACTGCACTACAACAGTAATCTCAATGACGTTCATTCCATTCCAAAGCATCCGTGTGCACCCCTTTTCAGTAACATTGCCTTGTACTCATTGTTTCACTACTTTATTTATCCTGGCACTGGATGTATATGATAAACAAGGGGGATGCTCTCACTTGCCCCTTTGTGGGTACACCCAATCCTAGGGGGCATGTTAATATGATAACTGCCCGGCAGGTTAGAGACATGACAGTGTAGCATTTAGCTGGAAGGGGATTGGTGTGGAGTGTATCTTCTACCAGCTAAACTTCTGGGGTAAGAACACGATCTATGAGGTTTAATGATCTGACTGGCAAGTAATAGTTGACCTATTTTCTGATGTACATTATTATATTGTTTTTGTTAATATATAATGAAATATATAATAATGTTGCATCATCCATTTTTCTTGCCTGTGTACTCTACAAAGTTTTAGGTTCCAGGGTTTCCCTGGTAAGTTCCGCCTCCAGGGGCGGATTGGGCCACCGGGACGCCGGGCTGGTTCCCGCTGGGCTGGTCTCTTTTTATATCTTTTAAGGGCCGGCAACTAACCTTCCCTAGCCACCCAGTGCTGGCCCAGCTTCCGCGATCGGAGCTCAGCTCTGACCGGGCAGCCAGGGCTGGACGGCAACCCCAAGGCCCCCACACCCTTTCCCCGACGCTTACTATAAAAATCCGGAGTACAGCGTTTAGCTGTGTCAGCTTCGGTCCCTGGTCTCCTCCTCGGCGGCTCAGCTGTTATTACCTGTTAACGCGCCTTGTCACAGTCCCAGTTTACTCCTCTCGCAAGACTGGTACTGTGACAGCTCCTCAGCGGCCGCGGTAACAGGTAATAACAGCTGAGCCGCCGAGGAGGAGACCAAGGACCGGAGCTGACACAGCTAAACGCTGTACACCGGCCGGGTAAGGTGTGGGGGCTTATATCTATATATATACAATATATATATACTGTGTGTGTATATATATATATATATATATATATACTGTGTATATATATATATATGCATATATATATATATATATATATATATATTACACTGTCAAGGTGTAATTGCCTGAGATTTAAAAAAGAAAAAAAATAGCTACAGTACATATACATATGTATATATACTGCGTGTGAGTATGTATGCATATATATATATATATATATACTGTGTATATATATATATATATATATATATATATATAAGCAAATATATATATATATATATATATGGGCCCCCACAAGTTTATTGCCAACAGACCTTAATTTGGCCCTGCAGGCAGCGTTACCGCTTCTACTGCACACGCCAGCAGCCACCCTTCCCTCAGTCACCCCACTTCCGACCCAGCTGCCGCGATCGGAGCTCAGCGTTAAGCCTACAGACCTAAACAAAAATGGCCAATGGGGGAGCTGCTGCGCACGCCCAGCCGCTGCAGCTCACCCATAAGCCTTTGCAGAGCCTGTCAGTCACTACTGACGGCTCCACCTCCATGCTGTCTGTGGTCTGCCGCAGTGCCTCCAGGATCATCTTTGTACCATGCACAGCACACAGGCACTGTCTACAACAACAAGCAGCTGGCATACAGAGTACACAGATGGCACAGCAGCAACATGAACACAGACAGCCTGTGACTGTGACAGTCAGTAATTAAACAATTTTATTTATACCTAACATATGTCTGCCTGCCTCAGTATATATATATATATATATATATATATATATACATATATACACACTAGGGATGTGCAGGCTCGGATAGGTTCGAGTTTGCACGTGGAGTTCGGATTTTTCCCTCCAAAAAAACGGAACTCAGAACGAGGCAAAACGTCATCTTACATGGACGAACATCATCATTCCTGGACAAAAGACCAGGAATGATGATGTTCGTCCATGTAAGATGACGTTTTGCCTCGTTCTGAGTTCCGTTTTTTTGGAGGGAAAAATCCGAACTCCACGTGCAAACTCGAACCTATCCGAGCCTGCACATCCCTAATACACACACACCTAAAGTGCCGCTCATTCACTTGCTATATACTTTGTGTGTGTGTATATATATATATATATATATATATATATATATGTATATATATATATATATTATCACTACAATGATAGGTGTATTATTGGAGTGACACAGGAGTGTTGCTGAAAGTAGGTGCATGCAAAGATGCTGAATCACGCACGTTGGAGGCCATGCTTGATGGATAATCTGCACCTAGCAGATGACGCATCTGATGATAATGTCTATAGACCAAAGTGAGTGTCTCGGTCCTTGCACATTTGGATGCACGGCTGTGCACCATGCAAGGGGTTAGTAGTAGCTGCAACTGCATCCAATTTAGAATCAGGCACTATAAGGAGGGCGTATCCTATTCCCTCAACAGACTCTGCCGTTTTAACAGAGCCCGCCCCCATCAGGGCTGCTTCCAAAAATTTCCCGGGCTGGTTTTCCATCCCAATCCGCCCCTGTCCGCCTCTAACTTCTTTTTACTTAGCACACCACAATAAGCTATGCCAGTGGTTCCCAAACTTAGGAATCATGGCGTCCTAGAGTATCAACATTTTTCCACTGCACCCCTAGGCAAAAAGTTCCTTTTTGAAAAATTCTGAAAAATGTAAATGAAAAATTATGTATATACTGTATGTCACACTCAGGTTCAGTTATGTGGTGGTTGACAGGGCGGTGCTTTTTTTTGTCTACATATTTTACGATTGGCAGTCAGTAGCACTGGTTTTGCCTGTCACTCACATATGTTTTTGGTACTGGACCACCAACCCGAGGCACCCCTGCAAGTGCCCTGGCACCCAGTTTAGGAACCACTGAGCTATGTTTTATCAACATTTACTCTGGCACAACAGTTTTAGCATAGGCCATGATATCAGGCTATCCTTCACAGGGGATGTAGTCAAAATTTATACAATTAATAGGTCGACATCAAAATGTTGACTGTCATAATGTCAACAGGGTCAAAGGTTGACAGTGAAAAAAAGGAAATGTCAACATTCAAATGTCGACAGGGTCAAAATGCTAAAATTAGAACTAGTGGTGACCAGTAAACAGATAGCCTGTCATGTTGACCAGGGGTTTCCTAACTTGGTCCTCAAGGCATCCTAACAGTCCAGGTTTTAAGGATATCCATGCTTGTGTATAGATGGTATTATCAAACTGACTGAGGTACTAATTAAGGCCCTCATTCAGACCCAGACGCAAGTGGCCGTTCGTACGTTCGGTGTATGTACAGACATATGTTAATTCAAGCACTCGCTCGTAATTTCGAACGCATCTAAACATCCTCCCCAAACTCTACCAACCCCTCCTCTAACTAACGAGCGTGCCAAATAGCGAGTGTACATCCCCAATGTGGCTTGCAGGGAACGCACGCACAAGTACAAACCGGAAGTGGGCCTGTCAGATTCCGATTACCTGCTCCTTTATTCTGCCTACCTCCCTCAATCGTATCATGCCAATCAATATATCAATTAGCTTAAACATTCGCTTTTATTTGTCAAAATACATGTTTCAGCCAATTAAACATTTGTTTTATTTGTTTTTAACCATGCATATTTTCCTGGGTTCATTTCTTTATTTAAATTTGCTTACGCATGTCACTGCATCAAGCCTATCATAACTCTCAATAGATTTGTGGCCCTGTCGAACACATGACTCTACACTAACCAATAGAATTGACCCAAATACATTAGCCAATCAAATTTATTTTCGGGTCTTTATTAAAAATGATTTTTAGAAAATACACCATTGCCATCATGAGAGCCTCGGCATTCACCAGGCGCGAGCTGATGGTGTTAACCGAGGTCATGGACAGGCGGATCACCAGCCAGCCTCCCCCCATCACCAATAGGGAAAAGTGTTCCGCATATGCGGAGGTACGTGGCCGCCTGCGTTCCTTCGGCTCACGCCGCCAGATCGGCCAGCTGGAGAGCAGGTGGTCCGACCTGCAACGGCGGACGCCCCGCTTGCTGGCAAAAATTTGTGTTTAACTAGGTCTGGGTTGAAAATAACCACAATTTGTTTCCCATCTTTTAGGGGCAGAGCGAAGACTACGGCGTCATCGCCGTCAAAGACGGCGCTCTCGGCCCCTCTCCCCAACCCCCAGCCAAACATCCACACCCCAAAATTCCATGATTTCCCCCTCCTCCCCAGCCTGCACAGACCCTGTGGAAGATGTTTCGGGGCTCCTTCCCCTCCATCCCAATTCCCCCTCTCCTCCAACCACCCCTCTCGTAACTACCCCCTCCCCTGAATCCCAAATCACCCCTCCAACCTCGTTGGGGAATGTTTGCACCTCCGAGGAGGACGAGGGAGTTGCTTCTGTCCCGGGCGTTATTTTGAACAGTATGTTTGTTTGTTTGTTTTTTAAACTTTTTTTTATAAAACTGTTTGTATGTAATCCTGTGTCTGTGCCTTTTTTGTGGGGTTTGTCAGAATTTGGTGTAGATTTCTGTTTGTCTTTACCTTTTACTGCTGATTTCCCCATACACATATCACACCTGTCAGAATCTGATGTTTTTTGTTGCAATTTTTGGGGTGTCCATTTTTGGGGCCTTGGTTTTTTTGGGGTAAATCTGCTTTTGGTCACAATATTGTCATTTTTGGTTAGCTTTGTTTGGCTTGTTTTTTAATGTGGTTTCATTAATTATGTATTAAGCCCCACACTTTTCTAACCCACAGAGGAACAGAGGCGTTTGGCGGACTTAGCCGGATGCGTAGAAAGGATGCGGGGCTACGTCATCGGGCTGCTGGTGGTCCTTGACCATATGTCTGACATCCTGCGTCCCTAATTTATTTTGGTTCTTAAAATTAGTTGTCTTCAATAAAATTTTAATCTTAACGTTCTGTCTCATTCCTTGTCTCCAAATGTTAGATTGTTTACACTGACATAAGTAGACTCTTCCAGCAAGTATTTGCATTTAATGTCACTAAGATTGTGTGTTGTATTTTTTAGGAAAACAGGCACATGAAACACCTAACAGTAACAATCGGATTGGCCTTTTTTTGTGTTTGACAATTTATATATTACTACATTTTACAGGTTCCAATTTGGGGGGCAACCTGCTTAGGCCGAGATTACAAAGCCAACTGATTGTACAGGATTCCTTTTGGTGTTGGTTTTGACCCAGAAAGCATCTTTAAATTTAGATCAAATTGCGTCATTACAGGATTAACCCTTATTAAATTTTAATGTGGGTGAACCTGGTTACACTTGCTTGTAATGGGCAATAAAATGACCAAAATTACACTCTCAAAACATTTATTCACAACATAACTAAAATAACAAAGTGTTCACTCACAAACAATACACACAGTGAAAACCAAAAATACAACCCATAAAACACCATATGAAAAAATAAATGAAAATTCAAGAACTGGTTGACGAAGGAGCATGCCAACATGATTCCACAAATGTGGCGTTGCAATATGGGTTCCAGAATAGATATCCAATGTGTCCCCATGACGGATTTTTTAGGGTAGCAGGAAGTAGTCATCGTTTGAGTCCCAAATATTATGAAATCAAACAGAAGATGGGAAACAAAAATCAAATGAATTAGATGTTCTCCAAAAAACCTTACCACATTGTGTCTAAACACTTTTGTGTTGCAAATAATTACCTAAAATATCTGGCCACCACATCATCGCGTATGGCCCCCCCACATACTGACCTCCGACCAACCTCGGGGGGGCCATCCTCAGGCAAGGCATCCTCTGGCTGCATTGGGACACCACTCCTTATGGCGATGTTGTGAAATATCCCACACAGGACCACGATTTTCGAAACCATATCCGGCAAATACATGAGCTCGCCACCAGAGTGGTGGAGGCATCGGAATCGGCCTTTTAAAAGGTCGATACAATGCTCCACCACTTGCCTGGTGGCTGTAAGTGTGGCATTAAAATTACTTTGTGGCCCTGGTGTGGGAGCCAAATAAGGAGTGAGCAGCCAGGGCGTGCAAGGGTAGCCACTGTCTCCTGTGAAAAAGAAGTGATAACATCAGGATCACTGTGTATCAAGCTTAACATTGTTATGTACTAAAGGTCTCCACTTACCCAGAAGCCACGCATCACCAGCTTGTAGGTTGTTTAATTTGTGCCATATCCCTGATTGCCGGATGATGAAGGAGTCATGTGCACTTCCGGGTAATTTTGCATTCAGGGACAGGATCTGGAGGGAGGCATCACATACCACCATTACATTCAGGGAGTGATAGTGTTTCCGGTTGCGAAATATGGCCTCCAGCCGTGCTGGAGGCTGAAGTGATATGTGAGTACCATCCACAAACCCTATGATGTGTGGGAAGCCAGCTATTTGGTAAAAATTGGCCTTGGCCACACTAAGGGCACCCATATCCAAAGGCATTTGAATAAAATGATGGAGGTGCTTGAAAAGTGCCTCCATCACTGCCCTCAGGATCCGGGAAAAGGAGGATTGTGAGATTCCCGCCACTATTCCCACCGTTGTTTGAAACGATCCTGAGGCACAGAAATGTAACACCGCCATAAATTGCGTAAGTGGTGGTATTGCTGTAGGACTGTCAATTTGCTGCTCAAGATCACTCTCTATTAATGAGAGAGTGTCTATGATGATTTTGGGCGGAAGACGGTAGCGTCTTAACACCTCATCATCAGGCATTCCAAAAAGGGTGACACGTGTTCGATATATCTGGGGCCTTGCACGCCTACGATGCCTACGCCTGGGACGAGATTGAGGTTGGTCGGCTTCCGGGAGCATGGCCAGAAAAATCTGACCAAGATCAACCTGAAATGGCAAGATTTGAATGTAAGGCTTTTTGTGTCAAAAATATTTGAAAAATTACTTAGCTTGATGATACAATCCAATGATGCTTACATGCCGGGGTATTGTCATGATTGGCCAAACCTATAAATAATAACAAATAAACAATGCAACAATTTAGGGTGGGCATTTAGGAATCTAAATTGGGTGCAACACAAAACAGAAAAGGGGAGAAACACACATTTGGGCAAAGAGCAAAACGACAGTGCGCAGACTACCTCAATTTGGGCCCAAATGTATTAAACAAATGCTAAAGGGAAAACGCAACCAATTTAACGGGTCAAAATAAGCATTTAAAAAAGCGCTAATTAGTTCGCAAATACAAGTCAAAATAGAAACAGATAAAAAAGCGCTAATTAGTTCGCAAATACAAGTCAAAATAGAAACAGATAAAAATGCGCTAATTAGTTCGCAAATACAAGTCAAAATAGAAACAGATAACAAAGCGCTAATTAGTTCGCAAATACAAGACCAAAATTACGCCGATAAAAAAACACAAATTAGTTCATACATTTCAGACTCACAAAACCAAAGGTTAAAAGTGTAAGGTCAAACAAAGTTGCATTAAAATAAACATGCACATTTAATAAACAAGTGAAAAGATAAACTTACCAATAGAGGATATATAAGTCACCGGATAAAAAGGTCGTTGGGGCAGAGCCAAAAGAAACCTAACAAAGGAGATTTTTTAATAAATTAACGAGCCAAAATTCACAAAAAGAAGGAGACACAAAGTGAACAAAAGTTAGACGGCCAAAAACTTACCAAAAAAATACACGGCAAAAAAAACAACCACACCAAAAAAAGCGAACGTAAAAAAATAAAACAAAAAGACAAACCAAAAACAACTCCCAACAACGCCAAATCCAAATCCCGCCAACAATCCACTCCGACCAACGTAACCTCCAACAACCAACAACCGCCACCTCGACTCGAGACGCCCCAAGCCATAAATAGTGTTTATTTTCCCGCACAAATTAAGGAGGGATCATAGGAACGCACAATCAATGATGCGGCCGAAAAATAAGGACGCATGTATAAATACGTCACGAGCCAAAAAAAACGTTCTGGTGTATTTCTTGTTTGGAGATAAGAAATGGCTACAGACCAGGGAAACAATGGCCAACAGTCTGCCGGAAAGTATTTCATGCATTTCCAAACAATGATTATTTTGAAACATAATATAGTGCAAGTTGTCAAGCTTAAATTTCTCAACATTTAAACAAATAGGTGAGGAGGATGACATGGAAGAGGCTGCTGGGCCCAGTATTCCGGCCAAAGCAGGGAAAAAGAAAAGGCAGCCACAATTCACAAGAAAGGAGATGGAGGTTTTGGTTCAGAAGTGTGTGGACATCCTGCCACAGACAGACAGGAATATGAGTGCAAGCCAGAAGTGGCGAATGTGGGAGGAGGTAGCCAGTGCTGTCAATAGGGTGGGTGATTATGTCCGTCTAGCCCGGGATGTCAAACGGCGGTAAGTAAACACTTGACCCCCCTAAAACCAAAACCCCCCCCAAAAAAGGATAATGGTTCCATTTTCACCCACAGATGGGGCGACTTCAAATATCGCCTGAAGCAAAAACTGGCGGACAGGGCTAGGCATGCAAGGGGTACAGGTGGGGGTCCCACCCCTGTGTCATTGGAGTTGAATGATTTAGAAGAGCTGGCACAGGGGTGTGTGCAGGCTGTGGAGGTGTTTGGCGTGTCCAACATGGATACGGACATGCCAGACTTTGCGGCTCCTCATGTTGTCCCAGGTAAATATTGTGATGTCACCAACTCTGAAATGTTATTGTGCCAATATGTAGATTCTAATGTGACTCTTTTCTCATTTTGCCAACAGAGACACAGGCGGATGAGTCTGCTCCAGAGGGGAGCCTTGGCCGCAGAATTTCTGCTGGCTCTGCAGGGGAGGAACCAGTACATCCGGCTGAGGACCCTGCAGAAGCCAGTCCAGGGCAATCCCCCTCGCAGGCAGTGTCCCTCCTCACAGAACTCAATTTTAAATCGGATTTCCATACGGAGATTCTGCAGAGGATGGACGCCAGTCTGGTACGGGTGGCTGAGGCCCTGGAGCAAAATGCTGCAGCCAATGTGACCATTGGTCAGGCCCTGGCGGAAAATACCAGGGCCAACATCCGCACCGCCAATGCCCTGGAGCAGCTCGTTCCCCGGCACATGGTGGAGCCAACCTCCCTTCCTGCCGGAACATCAGGATCCTCCACCTCTGGCACAACATCAGCCAATCCTCCAAATGTGCCTAGCCCTGTGCCTAGTCCAGAGGCCACAACATCTGCCTCTGGACAGGCCAGCCCGATGACATCCCGGACCCGGTCTGGCGCCCACCCTCCCCCAGCCAAACGGGGGAAAAAACGTTGACAGCACTGGCTACTTTTCCCACACTCCTTCTGTGCTTGCCCCATATTCCTCTCTGGCCAAAACTTCCCTCTCCTTTCTTGTGAATTGTTTTTAATTTTTAGCTTTAAGTATCCATACCTTTTATGTTTGCACAAATAAAAATTTTTTTGGGAATAATACTGCCAAAAATGTTTTGGCCAAAAATGTGCCTGAAAAGGTTTTTAGTTTCCAATATATTTTGCAAAAATGTTCGACATTGTATTCTGACATTATTTTAGAAATGGTTTACATTTAATCCTGGCCCACAAGGCAAAATCAAGCTCCCAAAAAATGTAAACGAAATCACAAAAAAAAGGCCTCTTTAAGGAACACTTTCAAATTTACATAAGGAAGGATGCAAATTCTCCAGTCAAAAGCAAAATGGAAAAATACACACAAACATGAAGACATTATTGTTACAATAGCACAAAAACCAAATATCAACCAAAAAAAAACAACCAACAAATGTACGCTAATTGATTGTGTAATCCTGACATTAGCAGCTATGATTTCCACCTGCGTACGGTTTTGTGCTAACCCAAAAAACTGATTGCAAAACACATTACAAGCTGGTTTTCAATACAAAACTAATTGTTTTTCTGACAAGCCGTGATTAATCGATGAAACATCGTGGAGGGCCGGGACGGAGGAGAAGGCCATCGCCAATGTGGTCGAGTAATCCAGACCCTAAGCTGTGCGAGCATTTTGAACGGAAAGAGGATCATCCAGTGACGTATGAGTTGGTACGAACACATTTGACGTTCGCATCTGATAATGTATGTACGCCCAAAAAACGCCTCGCCACGCCTGCGTTTTTCCATCTCTACCCACGTCAACGCCCCAAAACGCACAGTTCTGTCAATCACATTTGACATGTCACTTCCTGTACGCTATTTGACGAACGAGACAAAAAAAACTCGCAATATGCCGTACGCACATGCGCAGTGTTACACCGACGCATGCGCGCTTTCTCAACATCGGAACGCAACGAGCGTACTGCTGTTAATGAGCGGCTCTGAATGAGGGCCTAAGACATCTGTACTTAAGTATGGATATCCTGAAAACCTGGACTGTTATGGTGCCTAGAGGACCAAGTTTGGGAACCACTGTGTTAGACTGATTGCAATTAGCAACTCAAATGATACTACCCTCCATTGTAATGCTAATTGCAATGTAACTGTTGGAACAGAGCATGATAACGTGTATTTAAACTAGGGGTGAGTGGGTTCGGATTTCTGAAACCCGAACCCCCCCGAGCCCCCCCGATCCGAGTCAGGCTCGACTTTTCCCGCCTGACTCGGATCTGAAATCGAGGCAAAACGTCATCATCCCGCCTTCCGAGTCTCGCGGGTTTTGGATCCTATATAAGGTACCCGCGTCGGCGCCATTTTCTCACTCGGCTGTGGACAGTGAAGAGGGAGGGTGGGAGTTAGGGCTGTGTAGTGTAGTGTAGTGTAGTGCTGCTGTTGTCCACTACTTCAAAGTCCATAGGGGCTGGCTGTGTTGTGCTGTGCTGTGCTGCTGTTGTTAATAGGGGCTGTGTCCACTACTTCAAAGTCCATAGGGGCTGGCTAGACTGTGTTGTGCAGTCAGTTCTCCATAGGGGTTGTGTCCTCTCCAAAGTCCTGTGCAGTGTCCCAGTCCTAAAGGGGTGCTGTAGTGTTGTCCAGGGGGTGCTCTGTCCATCAGGGGTGCTCCCCCCAAGTGCTAAAAAAATAATATATTTTCTTTGTTTGTGAATTGTGTGCGCAGTAGCCGCACGTGCATCAACAAATTAGTGCCAAGCGTGCGCCTGTGTCATAAGTAAAGGGCCGGCTGGCTTGACCGTTAAAGGGTGCTGTAACCCCCGAAAGTACACTCCAGTCCAAACCAAAAAAAAAATTATTTTCTGTGTTTGTGAATTGTGTGCGCAGTAGCCGCACGTGCATCAACAAAGTAGTGCCAAGCGTGCGCCTGTGTCATAAGCAAAGGGCCGGCTGGCTTGACCGTTAAAGGGTGCTGTAACCCCCGAAAGTACACTCCAGTCCAAACTCCCAAAAAAATTATTTTCTGTGTTTGTGAATTGTGTGCGCAGTAGCCGCACGTGCATCAACAAAGTAGTGCCAAGCGTGCGCCTGTGCCATAAGTAAAGGGCCGGCTGGCTTGACCGTTAAAGGGTGCTGTAACCCCAAAAGTACACTCCAGTCCAAACCAAAAAAAAAATTATTTTCTGTGTTTGTGAATTGTGTGCGCAGTAGCCGCACGTGCATCAACAAAGTAGTGCCAAGCGTGCGCCTGTGTCATAAGTAAAGGGCTGGCTGGCTTGACCGTTAAAGGGTGCTGTAACCCCCGAAAGTACACTCCAGTCCAAACCAAAAAAAAAATTATTTTCTGTGTTTGTGAATTGTATGTGCAGTAGCCGCATGTGCATCAACAAAGTAGTGCCAAGCGTGCGCCTGTGTCATAAGTAAAGGGCCGGCTGGCTTGACCATTAAAGGGTGCTGTAACCCCCGAAAGTACACTCCAGTCCAAACCAAAAAAAAAATGATTTTCTGTGTTTGTGAATTGTGTGCGCAGTAGCCGCACGTGCATCAACAAAGTAGTGCCAAGCGTGCGCCTGTGTCATAAGTAAAGGGCCGGCAGGCTTGACCGTTAAAGGGTGCTGTAACCCCCGAAAGTACACTCCAGTCCAAACCAAAAAAAAAAATATTTTCTGTGTTTGTGAATTGTGTGCGCAGTAGCCGCACGTGCATCAACAAAGTAGTGCCAAACGTGCGCCTGTGTCATAAGTAAAGGGCCGGCTGGCTTGACCATTAAAGGGTGCTGTAACCCCCCAAAGTACACTCCAGTCCAAACCAAAAAAAAAATGATTTTCTGTGTTTGTGAATTGTGTGCGCAGTAGCCGCATGTGCATCAACAAAGTAGTGCCAAGCGTGCGCCTGTGTCATAAGTAAAGGGCCGGCTGGCTTGACCGTTAAAGGGTGCTGTAACCCCCGAAAGTACACTCCAGTCCAAACCAAAAAAAAATGATTTTCTGTGTTTGTGAATTGTGTGCGCAGTAGCCGCACGTGCATCAACAAAGTAGTGCCAAGCGTGCGCCTGTGTCATAAGTAAAGGGCCGGCTGGCTTGACTGTTAAAGGGTGCTGTAACCCCCGAAAGTACACTCCAGTCCAAACCAAAAAAAAAATTATTTTCTGTGTTTGTGAATTGTGTGCACAGTAGCCGCACGTGCATCAACAAAGTAGTACCAAGCGTGTGCCTGTGTCATAAGTAAAGGGCCGGCTGGCTTGACCGTTAAAGGGTTCTGTAACCCCCAAAGTACACTCCAAACCAAAAAAATATATATTTTCTGTTTGTGACTTGTGTGCACTGTGGCTGCACGTGCATCAACAAAGGAGCAGCGCCAAGCGTGCGCCTGTGTCCCATAAGTAAAGAGCCGGCTGGCTCATTTCTTAAAGGGTGGTGTAACCCACAAAGTGCACTACTCTCCAGCAAAAATAAAAAAATATTTTCTGTGTTAGTGCAGTGGGATTTAGACAATTGATGGAGGTAGTGTGTCCTCGGTTCCAAATCCCGTCTAGATTCCACCTGCATCCTCAAAGCAGCAGCGACAAGCGTGCATCTGTCTGTTAAAGGGTGGTGACACCCTCAAAGTGTGCTACACAAGCAATTAAAATATTGTTCTTTTTTTTTCTGTCTTTGTGAATTGTGTGGGCTGTAGCCGCACTTGCATCCTCAAAGCAGCAGCGACAAGCGTGCGTCTGTCTGTTAAAGGGTGTTGTAACTCTCAAAGTGCTCCAAAAAATAAAATAATTTTTTAAATGTGTTTGTGACTTGTGTGCGATGTAGCCGCACTTGCATCCTCAAAGCAGCAGCGACAAGCGTGCGTCTGTCTGTTAAAGGGTGGTGACACCCTCAAAGTGTGCTACACAAACAATAAAAATATTCTTCTTCTTTTTTCTGTCTTTGTGAATTGTGTGGGCTGTAGCCGCACCTGCATCCTTAAAGCAGCAGCGACAAGCGTGCGTCTGTCTGTTAAAGGGTGGTGACACCCTCAAAGTGTGCTACACAAACAATTAAAATATTGTTCTTTTTTTTCTGTCTTTGTGAAATGTGTGGGCTGTAGCCGCACCTGCATCCTTAAAGCAGCAGCGACAAGCGTGCTTCTGTCTGTTAAAGGGTGGTGTAACTCTCAAAGTGCTCCAAAAAATAAAAAACTATTTTTTTAATGTGTTTGTGACTTGTGTGCGATGTAGCCGCACTTGCATCTTCAAAGCAGCAGCGACAAGCGTGCGTCTGTCTGTTAAAGGGTGGTGACACCCTCAAAGTGTGCTACACAAACAATAAAAATATTCTTCTTCTTTTTTCTGTCTTTGTGAATTGTGTGGGCTGTAGCCGCACCTGCATCCTTAAAGCAGCAGCGACAAGCGTGCGTCTGTCTGTTAAAGGGTGGTGACACCCTCAAAGTGTGCTACACAAACAATTAAAATATTGTTCTTTATTTTTCGGTCTTTGTGAAATGTGTGGGCTGTAGCCGCACCTGCATCCTCAAAGCAGCAGCGACAAGCGTGCCTCTGTCTGTTAAAGGGTGGTGTAACTCTCAAAGTGCTCCAAAAAATAAAAAACTATTTTT
Source organism: Taudactylus pleione (assembly GCA_031769625.1). Taxonomy (NCBI): domain Eukaryota; kingdom Metazoa; phylum Chordata; class Amphibia; order Anura; family Myobatrachidae; genus Taudactylus; species Taudactylus pleione. Next base: position 1,343,163 of record JAUIMM010001019.1, read on the forward strand.
TTAATGTGTTTGTGACTTGTGTGCGATGTAGCCGCACTTGCATCCTCAAAGCAGCAGTGACAAGCGTGCGTCTGTCTGTTAAAGGGTGGTGACACCCTCAAAGTGTGCTACACAAACAATAAAAATATTCTTCTTTTTTCTGTCTTTGTGAATTGTGTGGGCTGTAGCCGCACCTGCATCCTTAAAGCAGCAGCGACAAGCGTGCGTCTGTCTGTTAAAGGGTGGTGACACCCTCAAAGTGTGCTACACAAACAATTAAAATATTGTTCTTTTTTTTTTCGGTCTTTGTGAAATGTGTGGGCTGTAGCCGCACCTGCATCCTTAAAGCAGCAGCGACAAGTGTGCGTCTGTCTGTTAAAGGGTGGTGACACCCTCAAAGTGTGCTACACAAACAATAAAAATATTCTTCTTCTTTTTTCTGTCTTTGTGAATTGTGTGGGCTGTAGCCGCACTTGCATCCTCAAAGCAGCAGCGACAAGCGTGCGTCTGTCTGTTAAAGGGTGGTGTAACCCTCAAAGTGCGCTCCACAAACAATAAAAATATTCTTTTTTTTTTTCTGTCTTTGTGAATTGTGTGGGCTGTAGCCGCACTTGCATCCTCAAAGCATCAGCGACAAGCGTGCGTCTGTCTGTTAAAGGATTACATCGGTGACAGCATCCAAGTAGGCATGTCAGACAGTCCGTACCTGTACTGGCAGGAAAAAGAAGCAATTTGGAGGTCCCTGTACAAACTGGCTCTATTTTACCAGAGTTGCCCCCCCTCCAGTGTGTACTCCGAAAGAGTGTTTAGTGCAGCCGGGAACCTTGTCAGCGAAAGGCGTAGGAGGTTGCTTCCACAAAATGTGGAGAAGATGATGTTCATAAAATGAATTATCAACTCTTCCAGGGAGACCAGCCTCCAGAACGTACAGAGGGACCTGTGGTTCCAGCAGGGACGAATTAATACTCTGTGAGGATGAGGATGTACACACTGAAGAGGGTAAGGAATCGGTGGATGAGGAGGATGAGGATGACATCTTGCCTCCGTAGAGCCAGTTTGTGCAGGGACAGATTAATTGCCAGCTTGTTTTGTGGGGGCCCAAACGAACCAATCATTTCAGCCACAGTTGTGTGGCAGACCCTGGCGCTGAAATGATTGGTTTGTTAAAGTGTGCATGTCCTGTTTATACAACATAAGGGTGGGTGGGAGGGCCCAAGGACAATTCCATCTTGCACCTCTTTTTTTTCTTTGCATTATGTACAGTTTGGGGCCTAGTTTTTCAAACTGCCATCCTGTCTGCCACTGCAGTTTCACGCCTAGATGGGTCACGTGTTTGTGCCGCCCACTCGTGTCGCTTAGCATAGTCATCCAGCTACCTCGGTGCAACCTTTTGGACATAAAAACACTATTGTGAGGTGTGAGGTGTTCAGAATAGACTGGAAATGAGTGGAAATTAAGGTTATTGAGGTTAATAATAGCATAGGAGCAGAAAAACCTACAAATTCTGTGATTTTAGCTGTTTTTCTGCTTTTTTTCAAAAAAATACAGATCCAAAACACAAAACCCAGAACCCAAAACACGGAAGGGTGGTTTTGGCAAAACCAATCCAGATCCAAAACACGAAGAAAGATCCAGATCCAAAACCAAAACACAAAACACGAAAAGTGGCCGGTGCACACCCCTAATTTAAACCCAATCATGGTAGTAATGCTCTTAGGGCCTGCTAAAACTGTTGCAGGGCATACTGACATGTGTAGTTCCACAGCAGGATACTTTATTTGCTGTGCCTATAATTGACGTGTCCGCTAATTGTCTTCATGTTAGCGCTAAATAAATTACAAGAACAGTAGCGCTAATCCCCTGCTTAGTTGCGCTAAATAAATTACAATCAAAGCATGTACACCTGCCTGCAATTTGACTACAAGTTACAGTATGTGCAGTGACCTGTATTGTCAATGTCGACATTTTAAATGTCTGTATTTTGAAATTGTCAAAATGTCGAGATGCATATATTGTCAGTGTCGACGATATATTTTCAAATGGTCAAAATGTTGACATGTGTATATTTTGAATGCAAGGTAAACCCCTGTATGTGCAATTAACTATATTATTACTGGTACCTCCTAACTTCAATACTAACTTGATATTAATTTAAAATATGTCTATAAATGCCATTCTATTGGCGGCATCCTATTAGCCATGGCAAATTACCGCCAATGGGGCAATTAAATTAGCCCCAATTCCGGCACTGAACGGAGGTTTTGTTTGGCCTGCCTCAGGCAGGCAAAACCAAATCCCCTATAAATAAGGTTTTTGTGGCGATAACTACAACGAAAGTATACAGGATTAGCAAAAAGCCATGGACCTATGTGTTTTCGGGGGGAGAAACAGTAATTTTTTGCACAAAAAAATGGGCTATAATTGGATAGCCTGATAATGACCATCGGGTTTTTATTGCAAGAAAAGTCAGTGTTTTTCATGCGCCAAATTACCGTGGGTAATAGGAAACCCCCATTAGTGTTTAAATATATGTCCATTAACATTGAAAACTGCTATGTTGTTTTTTTTGTCGCAATAATTTATTTTTTTTACACAACCTAAATGTTATAGGCGGTAAATATTATGGGTATTTAAACCCTCATTAGTGTTTAAATATATGTCCATTAATAATTTTTTTTCACAACCTAAATGTTATAGGCGGTATTACCTTGGGAAATAGGAAACCCCCATTAGTGTTTAAAAATATGTCCATTAATAATGAAAACTGCTATGTTGTTTTTTTTGTAGCAATTATTATTATTTTTTTACACAACCTAAATGTTATAGGCAGTAAATACTATAGGCTTTGTTATAAATGTAAAATGTAATGGTCAGTTTGTTATTTTGTCTTAATAAAATAAATCAACATTGTTTCCATGTCCCTGCAACATTACAACATAATTTAAAGCAACTGACTTTTACTGTACTGATCATTTTAACTGTGTCTACAGTTTGGTTATCGACCTTATGATTTGTCTATATTTTAACTGTCAACATTTCAAACTGTCTATACTGTATATTGAATGTCTTAATTATGTCCATGTCTAAATCATACTTGCCAACTTCAGCGGGAGGCTCACGATTTTTCGGGTAACCCCCCACACACTACGGAATAGTAGGCAGATCCTAGTGAAGTGGGCAGGATGAGGCGATTTTCTGCGAAATGTGCAAGTCCGTAATGCTTAGCTCCGTCCCCCAACATGATCCAATGAAGTCCCACCCCAACTTTATGATTGGCTGGCTGCCCTGCAAGAATTAAAGCAGACATGACCATCAGTGGATGAAACCATCGATGGTTCCCAGCCTATGGTTATATACCATCAATGTCAACCACCAATGGTATCATCGATGGTTAACCCACTGATGGCCATCCCTAGTTTGTTAGGTTGGGAAAAAATTATGACACTGATATGACTGATCTGTGCTTTAGCCAGTCAATGGGTCAGGGGGAGGTGGAGCTTGGCATTAGCGGTCTATGGCCCTAATTCATTACGGATCACTATTGCGATTGAAGCTGCCATTACGCACGCAGTACTGCTGCAGAAATATGCTAATGTTTGCAACTGCTCAGCCATCATAGAGACGCCCACTACCACTTTCTCACATCTGTAATACCACGCTTGGTGTGGCCGAGGAACTGGCGCGCCGAGGAGGGCTATTTGGCACAACTGAAGCCACAGTGGTATGAGAATTGTGGTGTATTTTGCTGGTTTTTCTTTTTATTCTTCTACTCTCTTTCTTCTGTGGGCGTAACTCAGAGATGTACGTAAAAATGATATTCATGTACACTGCCAATGTTTGCAGATCTGCGCATGCCCAGGAGCTGCATTGCCATGTGCAAATCTGTTTCTGAGATGTTGCTAGCAGTGCCCCAAAAACACAGCATGATTGACATGCTGTTATTTGGGGGCGGTGATGGTGAGCATTCCAGAAAATGGGGGTGTGTTGGCCCCGCTTTCTGAGCATGCTGAAGCCAGTTGCTGCATCCTTGGAAGCATGATTTACTCAGACATACTGAATAACCTGAGGGCTACTCAGATGTCTGGACTTCACTAAGGGTTTATTGGTTATGAAGGCTCTAAAAGGTTGGGGGCTACGGTAGGAATATTGATTTAATGCGCTTTATGTATATGCAGTCTGATGTTACTTCCTCTTGTTTTGAGATGCTCTTTTATAGATTTGCTTTTATGCTGGTGTTTTAGTGTGCTTTTATAATGTGTGAACTAGGGCTCCTTGTCTGCTGTGTCTGCTTTGCCTTTCAATAATGATCAGCTGAGTTACGGTCGCTGGGTTTCCCACCAGGCTTGTAGTGATACTCGGCTCTGCCTGGTGTCTTTGGTCCATGTTTATTTGGCTAGGAACCTTCCAGTAGGGGGATCATTGCTGGTGCATAGGAATGGATCTTCATTGTCATGCAGTTTGGTTACGTTTTTAGGCATTGAGTAGCGGCTTTCTCCTTCTGAGTACAGCTGCCACTTGTCCTGGATTAGCGCTGCTACCTCTGCGGCTGTGCCTGACTTGTTGGTTCAGAACATTCCCTAAGTCTGCTTGGGTGCTTGGTCATTCTTTTGGTTTTTAGGTGGCTAGATCTCCTCTTGCCTCGGACACTGTACAGTTTCCTGTTGCTGCTCTGGTCCATTGGTTAGGTTGGTTTGTGATGGGAGTCTTTCCGTGGCAGATTGCTTGAGGCGGCTGAGTGTTATGGGGTCCATAATGTTCTTATTGTCCATCTGGGGGAAGTAACAATTTGGGGAAGAGCACATCTTTAGCCTAATGGGGGCATTGTCATGCATGGCTGGCAGATCAAATTTGATTTGCGGTGCACAGCAGGTCCTTTTCAGTGGCGTTTTGGTCATTAGCCTCTAGTCCAATTGCCAGCAACTCCATCTTATTGGATGTATCTTACCATCCAGACATGGTTATTGAGGTTAGCTTGCCTTTTAGCTGTGCATCTTTTGGGGATGGTCAATTATACCCTTTTCACATCTTAAGGCTTCTGTGGCTGCAGAGCCTGTAACTCCAACTGATTAGCATAGTGGTCTGCCTGCCCCCTTTACCTTGCCACTATTTTTTTATGATTTATGTTATCAATAAAATTGATTACCTATTGATTACCTATTTAACGCCAATTACAGTTGTCTGTGTTTCTATTTAGTACAATTAAGTAAGAGGTTAGCTAATAGGGTTATAAAGGTGTTTTTGGTAAGTGGTACCAGCTGGCTTCTGCAGTAAGTAGTTTATAAAAGTTTTGGCAAATGCTATAATTATTTTAGATCTTTTCTCACAGAGGAGTTGCTTACTATGATAGCTGCAAACTTGCAGTGCAACTTGTTTTTAATAGTCTATTGATAGGTATGCACAGTGCAAAATCGGGTCAATAAGCCAATTCCCAGCTGGTTGATCTGATTATTGCACAGTGTGTACACAGCACTCGGAGCGAACGGTCATTCAAAAACCCAACAGATTGACTCCCAACATGAGGAGTGTTGCACATGTAATGCAACAAATACAGTGTGATTAGACATCATCTGACAAACTATATTTAAAAACATCACCTAAATGATCTTAAGGGAAATATATTGTTTATATAGGAATGATAACTGTGTAGAAATTCTCTCGATCATCTCTTGCACTATTCCCCATTGTGCCTTTCCAGCACTGTCACCCTTCCCTCATGCCTCTCCAACCATATGCTCTACTGTGCCTCTCCCTGTGTTTCTCTGTCTCTGGCTACAGTCCACCTGTGTTTCTCCAGCCCCTATGTGTCTCTCCAGGACCTCTGTTTTTCTCCATCTCCAGGCCCCACTGCATCTTTCTTCAAGCCCCACGCATCTTCCTCAGACTCCCCTGTGTCTCTCCCCAGGTCCCCCTGCATCTCTCCACTCCCAGGCCCCCTGTGTCTCATCTCCAGGTCCTCTTGCACCTTTCCACCCCCAGACCCCCTTGTGTTTCTCTAAGCCCCCCTGTGTCTCTTCATCTCCAGGCCCCATGCATCTCTTCAGGCCCCCCTTGCCTCTTCATCTCCAGGCCCTCTGCATCTCTCCATCTCCAGGCCACCCATGTCTCTCTAGGCACCCAAGTGTCTCTCTCCATGCCCCCTGTGTCCTCCAGCCCCCTTGCATCTCTCCACCCCAGGCCCCTTGCATCTCTCCAGTCCCCCTTTTCTCCAGACCCCTGCATCTCTCCAGGCCCGCTTTGTCTCTTCATCTTCAGGCCCCCCAGACCCTGCATCTCTCTAGGCCTTTTGTCTCTCTCCAGCCCCTCCTGTGTCTCTCCATCTCCAGCCCCCATGTCTCTCCAGCCCCACATGTCTCTCTCCTGGTCCATCTGTCTCTCCAGCCCCTCCTTTGTCTCTCCAGGCCCACTTGTGTCTCTTTCCTGGCCCACTTGTGGCTCTCTCCAGGCCCCCCCATGTCTCTCTAGTCCCTCTGTGTCTCTCTTCAGGCACCTATGTGTCTCTCCATGCCCCCCTGTGTCTCTCTCTGGGCCCCCTGACTTTTCATCTCTAGGCCCCCTTGTGCCCCCTTGTATCTCTCTAGGCCCTTCTGTGTCTCTCTCCAGGCCCCCCTATCTCTTAATTTCCAGGCCACCTTGTGCCCCCTGTATCTCTGTAGGCCTTTCTGTGTCTCTCTCTAGGCCCCCTGAATTTCTCTCCCCAGGCCCCCCTGCTTCTCCATTTCCAGGCTCACCCAGCGTCTCCATCTCCAGTCCCCCTTGTACAGCCCTGTTTTTCTGCAATTCAGTGCCTCCTGTGTCTCTCCAGCACCCGTGTGTCACTAACCTGCCCTTACCCTTTCTATTTGCCTCTCTCTAGCCCAATCCGCCCATGATCATTTCAGCTGTTAAAAAAAAAATTGTGGATCGTTCCTCTTTTCTTTCAGGTGTGTACCTAGCTTAAGTTGCATTACTAGAGCAATGTTAGAGTAAACTATCCACATTGCTTTCATTTTCAGCTAGCAATGAATATACATGTAACAAGTGGCAGTGATGAATAAGCCTTTATTATATAGATTTTAAAAAGTTGTATTTAAACTACTGTTTTTTCTTTTTTCTTTTTTTTATGGATTCTTAGCATATTAATGGAGCCAGAAGGGGAAGTGGCATGCCTACCTTTTTTTGGGGTTGGGTATGGGATCCCGGCGGTCGGGATGCCGCCGTCAAGAATACCGGCAGCTGCATCCCAACAGTGACAATCCCGACTCCCTTAAGGTAAGTACCCTAACCCTTCCCCTCTCCCTAAACCTAACCCTCCCCCTTGGTGCCTAACCCTAACCCTTCCCCTAGTTCCAACCCCTAATGCTAAACCTAACCATCCCCTAACCCCCGATACTTACCTTCGGGATACCGGTGCCAGTATTTTGACCATCGGCATCCCCACATCCCTTTTTTTTCATCTAGCCATGTTTTATATTATACATATTATTGACAGTTTCAATTTAGCCTATATTAAATAATTTTGAATAAAGGATTGAGGACCTCATTCAGAGTCGGTTGTTGCGGCCGCACGGTCGTACACCACCAATGTTCGCTAAACTGCGCATGCGTAAAATTCGCAATGCGCGTGCGCAAACTAGCTGTTATGATCGGAAATATCTCTCTCCTTGAACTTGGCCAGGTCGTTAGTTTGAGTGATAGGATGAGGCGTTTGTGGGTGGTAACAGGGGAAGGTGCTTGTGAACGGTGGAGTGGAGATCCGAACGCAGGCGTGCCTGACTTTACAAACGGTGTTTTATGGGAGTGCATAATTAACAAAGTAGTGTCATAACACACGTGACATGGGAGGATTTTACACTGACTTGATCGTAGAGCTTAAGAGAGGGTATGGTCAACCTTAAGCTCTACGACCAGTTCCGATGGTTCCCGATGGTCTCGATTATTCCTTATATGCCCGGAGATGACGTGTAATGCGAACGAGAAGGGGGCGTATTTTTTGTCTTACGGCCGCATATCCGGCCCCCTTTCCCTTACGACCGTGCGCCCGCAACGACCGACTCTGAATGAGGTCCTGAGTGCTTTCCATGCAATGACACTCTAAACCCTCCTAATTTAAAACAGCCCAGCTGTACTTAACATACTGAACTATAATAAACATTTGCCTAGTCACTGAGACTATAACCATTGTTGGTCTATGGCCCAAATGTAAGAGGCTCCAATTTGCTGGTAGCGCTGCAATTCTGGTGATATAACCACTAGAATGTAAGGGTTGTTTTTGCCTTAAAACTAATTGTCACTTTAAATGTAGTGGTCATATCGCCGGAATTAAAACAGGATCATAAAATTGGAGCCTCTTACATTTGGAACTATGGCCCTCATTCAGAGCCGTACGCTCTGAGCAGAGCGCACGCTCTGAATGAGGGCCGGCCTCTATGAAAATGGAGCGTTCTCCTGGACGCTCGTATAGCTGTGGGTCACCACCCACAGGCTATACGAGCGTGCATTTTGATGGCCGCGATGGTCGTGACCATCGCGACCATCGAAATTGCGAGCCGGAGCCTGCGGTTGAGGTTTTCAACCGCAAGCTCCGGAGTGATTTTGGCTCTATCAGAGCCAAAATCACTCCCACTGACATCACTAGTGATGTCAGTGGGCTGGCTTCTGACGGGAGGCGTTCCCGTGGGAACGCCCCCGTCAGGGAGGCACGCCCCCGGCACGCCTACCAAAGGGGGCGTGCTGTCAATCAACATCGACAGCACGCCCCCTTTGATCAGACACAACGAGCGAAAGACTTTCCTTCGCTCGTCGCGTCTGGCGCATGCGCAGACGTCGTGCGTGTGCACAGTCCATAACATCGACCCACTTGCGAGCGGACAGCTGCTCGCGAGTGGGTCTGAATCAGGCCCTATATTTCTTTTTGGAAACTATATATTTTCTCTAGTTCTGTTTACTTTTAAAGACACTATAATGTACAGTAATAGCCTTCAAGTTGCTTTAACCAGCACGATTATGAGGATTTAGCCACAATATTTAAAGCAGCAATAAGTTAAAAGACAAAATCACATGTTTTGACTTTTAAATTATTGCAGCTTAAATGGTTGCTAAATTGCCTGAATTGCATTTTTGCTTGCATCTCACAGGCTATTACATTGAGCTTAAGGCTCCTTGCAAGCAGAGTATGCATGCTTTCTTGTGAAAATGCATGCATACATTTGTGTAAATGCACACAGATTTGTGGGCCAAGAATTTTGCACTTTCTGAAATGCAGTGTTGGGTGGATATTCCTTGATGAGTCTCTACATAAACACTCACAAAATTGAGGTTTTATTTTTCAGATGAGATTATTTAAAGGTATTAAAGGGCTAGATAAAGTACATTTAGAGTAGTGTTCTCTGTATTCATAACATTTTCCCCTCAGCAAAAAGGACATAGAGGCATTTATCAATCAGTTTTATAAACGTAACAAGTTTTAAAACTCGCTGTATATGATAATGGTGCTCCAGCCAATCAGCTCCCAACTGTCATCTGGGAGCTGATTGGCTTAAGTACTATTTATCATACGCAACGAGTTTTAAAACTCATTGTGTATGATAAAACTTATTGACCTATGGGCACCTTAGTCTGGGAACACAGTGGCGTGAAAACGTTTTTGCCCCCTTATATGCACAGAGTGTCCATTGGACAAAACGTGTTGGAATTTCCCAGATTGCACCTCTCCTAAAAAAAGATAATCCAATTTTCACCTTTATACCATTCATTATTTTGTGTGATTTTTAATTAATTTTTACTGCTTGCTGTTGCATTATTACGTTGTAATACCTTCTTATTCAATAATTTGTTGTGCTATATATTTTTTTCTTTTTTTGAACTGCTACTATATGCTATTTTATTGTCTGAATTGTTTTAATAAATTGGATGTTATATATTTTTTAAACACAGTTCTCATTTTTTATGTGATTTGGACACCTATGGTCACTCTATAACCCTATTACTTAATCATTTGTTTGCAAAGGCGACTTAACATCGCGTATTTTACTTAGGGGTGAGCTGACGTCCTTTTGTCACATATAGGGAGTATTAATAAGAGCTGAGGCCCTGATTCAGAGCTGGACGCTCTGACCAGAGTGCTCGCTCTGAATCAGGGCCCACCTCCATAAATATGGAGCGTCCTCCTGGACACTCGTATAGCTGTGGGTCACCACCCACAGCCTATACGAGCGTGCAAGATGATGGTCGCGATGGTCTTGACCATTGCGACCATCGCCAGTGCGAGCAGAAGCCTGCGGTTGAGTTTCTCAACCGCAAGGCCAGGAGTGATTTTGGCTCTATCAGAGCCAAAATCACTCCCACTGACATCACTAGTGATGTCAGTGGGGCCGGCTTCTGACGGTAGGAGTTCCCTTGGGAACGCCTCCGTCTGGCAGGCACGCCACCGGCATGCCCACCAAAGGGGGCATGCTGTCAATCAACATCGACAGCACGCCCCCTTTGATCAGACACAACGAGCGAAGGAAAGCACCCTCGGTCGTGCGCATGCGCAGTGCCCACCATCGACCCACTTGCGAGCGGACAGCCGCTCGCAAGTGGGTCTGAATCAGGCCCTGAGTTCCCCATTTATTGTGTGTTAAAAAGTCTACCATGCCGTGGAGCTGTCTAGATCCTCTATACTAATTATTTACATTTTTGTATACTTCACTCTCTGGGGGTCATTCAGATCCGGTAGTTAGCGCCGATGCGCTCGGACCGAGTCAATGGCCCCCACAGAGCATGCGCACGACGGCGCCAGCGTCGTCGTGCACATGCGTAAGACCTGCTATGACCGACAGCGCCGGTCGTAGCAGGTCTCGATCCAAAGGGGGCGAGCTGTCGATGTTGATTGACAGCTCGCCCCTTTTGGAAGGTGGGCCGGGGGGGTGGCAGCCCAAACGGAGGTGTTCCCATGGGAACGCTTACCATTTGGGGGAGGCCCCACTGACATCACTAGTGATGTCAGTGGAGAGCTTCCGGCTCAGACAGAGCCAGAAGCTCTCAGAGGCTTACGACAAGTGAGACCCTACCCTAGGGTCTCGTCGTAAGCCCAGATGGTCGCGATGGTCTCTGACCATCGCGACCATCACCAGAGTGGTCGTTAGAGCTGTGGGTGTTAACCCACAGCCTAACGACCGCAACAGAGGCGGGCGGTCAGGATGCAAGCGGCCGCCCAGTTTCTGAGCGACCGCTTGCATCCTCCGACCGCCTCTGAATGAGGCCCTCTATCTCTCTGTTAATGTTTGGTTAGGTGGGAGGACTGTTATGACCTGAGGTGCCCGCCAGGGGCTGGTGGGCAACTTTTAGCCTGGGGGGCAAATGCATGCAGGCGGCCCTTGCAGAGGAGTAGCGTGTAGCCATGGTGCCCGTAACACATACGTGCTACGGCGCCCATCCCCCCCCTCAAGTGTTTCAGGGAGGTGGCAGGTCCATATGGGATTAATGTAAAGTAAAAATAAAGATTAGGGGCAGCCCCCTGTAGTGGTGCCCATATGCAGTGCCCCCCTCTGCCCCAGGAGAGGACCCCCTTATGCAGGTCTCCAGTAGTGCCCCCAGTAGTGATCCCCACTATGCAGTGCCCCTTATACAGTGCCCCCAGTAGTGGTCCCCCCTGTGCAGTGCCCCTTGTACCCCCAGTAGTAAGCGCCTTATATAGTGCCCTCAGTAGTGGTCCCCCCTGGGCAGTGCCCCTTGTGCCCCCAGTAGAAAGCCCCTTATATAGTGCCCCCAGTAGTGGTACCCCCTATGCAGTGCCCCCAGTAGTGGTACCCCCTATGCAGTGCCCCTTATATAGTGCCCCCAGTAGCAGTCCACCCCTCATGCAGTGCCCCCTATAGTGGTAACCCTTATGCAGTGCCCCTTAAATAGTGGCCCCAGTTGTAGTCTCCCCCCTATGCAGTACCCCCAGTATTGCCCTTTATATAGAGCCCCCAGCAATGGTCCCCCGATGTAGTGCCACCAGTGGTAGTCCCCTCCCCCCTATGCAGTACCCCTAGTAGTAGTCCCCTCCCCCCTTTGCAGTGCCCCTAGTAGTAGTCCCCTCCGCTTGTAGTGTCCCTAGAGTTGTCCTCCCTTGTAGTTCCCCCAGTAGGGATCTCCCCCTTGTAGTGCCCCCAGTAGAAGTCCCCCACCCTTGCAGTGCCCCAGTAGTAGTAGGCCCCCCTTGTAGTGCCACCAGTAGTAGGTCCCCCCCTTGTAATTCCCCCAGTAGTGATCTCCCCCTTGTAGTGCCCCCAGTAGTAGTCCCCCCCTCTTGTAGTTCCCCCAGTAGTGATCTCCCCCTTGTAGTGCCCCACCTTGTAGCGCATCCAGTAGTGGTCTCCACTCTTGTAGGGCCCCCAGTAGTGGTTTCTCCCCTTGTAGTGCCCCCCCCAGTAGACACACGTAATAAAAAAATTAAATAAACACTTACCTGAATCCCCGCTCCCGCCACCACCATCCGCTCCTCCGTCTTTCCTCCCAGGCTGGCCTGCCCTGCATTATGGGAGAGATGTCATGACGTCTCTCCCATTACCCACTGCAGGAGCCGGAAGATGGAGCGGCTCCGGCAGTGGGCGCAGCAGAAGTCAGTGAGAGTCTGACAGACTCTCATTGGCTGCTACTTAAAACAAACACACAGCTGCCGGTGCTGGCGGCTGTGTGTTTGTCAGTCACTGTGTAGCGCTGACCGAACTCCGTCCGGTCAGCGCTACACGCGCGGTGCAGGCAGCTGTGTCACAGAGACACAGACTGCCCGTGGCCCGCATGGCGGCGCGGCCCGAGGGGCACATGGCACCCTGCCCCCCGGCCCAGCCCATCTCTGGTGCCCGCTCTGTTGTTCAACCTTTCCTTGCCCTATATTGAAGGTGTTACTGCATTGCCAGGTGCTGAAAATTATTCAGATGGGATACCGGGAACTTCTCAGACAATGCAATAATCTACATTTCAAACCTACAGTAATATGTGGCCCCATTATGTCTAAGTTTAACAACTTTTTCACTGTTCAAGTTTTCATAATTAACCTAGAAAAATCCACTGTATTTTATCTAAAGGGCGATCATAACACCTGTATCTTAACTATTCTACACACATTTTTCTGAAATCAGAAGATACCATGTATAAACCATATTCATATACAACAATCTTGACCATTGAAAGTATAAATGTCCCGAGGGTGACTTTGCACAACCAGGCAGCACAGCTTAGATGTTTCAAACATTGGGTAGGTGGCACAGAGATAAATACTGATACCATATTGCACCAAGCTTCTCACCAAGAAATATCTTTGCTGGCCTTACTCCATGTTCATGACAGTGAGGTATTGCATATAATATATACTACAAAATAACCCCCTCTTGAGGACCCCTCGTAACTATAAATTTTACGCCATGAGGCTAGACTGAACCTTTATATCACCCTACACCTACAGTACCCTTGTTGGATAACCCTTAAATTCAAGATTACCTGCCTTTCTACACTTTACACCGTGGGCAGAGATGGGCAGCTTCTGTTATTGATTCCCATAAACACATTTTTCTAATCCCAACATTATATTAGGGTAATGCTCCGCAAATTTTCCATGAATGTTTGGCAATAACTCTCTGGACACATTAATCTTTACTATGGTCATTACAAGTCCGACTATTTTGGAGCACCATACAGTATACAGTAGCTTCTTCGGAGCAACTTTTACTACACTGGTTCTAACTCTGGTATTAATAGATACTTTTTCCGTAAATGTATTATCCAAATCTGGTCCTGGTTTCATCGCTCCCTTTCTCGCTATTAAAAGAAAAGCAATTTTTTGTTTTTTGGACTGGATTGAATCCTCCCAGTGAAAGGAGATGCAGGTCCAATTATTTTCCGCTATTTTGGAAAGCTTTTTTGTCTTGCTCTTGGGTCCAGTGAAATTACAGATCTGGAGATGTTCAGTCATATGCTATAGTATGAAATGAGAGATTATCATTATGGTCCTGCTGTTTTCCTGACTTCACCTTGACTATTGTGCCAGTCTCATACTGAATCTCTTGGTTAGGTGGGCGCTGTTTCACTCTGGCAAATGAGGGGTTGATGGGACGCTGTTCTATGATGTCTGTGGTAATGGAACACGATGTGCTATGATAACATGTGGACTGCATTTTTCTCATTTATTTCTGTTAATGATCATTGTTGATGCTCTCCTATTCTATTCTAAAACACTGAACTTTATTTTTCCTCTGTACATGTTTGTTCCTGTTTCCTTTTGTTTGTTTTCTGAGAAAAAAAATATACTGTATAATGCATTCAAAATAGTTTTTTTTTCAGAATCTTAAGTGTTTTTACTTGGAAAATAGAAAATAAAAAATACAACAAAATTCTTGTCACAGGATTCAGCAACAAAACATGCAAAATAATGAATACACCAAAATGTTCTCAGAATATCAAGAGTATCATCTCTGGGTGCGACCTCCCAACAGCAACTGTGGTCAATGCAACAATGTAAAGATCCACAAAATAGTTAACCAGCCAGAGAGGGTATGCCAATAGCGTGAAACCAATTTTTTTTTTTATATATATATATATATATATATATATACACCAACCTGTGTCGATCCGGCACTCAATGGGTTACAAAGAGAAATGCTCCGGTGCCTTCCTCAAAAAAGAGAACAAGTCCCCTCCATATAAACAGCACAGCAAGCGGCACTCGGAGACTTTGTATAAGGATGAAAACTTTAATGTGTCATCGACGTTTCGTGGTAACACACCCCTTCCTCGAGATGCAAACTTGAGGAAGGGGTGTGTTACCTTGAAACGTCGATGACACATTCCATTTTTCATCTTTATACAAAGTCTCCGAGTGCCGCTAGCTGTGCTGTTTATATATATATATATATATATATATATATATATATACATATATATATATATATATAAAAGATTTTATTTTTGTATGTAGAGTATAGCAAAAACATTAGTGAATAAAGGGGTGGGCTGATTCTGAGGTGGGCGTAAAGCAAAAAAAAGAGTAAGTAACTTTGCACCTGGACAAACCATGTTGGCTTAGTGGTAGGGCCGGACACTCCCACCAAATGTGTAAAAATTTTCCCTTTTGTCAAAATGGGTACCAACATATATCTGACGCTTGAGGATAAAAATCGTGGATCCTGTCGGGGACCATTGGTTGTAAAGTTCATATGATTTTTTTTGTGTTGGAGGAGAGAGCACTGTGCTGTCTCCTCTGTAGCCATAGGTTTCCCCAGGACTACATACCTTAGATGGAGGTCCACCGACATCACCTGAGTACGACACATGGTCAGCGTGTCTACGCATCTTCCAGCTCTGTCCCTTGTAGAAGAAGGAAACACCCCTGAGTGTCTTGGAATGGAGACTCTGTGTGACCCTGATAAATACGTCTGTGTCATAACCAATAGTTACACTGCATATTCCACTGACACCAGTGTATGTATATATGTATACAGGTGTGTGCTTCTCCATATCGTACACCAGCTGTGTCTATAGGTTCTGCCAATATTTTTGACCATCCCTCCCTGTCCAACATGAAACTAATGTGCCACTCCTAGGCCATCTCAAAAGTTTCTGCAACATCAGAGTGAGCAGTAAGAACTGAACGGTAAAGAAGTGAGATAGCCCCTCCACTGTCAGGATGTTAAGTACAGAGACGTGAGATTGATTGAAACTCTTGGTCTAGATATAATAAAATTGGAGAGCCTGCTGAAGGCATGGATGCAAATTTTGAAACTTTGGGGTTATGGACTATGGAAATCCTGCATTGCTGCTGTATGCTCCACTCCATCTCAAGTCTGTGTAATGTCAAAGTCAAATAATTGAGTATGATCGTTTGCAAATATTATCTGACGATCTAGTCGTCTGTTGTGTGATAAAGCGTAAATCGGATGCTACTTTGCGTCGGCGCAATCCAATGCGCACAACTGCGAACCCACCAAACACATACACTGATTCACATAACACACACACATGGACTTGTATGCTTACACATAGATGCTCGTATGTGTAACCACATGCATACACACAGACACCCACGTGCGTCCTCACATATATACATATTAACATTTCCTACATCAATGCACAGACGCACATATGCGAACGCATATGTATATAATAGTTCCTATTTACAATAAGTTAATAAAGAGAGTTGTTAAAGGTGTTTTTAACTAGTAATTATGATGTAATATGTACTTAAATAAGATCTAAGGTTTAGGACATAATAGACATGTCATGTTTGGTATTATATTAAATCACTGTTCATTTGCAGATCTCCGATTCTATCGGCAAGGAGATCACATCATGCGTCCGCAAGTTACGAACTATAGAGAGTTATTGGTTAGTATGTTAACATGTTGTATGTAGTGTCTGTAGCCAGTTTAACCAGTTCTTCGGTGGGAAACTACACAAAGCAACTGTTGGAGAACTAGGACATACCCCTGATGACACCGTATGAACTAACCAATGACCAGAATGACCAGGAGCAAGGACCAATGGAATCATGCCAGCTTGTGTCTATTGTTTTATCTGTGACCTGTAAGGTATATAGGCTACTGCTCTGGACACCATAAGGGAGTAATTTTCCCTTCTTAGATGACCACAGGCTTCAGGATTGATGACTGAGAACTGGAAACAGAGCGCTAGCGTATGTATCGGCTGTACCTTGTAGTTTACTTGCTTTTTGCGCTAATTGTTTAGATCAAAGCGTGTTTTACTCTTTCTTGCAAAATATTACTTTTTGTGCTTTGGAACCACAATTGGATTGGAGAGCAATTATTTTAATTTAGCGTCTTACAGCGCTAAATAGCAATTAAGGGGTATCCATAGATGGGGGCTCGCAGTTGATATCACGTTACTGGAAGTCACACGATAGCATACGGCGCCATAAGCAGGTAAGAACGCACTGTGGCCCTGATTCAGAGCCGGACGCTCTGACAGAGCACTCGCTCTGAATCAGGGCCGTCCCTCTGAATTTAAGAGCGGCCTCCTGGCTGCTCGCATAGCTGTGGGTGACCACCCATAGCTATAGCGAGCGGCCAAAATGATGGTCGCGATGGTCAAGACCATTGCGACCATCGGGCTTGCGACGAGACCCTTGTGGTAGGGTCTCGTCTGCCGCAAGCCCTGGAGTGCTTTTGGCTCTATCAGAGCCAAAAGCACTCCCACTGACATCACTAGTGATGTCAGTGGGGCCGGCCCCAGACGGTAGGCGTTCCCATGGGAACGCCTCTGTCTGGGCAGCCACGCCCCCGGCACGCCCACCAAAGGGGGCGTGCTGTCAATCACCATCGACAGCACGCCCCCTTTGGTGCGAGACCCATAACGACATCTTGACCGTCGTTATTCGGGTCTCACGCATGCGCACGACGGAGCCGCCTCCATCGTGCGCATGTGCACTTGACCATCATCAACCCGCTTGCGAGTGCTCAGCGCTCGCGAGCGGGTCTGAATCAGGCCCTGTGTTCAAAGCCTGTTACCATTCAGTGTTGTGAAACCGATGTCCGTTATTGTGTGATTTTAAGGAGCGCTGATTAGGGACCTGGGGACAAGAAAGAAAAGTTTGTTTCTTTTATTGTCACTTTTGGCGCTAAAGTGCGATCCGCACAGTAGCGTATACGTATTTCCTGTACTGCTGCCACATGTTTAAACAATTGTTTTGATAGACAGTCTTGTTATATGCATAGCGATTACTTGGTAAAACCTCTAAATTGCACTGTTAGAGTTAGGTAAAAGTTTTTCTGCACAGAAAACGAAAGGTGGATAGGAAAGTGAACGTGTGTTTGTGATGTGAAAAGGTTACTGTTGAAAAGAGACAGAGGAAACTCGGTAGGTGTCTGATGAGGCAAACTGCTACCGGGCCAGTATACAAAGTAGGTATATTATGGTCCCATGAGCCAACTAATAAAGATTGGCGAGTGGTGTTAAGGGCATGTCTCCCTCCCAATACAGACGTAAAAAAGTTTATCACGGCTTGTGTATTGGATGAAGATGTATCCTTAACTGACGAGGATAATCAGGCTAACATTCAATGTATAGTCACACAATTGGGCGTATATTTTAAAGTGATAGTTAACTGGAGCAAAATCTTCACTATCAAACAAAAAGATAGTGAATCTGCAGCGACTATTTCACCAGGGCGCTGCAGATGATATCCCAGTACACTGGGATAGAAAATATAAAGGATGATATACACCACAGGGAGGTAGCTGTAACGGTACTCATGGATGGGCTCAACAACACTCTAAAAACCAGGGTGCAAACCTCTCAGCCTAACTGGAGAGGAATTACTGTAGATGCTCTTAGAGAGTCAGCAATAGATCATGATAAGAACATACTCAGGAAGAAAGAGACACAAAGCGAAAGGTTAATAGCTGCGAGCATTCAGGCTTTAGAGGGTTCATATACACAGCCACAAAACACATATTTTCCTGCACAATTACAAGATCTCAATACATATCAACCCGCACAGCCACAAAACACATACCAAACACGAAGGTGTTATAATTGCGATAAGGTAGGACACATAAGTAGGTTCTGTAAAGTGAAAAACTGGGGGCCACCTAGGAAAGGAATACCAAATTACACACAGAGAAGACACCCACGTAATTCAGGAAACGTCCAACAATCACCTGCTCACATAGTGGCAGTGAATGCTCTGCTAGAGAGTGATAGTCAGCGCTAGGGGTCAGGTCATACCTGTAGTCTACAGCCAGTCAGGTTAACTGAAAATACTAGGGAAGAACCTGCAATGACAGTTGATATATCTGGTACTAAACATACTTTTCTTGTAGACACAGGGGCGACCAGATCCGTGTTAAATTCTCCATCTAATTTACAGATTACTAACAAGACAGTACCAGCAATGGGAGTAACGGGGAAAGTACAGCATTATCCACTAACCAAATCTGCAGAGGTTACTATCGGGCCGCTGCAAACCAAGCATTCCTTTCTCCTGGCAGCGGCGGCTCCTACTAACCTGCTGGGAAGGGATTTGTTGTGTAAAATGGGATGTGTAATTTACTGTACCCCTGTTGGTATATTCATAGATATACCAGAGAAGGTTGCACATGAGGTAAGGGATATATTGGACACTCCACAATGGTTAATGCTTCACTCTACCGTTTTAGAACAAAGCTCATCCCAAGTAAAAGAGATGTTATCTCAAATACCGGGTTTACTTTGGACCAAGGATGGACAGGACACTGGATTGATGGCAAATGTATCTCCTGTAATGGTAAATTTAAAAAGTAGTAGGCAAGCTCCAAAAATCCCTCAGTATCCATTAAAATCTGCTCTGACGGCAACAGCCGCCGCAACCATCACCCCGCTGTTCTTATTCATCCGCATGGTTAACAGCCACTGAACACAGGAACCGACCAGGACTGGGTAATATAATTTACTGCAGCAACGGTACCATAATCAGAACAAACTACTCTCACCAGCTGGAATAGCAGCATAGAGCAAGGTAGGAGGTGCGCGCACCCCAGGACAATTTTTTCACGGATTTATTTACATGCTTCTTTCATGGTATCCAGAGTTCATTCTTAAGGAACTTCCCTTATTCTAAGGATATTACATAAACCTGTGCGTACCTATCAAATTTTATTTTTGCAAACCAATCTATCAGTATTTTAATTATGTTTTCCTTTTCTTAATTGTGTTACACAGTCACATTTGATACACTGCTGCCTATTTCATTTTATACCCATGTATGTCTAAATGATTATTTGTTCATTTATGCTATCATTTTAATATATTTATACAATTTATTACATATTAAATACGTTCAAGTTTAAAAAAATGTGTTACTTCCTATACATTTAGTTTTAAGAAACAAATACCTAATTTGCCATTAACACCATCTGTGCGTCCTTTAAGACCCCATCTGCTTATTATGTACTGACACACATGATTGTATGGAGTATTTGAATCAGACCTTTACTGCAAGACCTGACATACGTGATACACCATTAGAAAATGTAGATTTGACATTTTACATGGATGGGAATTGCCATAGACAAACTTACACAGGAGAATTATGCACAGGTTATGCTGTTGTAGATGACGAGGATGTTGTAGAAGCCGAACCACTTGGTCCACCTCACTCAGCACAAGTGGCTGAACTGGTGGCATTAAGGAGAGCGTGTGATCTGGCAGAAGGTAAGTCAGCAAATATCTACACTGACTCTAGGTACGCCTTCGGGGTAGTACATGATTTTGGGGCTCTGATAAATTTTATGACAGCAGCAGGCACACCAGTTGCACACTCACACCACATAAAAGGACTCTTGACAGCGATCCAGCTACCAAAGGCAGTAGCTGTCATCAAATGTAAAGCCCACACATGTGAAGAAGACCCGGTGTCATTGGGCAATAACAGAGCAGATGAAGCTGCCAAGTGGGCAGCAGGGTTGCGCATAAATTTAACAACTGATAAAGTGATGGTCTTCCAGACAATAGACATGGAGAAATTAATTGAGATGCAAAATTTGTGTCCTCTACAGGAAAAGGCAGTCTGGAGGTCAAAGGAATGTGGTCAGGAGTCCTCTGGACTCTGGAGAGATGGACAAGGTAAGCCTGTTGCTCCCAGGGCATATTACCCAAGCCTGGCTGAGGCAGCGCATGGTCTGACTCATCTGGGAAAACAAGGTATGTGCAAGTTGGTCAGAGCATATTGGTGTGTACAAGGGTTTTCTTCTCAAGCTGAAAAAAAGGCAATGTCCTGCCTAACCCGCTTGAAGAAAAACTTTGGGAAGACAATACCAACTGAGCCAGCTCATATCCCTCCGACAGATGGTCCTTTTCAGGTAATACAAATTGATTTCATCCAATTACCACCCTGCAGGAATCTCAAGTATGTATTAGTTTGTACTGATGTGTTTTCTAATTGGGTAGAGGCATATCCAGCTGCCACTAATACTGCTGTTTTTACTGCTAAAAAGATTGTTCA
This sequence comes from Taudactylus pleione, assembly GCA_031769625.1. NCBI lineage: Eukaryota > Metazoa > Chordata > Amphibia > Anura > Myobatrachidae > Taudactylus > Taudactylus pleione. The sequence goes on from JAUIMM010001019.1 coordinate 1,364,077, forward strand.
GGAATTTGTATGCAGATACGGTATCCCTAGAATCATAGAAAGTGATAGGTGTACTCATTTCACTGGAGATGTTTTCCAGAACATGTGTAAGCTTATGGGTATCAATAGTAGACTTCACACCCCCTACCGACTGCAAGCCAGTGCCAAGCTGGAGAGAGTGAACGGTACTATTAAGAATAAACTGAGTAAGATCATGGCTGAAACTGGATTAGGATGGCCAGAAGCCTTAACGTTAGTCCTCCATAGCATCAGGACCACTCCTAGACCTCCTCTTAATCTGTCCCCTTTTGAGATACTGTTTGGGAGACAACCTTATTTGATTATAAGTCCACAGGATGATTTGAAGAGCAATAATGAGGTTACTGTGAAATATTTATAAAAATGAGTAAACAGCTGAAACAGCAGCAACAGAAATTGAAAATGTTGTCACCTGATATGCCAGAAACAAACTGTAATGATGTTGAACCTGGAGAATTTGTTATGATCCGAAATTTCTTACGCTCAGGTTGTTTGACAGATCGGTGGGAAGGTCCGTATCAAGGGTTACTGACAAGTACGACATCGTTGAAAGTAGCAGAGAGAGATACCTGGGTCCATTCCACTCACTGCAGAAAGGTCAACTACCCGGAGGAGATACAAGGCAGAGTCGAGACAGAAAACGTGGACCTGTCGATTGCAAGCCTGTTCTGGGAGAGTTAGAAACTGCAGTGGAACACCTGAGCTAGAGAAATTTGCAAACCACTATTCCAGCATTGGAGTGGCGGGCTGGGTTTGTGTTTCTGCTTCCTTTCAGGGTTCTCATCATCCATATTTGTTTCAGGATTTTCTGTTTCTGTGACAGAGGACAGATGACGGAGAGGGAGGTTGATGGTGATATCGATGGAGTGGGGTCAGGAGAAGGAGCGATAAAACAATCAGGGCGGTATATGGCAAAACTCAGTACAGTAATTGTTAAGAGATCTGTTATCGTAGAAACTCGGAGTCAGTGTGAAGGGCTATTGTCTGAGGAATACTGTATGTGTGCAAACTGTGGATCCCTAATTGATGAAAAGTGCATCCAACGATGCCAGTCCAATAATAGTCTGTATTTGGGCGAGCATCCTTTAGAGGATTACCATTCCATAGTGGGTAAGGTCTTAAACCAGACTGAATGTTGGGTTTGCACTCATGTGCCTTAGGGACAACATAATGTATGATTAGTACCATTCCCGTTAAATGTCTCTGAGGTTCTTGAATTGTAGGGGGGGAAAACGGTGGACAAGAAATTTAACATATCTAACCCCCCTAATTTGAAGCTCCACCAGTATCAGATAGATAGATAGATCCCTGTTATGCTTAAACATCACTAATTTCAATAAACCAGGAAATTGGGAGGTGACCGGGAACAATCAGACAATGACCTTTTCACACATAGCTGATAATGAACCAATAGATTGTGGACTTGGACTCAAAATTATTGTAGGTGGGAGATACTTCAGGTACAGGTACACGCGTAGTTATGTAAAGTAATGGTTGGCAGAGTACCAATAGGGTACTGTGCAGATATTATACAACCGGAAATTTGTACCAGTCAAATAGAGGAGAGAGGGGCAGGATCCTTCATTAGAATAATGTGTTCCATGATAATGATGCATTCTATTTCTTATATACTCCCAGATGATATGTATTTTATATGTGGAAGGAAAGCGTACAAGATGGCTCTCTCCGAGTTCAGAAGGTTTATGTTTTATTGGTAGGGTGTTACCAGAGGTTATGTCCCTTACACATGGTGAAATGCTTGGTATCCATAAAAACACACCATCTCCATACATTCATACGCAGTATGAACATCGAGACAAAAGAAACATTATTCCTGGCTAAGTACATACAGCCACACAGTTGATTAGCAAAACAACTGGCTTCCAAATTTTGGTAGCATTAGATCTCACCAGGAGCGCTCGGGGAACTTTAAATTTTAGATACATCCAAGACCTTGCTAAATTAATAGATAATATCACCGAGATGTATGATGAAATGTTCAGGTATACAGGTAAAGAGCTACAAGCTTATAAAAGGAGTTAGTACAACATAGGCTAGTGCTAAACTATTTAACATCTATTTCTGGTGGATATTGTGTGACTTTGGCCACCCAATTTGGTGTCAAATGTTGCACATACGTCACCAATAATACCAATGACCCCAAGGAAGTGATTGACCGGAAGATGGATGAAATTCTGCAGCTGAAATGGGAATTTCGAAAAAGAACCATAATTCCTCACTAACTGAGACGGAGAAGGTAGCAGAGTGGTTCTCATGGTTGAACCCTGTAAAATGGTTCTCCAGTCTAGGAGAGTGGGCACAGGAAATGGTTGCTAGCATAGGTAAACTCCTTATCCTTATACTTGTTGTCATCTTAGTAATTGGTTTATGTGTCAGGTGTGTCTTTGCTGTGTTGAAGTGTGGAAAATGTACCACTAAGGTGAACAGTAAAAATTAAATCTTGATGGTGGATGGTGGTGATATGGGTACTAAGGTTGATAAAGAACTACATTACAATCCTAACATTGAATGTGCCTACAGATAAAAATATGCTAATAGGCTGAGTCATGTATAATAATAATTATTGTAAATGTTCCATTAAACATCCTAGATAATGTAGTCTCAATTCCCCCAAACTTCCCTTATAGGTCCGATGAGGTCCCACATCTTAACAATGGTCTTGTATTGATCCGCTGAGTGCATATAAGGGCTGTTCTACCCTCTTGAAACACATTATTAACGGTTCAATGACCGACTTATGTCACACCATTTAGAACATTGAATAATACATTATCATGTATGACTGGAAAGGTTAAGATCAGAAGGTAATAGTTTTATGTCAGCTATCAAAGGGTGGACTGTCGAAGTCAAATAATTGAGTATGATTGTTTGTAATAATTATCTGACGATCTAGTTGTCTGTTGTCTGATAAAGGGTAAATCGGATGCTAATTTGCTTTGGCGCAATCCAATGCGCACAACTGCAAACCCACCACACACATACACTGATTCACATAATGCACACACATGGACTTGTATGCTTACACATAGAAGCTCATATGTGTAACCACATACATACACACAGATGCCTACGTGCATCCTCACATACATACATACATACGAACATTTCCTACATCAATGCACAGATGCACATATGCGAACACATATGTATATAATGGTTCCTATTTACAATAAGTTAATAAAGAGAATTATTAAAGGTCTTTTTAACAAATAATTATGATGTAATATGTACTTAAATAAGATCTAAGGTTTAGAACATAGTAGACATGTCATGTTTGGCATTATATTAAATCACTGTTCATTTGCAGATCTCCGATTCTGTTGGCAAGGAGATTGCATCATGTGTCCGCAAGTTACGAACTATAGAGAGTTATTGGTTAGCATGTTAACATGTTGTATGTAGTCTCTGTAGCCAGTTTAACCAGTTCTTCAGCTGAAAACTAAACAAAGCAACTGTTGGAGAACTAGGACATACCCCTGATGACACCGTATGAACTAACCAATGACCACAATGACCAGGAGCAAGGACCAATGGAATCATGCCAGCTTGTCTCTATTGTGTTTTCTGTGACCTGTAAGGTATATATGCTACTGCTCTGGACACCATAAGGGAGTAATTTTCCCTTCTTAGATGACCACAGGCTTCAGGATTGATGACTGAGATCTGGAATCAGAGTGTTAGCATATGTATCGGCTGTACCTTGTATTTTACTTGCTTTTGCACTAATTGTTCAGATCAAAGCGTGTTTTACTTTTTCTTGCAAAATATTACTTTTTGTGCTTTGGAACCACAATTGGATTGGAAAGCAATTATTTCAATGTAGCGACTTACATCGCTAAATAGAGATTAAGGGGTATACATTGTAACTGTGAGAACGGCTGTACAAACCTACTACAATAAACCCAAGCTCCTGTTTAAGTCTATCTGCCTGGTATACCTACAAATATTTACTTCTACTGTTGTCTACTATTTACCATATGTGTACATCGCAAAATAGTACATATCAACACATTTGCCCATTGATCTAAAAAATTGGCAAGCACATTCCCACATCACCTAAGTGTTAAAATAAAACTAGTGCTATATGCCATGCTTGCCAATTCTCCTGGAATGTCTGGGAAAGTCCCAAATTTAGGGGGAGGGGCTCACCCAGACTCCCGAAAGAGTGTGCCAGTCTCCCTCATGCCACCCACGTCCTGAGTGAAGTGGGCATCCCAAGAATTTGATGAGGTGATTCACATTGAATCGCATGTTCGTGACCACTCCGCGCTGTAAAATGGCAAGAATTTTGGCTTTGAACAATGGTTGGAAGAACGACACAATGACCCCCAATTAGCTGGAGGGGGATTTTTAAAATTCAGCAAGTATGCTACATGCAAATGCCGTTGATATTCCCTTGCATGCAAAAATAATACAGTATGTGCATCCACTGTACAGCAACAGCATTTTCCATATGCACCAAGCTTCGGAAAACAAAGCCTATGGGCTTCTTTTCGGAGACTTACCCAGGAGGGATCTAATAGGAAACCTCTCAGGGTCCCCCATGGTTCGTGCATTCTCTGGCTGACGGCCGCACATGCGCAGAGGGACTCCCGGATCATAAACATGGATGTCCCCACACCGCAAAGGACAGCTCTTATTGGAAGAGCTGTCCTTTGCTTAAATCATCATGCATACAGCATTACTGAATACCAGTATGCATGTGATGATTGGCGGGATACATTGCATCCAAAATGCAATGTTTGATGCTTCACGCCCATTGAGCATTTCAATTCTTTAATGGTCACCTTAACTAGCCTAGCCTTTCCCGCTAGACTGTTTTAGCGGGGCACCACGCCATGCCCTATTTCTAAAGGGCAGAAAGCAAAAAAGCCAGTGGCTGCCTTACCCACCTGTGGGTTGCAGTGTCCCGTGGGTGGGGGAAACTGTGTTGTAGCAGTTGCCGCTGGTGAATGGATGCCGGGCGCATGTTCACACATACATTAGCGCTTGGGGGAGTTCGTTTCTGCCGGGCACGCCCCCAAGAGTCATGAAAAGGGGGTGCATTTTAAAGACATGCCCCTCTTCCTTGGTCATGCCCCCTTTCAGGCAGATGTGCCCTTTCCCTAGGTTCAGTGCTCTACCCTGCGCCAGACCTAGAGTGAACACTACTTAACTAATGGGTGCCCGATGGAGCAATTCAATTGTTGCTCCGTTCGGACAGCCGTACAGCATGTGTGTGCCCGATGGCATTGGTTTAAGCCATGCAATCTGGCTAAACCCATCTAAAGTATTGCTTTGAGCGCCCAAACTCCCGTTTGATTTCCCAAAGTGCAGACTTCTCAAATGTGTCTACCTGCGGCTATGCGTGCCAAACTGAGCAACAACTGAATTGCTCCATCGGGCCCCCATTCATGACCGGGACTCCTTCCCATAGGGAAGCAGCGGTTGTGCAGGAACAAACGCCATCTGAAGATGGCGAATGCTCCCATAGTCAGGCTCTAAAAATGTATTTTCTGATGTTGATTAATTTAGATAATCATACTAGTGTATAGGAACAGTAGGACAGATCGGGACTGAAATCTGATATCTGTGATATTTCCTGCGTTACCTTTATAATGAATAGCCCTGACACTTAACCTACACAAAAGTAGGTGAAAATATTAATTTTCACCTGCTGTTGTATAAATTAAGTGATGATGAATAGACCCATAAAGCTTATCTCCCTTGGGAGGAAAAGTAGTAGTTAAAAAGAACAAACATGTTTCACTTGGAAAGTTATGAAGGAGACTGAATGTTGTGCAAGAGGTCAGAAGGAATGTAAGTGGAATACTACTGCGTCACATAGCTTGGGAGACAGAGATTTTATATAGACTTTTATCGGGCACCTTAACAACCATGATGGTTGTTCCCTCCCGAATGAAGAGCTCAGACGCGGCTTCTGTCTTTGTAGAGCCGTATCTGAGCATTCATTGGCTGAGAGAGGTCAGCCCCTGTCTCTCTCAACCAATGCATGGCGCCCTCCATTGAAGTCAATGGAGAGCAGTAGGTTAACTAAAGTTTATTTTGAGCTTTCCACCATTGACTTCAATGGAGGGAGCTGTTCATTGGCTGAGAGAGGCAAGGGGTGACTCTACAAAGGCAGAAGCCTTGTCTGAGCTCTTCATTTGGGAAATAATCATCGTGGTTGTTATCTGTTGTGTGGCTCATGTTTACTCATTTTTTTATTTCAAGAAGACCATGGATGCCTACTTTGTACCAACTGATCCACGCATAGGAGAAGGTGAGTATGTTTTTTTTACCACAGGTACCCTATGGATAATTTACCGAGTGATCCCTGGCCTGGGCTGACTAGCGGTCAGGGCTGATGCTTCGGCTGGGGGGCCCGGTGATAGGGCTCCCCTGGCTGTGGCATCAGCCACCCGCTTATGCATTTTTCCCCCCTGTATTTCCAGAACCAGGAATGGATCAGAGCCCAGTGCTGGTTGCTCAAAGTACGGGGGGCCCCTACGTCGTTTGTCCCCCGTATTTTGGCAACCAGGGCTGGGTCTAACTAGCCCGGTGCTGGTTGTGCTTAAGTATGGGGGACCCCTACATCGTTTGTCTCCTGTATTCTGCACAACCAGCACTGGGTCACTAAATCCGAGGCTGGATGCTCTTTTGGGGGAGAATGTCAAACCATTTTTATTTTTTTTACACAGGTTTATTCATTTTTATTAGACACAGATGCATGGATGGAGATCCATCCATGCATCTGTGTTTTCATGCTTGCAGCACGGAACTCCTTGGCCCTCATTCAGAGCCGCACGTTACCAACAGTATGCTCGTTGCGTTCCGATGTTGACTAACCGCGCATGCGTCGGTGTTACACTGCGCATGTGCGCACGGCAGATTGCGAGCTTTTTTTCTCTCGTTCCTAAAATAGCGTACAGGAAGTGACATGTCAAATGTGATTGACAGAACAGGGCGTTTTTGGGTGTTGACGGGGGTGGAGATGGAAAAACGCAGGCGTGGCGAGGTGTTTTTGGGGCGTACATACATTAGCAGAAGCGAACGTCAAATGTGTTCGGACCGTCACATACGTCACTGGAACATCCTCTTTCCCTACAAAATGCTCGCACAGTTTAGGGTCTGGATTACTCGACCACATTGGCGATGGCCTTCTCCTCCGTCCCGGGACTCCATGATGTTGCAGCGATTAATCACGGGTGGTCCCAAAAGCAATTAGTGTTGTATTGAAAATCGACTTGGTATGTGTTTGGAAAGCAGTTTATTGGGATAGCACAAAACCGTACGCAGGTGGAAATCATACCTGCTAATGTCAGGATTACACAATCAATTGGCGTACATTTTTGGGGGTTTTTTTTGGCCTCAATTTGTTGTTTAGGGCCTATTGTGACAATAATGTCATCATGTTTTAATTAGCTCCCCTTTTTTTTTTAACTGTGGAATTTGCATCGTTAGGTGAATTTTTAAACGTTCCTTCAAGAGGCGTTTTTTTTTTAAAAATGAAATGGTTTTTTGTGTCAGTTTTTGCCTTTAGGGCCACGATTAAATGTAACCCATTTGTACAATAATGTCACAATACAATGTCAGATTTTTATCATAAATTTATTGTTTAAACACAAACCAATTGGCATAATATTTTGTTTTCTTTTTTTCTGGCAAAGATACTTTTTAACAAAAATAAATAATCAATAACTGCTAACATAAACGTACAAAAATAAATTAAAAACATTTCACAAGAAAGGAGAGGGAAGTTTTGACCAGAAAGGAATATGAGCCAAGCACACAAGGAGTGTGGGAAAAGTCGCCATTGCTGTCACCGTTTTTTCGCCCGTTTGGATGGGGGAGGGTGGGCGCCAGACCGGGTCCGGGATGCCATCGGGCTGGCCTGTCCAGAGGCAGATGTTGTGGCCTCTGGACTAAGCACAGGGCTAGGCACATTTGGAGGATTGGCTGATGTTGTGCCAGAGGTGGAGGATCCTGATGTTCCGGCAGGAAGTGAGGTCGGCTCCACCATGTGCTGGCGAACGAGCTGCTCCAGGGCATCGGCGATGCGGATGTTGGCCCTGGTATTTTCCACCAGGGCCTGACCAATGGTCACGTTGGCCGCAGCATTTTGCTCCAGGGCCTCAGCCACCCGTATCAGACTGGCGTCCATCCTCTGCAGAATCTCCGTATGGAAATCCGATTTGAAATTGAGTTCTGTGAGGAGGCCCACTGCCTGCGAGGGGGCACACCCTGGACTGGCTTCTGCAGGGTCCTCAGCCGGATGTACTGGTTCCTCCCCTGCAGAGCCAGCAGAAATTCTGCGGCCAAGGCTTCCCTCTGGAGCAGACTCATCCGCCTGTGTCTCTGTTGGAAAAATGAGAAAAGAGTCACATTAGAATCTACATATTGGCACAATAGCATTTCAGAGTTGGTGACATCACAATACTTACCTGGGCCAACATGAGGAGCCGCAAAGTCTGGCATGTCCGTATCCATGTTGGACACGCCAAACACCTCCACAGGCTGCACACACCCCTGTGCCAGCTCTTCTAAATCCGTCAACTCCAATGACACAGGGGTGGGACCCCCACCTGTCCCCCTTGCATGCCTAGCCCTGTCCGCGAGTTTTTGCTTTAGGCGATATTTGAAGTCGCCCCATCTGTGGGGAAAAATGGAAGCCATTATCCTTTGGTTTAAAATGGGGTTTGTTTTTAGGGGGGGCAAGGGTTTACTTACCGCCGTTTGACATCCCGGGCTAGACGGACATAATCACCCACCCTATTGACAGCAACGGCTACCTCTTCCCACATTCTCCACTTCTGGCTTAGACTCATGTTCCTGTCTGCCTGTGGCAGGATGTCCACACACTTCTGGATCAAAACCTCCATCTCCTGGCTGCCTTTTTTTTTTGGCCGCTTTGGCCGGAATACTGGGCCCAGCAGCCTCTTCCATGTCATCCTCCTCACCTATTTGTGTAAATTTACAGAATTCACAAAATCACAACTTGCCTAATCTTATGTTTCAAATTAATCATTGATAGAAAATGCATGAAAGACTTACCGCCTGACTCTTGGGCATTTTTTCCGTGGTCTGTCGTCATGTCTGAGGTCCAAACAAGAAATACACCAGAATTTTAATGTGTTTTCATGACGTATTTATACATGCGTCCTTATTTTGCGGCCGCATCATTGATTGTGCGGCCCTATGATCCCTCCTTAATTTGTGCGGGAAACGAAACACTATTTATGGCTTGGTGTGTCTCAAGTCGAGGTGGCGTTTTTGGATTGTTGGAGGTTATCTTGGCTGGAGTTTATTGATTGCGTAGAAAGGAGTTGGCGGTTGGAGATTCGTTTGTTGGTTAGATTTGCGGTTTTTTTTTCCGTTATCTTTGTTGGTTTTTATTTTTGGGACCTCGTTTCTTGATTTGGTAAGTTTTGTGAAGTCTAACTTTTGTTCAATTGTTGTTTCATTGTGTTTCATATATTTTGTAATTTTGGGATCCATAATTTCTTCTAGTTTAGATTTTGTTTATTTTCGACCCCAAAGACCTTTTGATTTTGAATCTTAGATATTTGCTGTTGGTAAGTCCATTTTTTATCTTGTATTTGCAAACTAATTAGCGCATTTTTAGTAGTTACTCTTGTGACTTGTATTAGCGAACTAATTAGCGCATTTTTAGTAGTTACTCTTGTGACTTGTATTAGCGAACTAATTAGAGCATTTTAAACAGCTTAATAATCATTCTAACTTTTTGGTGGTTTATCTTTCGCTTTTTGAGCCAACATTTCGACCCGTTTTGATGTACTGTGTTAAATGTCGCTTTGCGGTTTTGCTAAATGGGTGTTTGGCATATTTTAACTTTGGTCTAGCACAAAATTTATAAACAAAAATGCACAGAGTGAAATGTGTCAAGTAATTTTGGTGTTTATTTTCAGTTTGGACGTATCATGACAATACCCCGGCATGTAAGCAGCAATGGATGGTATCATCAAGCTAAGTTGTTTTAATATAGTTTTGGGGTGGGTCAAAAGCCTTACTTTGAAATCTTTGAATTTCAGGTTGATCTGGGGCGGATTGTTCTGGCCATGCTCCCGGAAGCCGACCAACCTCAATCTCATCCCAGGCGTAGGCATCGTAGGCATGCAAGGCCCCAGATATTTCGAACACGTGTCACCCTTTTTGGAATGCCCGATGATGAGGTTTTAAGACGCTACCGTCTACCTCCCAAAATCATCATAGACACTCTCTCATTAATAGAAAGTGATCTTGAGCGGCAAATTGACAGTCCAACAGCAATACCACCACTGACACAATTTATGGCGGTGTTACATTTCTGTGCCTCAGGATCGTTTCAAACAACGGTGGGAATAGTGGCGGGCATCTCCCAATCCTCCTTTTCCCGGATCCTGAGGGCAGTGATGGAGGCACTTTTCAAGCACCTCCATCATTTTATTCAAATGCCTTTGGCATTAGTGTGGCCAAGGCCAATTTTTACCAAATAGCTGGCTTCCCACACATCATAGGGGTTGTGGATGGTACTCACATACCACTTCAGCCTCCAGCACGGCTGTTATTTAGAAACAGGAAACACTATAACTCCCTGAATGTAATGGTGGTATGTGATGCCTCCCTCCAGATCCTGTCCCTGAATGCTAAATTACCAGGAAGTGCACATGACTCCTTCGTCATCCGGCAATCAGGGATATGGCAGAAATTAACCAACCTACAAGCTGGTGATGCGTGGCTTCTGGGTAAGTGGAGACCTTTAGTACATAACAATGTTAAGCTTGATACACAGTGTTCCTGATGTTGTCTCTTATTTTTCACAGGAGACAGTGGATACCCTTGCATGTCCTGGCTGCTCACTCCTTATTTGGCTCCCACACCAGGCCCACAAAGTGAGTATAATTCCGCACTTACAGCCACCAGGCAAGTGGTGGAGCGCTGTATCGGCCTTTTAAAAGGCCGATTCAGATGCCTCCACCGCTCTGGTGGCGAGCTCATGTATTTGCCGGATATGGTGTCGAAAATTGTGGTCCTGTGTGGGATATTTCACAACATCGCCATAAGGAGTGGTGTCCCAATCCAGCCAGAGGATGCCTTACCTGAGGATGGCCTCCCCGAGGTTGGTCAGAGGTCAGTATGTGGGGGGGCCATACGCGATGATGTGGTGGCCAGATTTTTTAGGTAAGTTTGACCAAAACTACAGTGTTTATACCTAATGTGTTTGTGTTTGTTTGCGAACATCTAATTTATTTGTATTTTTTTCTCCATCTTCTGTCTGTTCACATAATCTTTGGCACTCCAACGCTCACTACTTCCTGCTACCCTTACCAAACCTGGATCTGGTGATTTGGGGCATATATTCTGGAACCCATATCGCAACGCCATGTTTGTGGAATCATGTTGGCATGGTCCTTCGTCAACCAGTTCTTGATTGTTTTTTTAATTTAAATATTTTATTTGTATGTGTTGTATTTGAGTTTATCACTGTGTTTTTTTTTGAGGGAGTGACCACTTTGATTTCTCATTTATGTTGTGAATAAATGTTTGGAGAGTGAAATGGTCTTCCTTTTTTTGGACGTTAACAGCAAGTGTAACCAGGTTAACACACCTTACATTTGACTAAGGGGTAATCCAGTACTGACACCAGTTGATGTAAACTGAAATATGTTTTCAGGTTCCCAACCCACACCAAAAGGAAGCCTGTCCAAACCTTTGGATTTGGAAGATTGGCCTAAGCAGCTTGCACACCAACTAGGAACCTGTAAAATGTAGAAATATCTAATTGACACTACACCCAAAAAGGGAAATGACATTGTTACTGTTCTGTGTTTCTTGTGGCTGTTTTACATACAAATACAAAACACAATCTAACTTTTAAAAAAGGGAAATCCTTGCAGGAACAGTCAACTTATGTCAGGGAAATTTTTTATTTTTTTTGGAAAAAAAGAATGAGCCCGAACGTATATTCGAAATCAACAATTTATTTATAAAACGAAAAAAAACAAAAAAAACTACTGGCGAAGGATGCCAGACAGCCGGTCAAGGCCCACAAGAACGCCAATGACATGTTGGCGCATCTGGCCAACACATTCGACCACCTCTTGCCGACGCCTCTGTTCCTCTGTGGGTGAGAAAAGTGTGTGGATTAATAAAACAATAGGGAAGCCACATTAAAAAAAAAAAAAACAACGAAATCACTCCTAAACCTAAAAAAAAGAACCCAAAACAAAAAGGGGGTGCTGCCAAAAATACAAGGCCTATGTACAAATTCCCACAGCTGTGATATGTGTATGTTGAAACCAGCAGGAAGAGGTAAAGGCAAACTGCTAAATCACCAAAAGTAAACCCAAAAATCACGAATAAAGGCACGACACATGATTACATACAAACAGTTTGTGCTTAAAAAAAATGCGAAAGAAAAACATACCGGGAGCCAAAACGGGAGCTCCGGAAGTCCCTCCATGTTCTTCCTCGTAAGGAGCCTTCATTCCCCAAAGAACGGGGAGGGGTAATGACGGACTCCGGGGAGGGGGTAATTGGAAGAGGGGTGGGTGGAGGAGAGAGGGAAGTGGGACGGAGGGGAATGAGGCCCGACAGTTCCGGGAGAGGGTCTGGGAAGGCTGGGGAGGAGTGGGGTATAGGGGAAATATTTGGGGTGGAGTGTTGGCTGGGGGTTGGGGATAGTGGCCGGGAACGCCGTCTGGCCGGACGGTGACGGCGTAGTCTTGGCTGTCCATCTAAAATATGTCAAACAAATTGAGGTTAGTTTCTGGCCAAATCCGGGGCCCAAATAAAAAACCAAAAACCACCAACAAAAAACATGCAAATAGGAGTAGAATGAAAAAAACAGAAATAGAGGGAAAACATGCACACGCAGATATGAGGACAAATAATAAATAGGACAGACAGGAAAACATGCACACGCAGTTTGCCCCACAAACACAAACATGAAAACCACAATACATAACACTTACTTTCCAGTATCTGCATGCGAAAGCATGCCAGCAAGCGGGGCGTTCGCCGTTGCAGGTCTGACCACCTGCGCTCCAGCTGCCCGATGTTGCGGCGTGAACCTAAGGACCGCAGGCGGGACCGTGCCTCCGCATACGCGGAGCGCTTCTGCCGGTTGGTGATGGGTGGAGGCTGGCTGGTGATACGGCGATCCATCACCTCCGTAAGCACCAGCAGCTCGCGCCTGGTGAATGCGGAGGCTCTCATGATGGCAATGGAGTTTTCATACAAAACATTTTTGATAAAGTGTGCAAAAAATTTCTGATTGGCTAATGTATTTTGGAAATTAACAGGAACAATTTTATTGGTTAGTGTATGAGTCATGTGTTCAACAGGGCCAGAAATCTCTGGAGAGTTATGATAGGCTTGATGCAGTGACATGCGTTTGCAAATTTAAAAAAAGAAATGAACCCCGGGAAATATGCGGGGATCCACAGCAATAGAACAATTGTTTAATTGTGGTTCACATGTTTTTTGAACAATAAAAGCGAATGTTCCACCCGTACGTATTCTGCGGGTAAACACAAACACGGACAAGAGTAAAGTTTCTTGCATTGTGTTGAAAAAAACAAAACAATTAAGCTAATTGATACATTGATTGGCATGATACGATTGAGGGAGGTAGGCAGAATAAAGGAGCAGGTAATCGACATCTGACAAGGCCACTTCCGGTTTCACTTGTGCGTGCGTTCCCTTCAAGCCATTTCGGGGATGTACGCTCGCTATTTCGCATGCTCGTTAGTTAGAGGAGGGGTCGCCTGAGTTTAGGGAGGAATTTTAGATGGGAACGAAAATACGAGCGAGCCATTGAATTTAAATAATTTTGTACGTACACCTAACGTACGTGCGCCCGCTTGCGAGTGGCTCTGAATGAGGGCCCTTGTTCCAAGCCTGCAAGCATTTGGGAGAGAAATATGTAGAGCTGAACTCTCACGAGAATCCGACTTCAGGAGGATGATGTTCGGCCTCGCAGTGGGATCCGAGTCAGGCGGGAACACCTGTACCGCTCATCCTAGTTAACATTTGAAGGGTCCAAAATGCCCCTATTGTTTTCAAGAAGACCAATATAACAGTTCCAGGAAAAAGGACTTACACTAAATGACTGCACATGCGACACAAATATAACATACATACAAGGTGTGGCTAGTAAGTAACGAGACTGTACTTGTAAAAAATAAACCATACTGCATGAGTAAAATGGGAGTCGGGGAACATTGCCCTTGGACTATGCCAAAACGGTTTTGCAAGTTTCAACCCTCTCGCACAGATAGTTTGCTGTCATACAGCAATCAAAGAAGCTGTGTATTCCCATGCATCTTAAAAATGCTTAGTTAAAAAGTAGAGCAACATGTTAACTTAAAACTTTTTGTTAAATTGAACAAAACACCCACTGAATCTCTTTGTATGCTAACCGAGGCATATTGTATGTTTCGTGCACGTGTGTTTTAGTGGCACAAAAGATTTAGTGATGGTTGTGAGAATGTCAAAGATGAAGAACGTCCCGGAAGGCCTTGCACAACAAAAACAAATGAAAATAAAAAAAAAAATAGAAAATTGTTCGAATTGACTGTTGACTCAGCATCCGAATGAAGAATCAACATTACTACAAAGATGTTCTAGCAACTTTGCGGAAAGAATCAGAAGAAAGTGGGCAGTGAAAGTTGTAGAAAAATGGTTTCATCCACCATCAGGACAATGCAGCAGCCCACACAGCTCTCTATGTGAAGCAGTTTTTGGCCGAAAAACCGATTGCAGTGCTAGAACACCCTCCATGCTCACCAAACCTATCACCATGTGACTTCTTTCTTTTCCCTAAAGTCAATTCTGTACTCAAGGGATCCTGTTTTGCATCATTTACTGAGGCAAAGAGCAAAACAATGGAGCTGTTGATACAGCTGACAGATAAGAACTACAGCAGATCTTTGACCAATGGAAAATAAGAATGCAGCGTTGTGTGGTTGCAGAAGGGGAGTAGATAGAAGCATAGTTGCCTACTCTCCTGAAACTGCCGGGAGGCCACCGGAAATCAGGTGGCACTTCCAGCCCCCGGAAGAGTGGGCAAGTCACCCACCCACACTGCCCTTACTTCCCCACCGACATCTACTACCCTAATCTTGCTGGTAATCCCGCAGTCATACCCCCCACCTCCAAACTCGCATCACGTGCCAACCTGGCAGCTTGATTGTTGGCAAGTCTGAATAGAAGGGGAACAGAGTTAAATGTACTTAATATAATTAAATTATAGCATCAGTTTCATAATTTAATAGCCACACCCCATATTTAGCACATAGGTAGTCCACTAACTAAAGTTTATTTTGCAGATTGCAGCTACTCCCTTCGCTATACAAAACAACCCGACAAAACAGTTCATCAGTTCTCACAGTACAGTAAAGTAACAAACTTGTACATAGGCTTGCCAAAGCTTAATGATCACACCACAGTGGGTCTGCAAACACTGCTGTGAATCAGCAAGATATTTGACACTGCCAAATGTAATTTCAAAGTTGTGGTTTTCCTGCCTTTTGCAAATGTAGCCAGGAAGTACATGGTCATTGATTCTCTGTTGTTATGACAGCCTCACTTGCTGCTAAAGAAAGCATTTCATAGTTTACATCTTTAAAAATCATAGGCTAGAGCAAATGACAAGTCTTATACCTCAATTATTGCACAATGTCTTTGCCAAAATTTCAAAGCTGGATTAGATTTAATGTCAGGCGTTTGTGTCTGTTCAACAGAGTCTAAAAATCAATGGTGGATTAGCCATGTAACCTAATGGTGCCGTCACATAACAATCAAAATGTCCATGTCAAGGATGTACATTGTGTGGCAAACCTTGCATACAGTGGGTATTTTGACATATAGTTGAGATCAGAGCCGGCCCCAAATTCATACTGCCCAACTTTTAAATGTCATCATGTGGTACATTTTGCGCATTCGAAAAATGGGTGGAGCTTCATGTAAGGGGTGGAGCCTCATGGCACCCCTGTGTATGTCACCGTGGGGGCGTGCCTAGCACCCTCCAGGGTGCTCTAGGCAACATTTTGGCTGGAGTCCCCTAGCAGATAATCCCACCACACTACACTCTACAGACACTCTCCACCACCTCTTCAAAGATGATACTCAAATTTCACTTACCTCTCAGGTCTTCTTCTTCTTTCTTTCTTTCTTTCTTTCTTTCTTTCTTTCTTTCTTTCTTTCTTTCTCACAGTGCGCCGGACACCGGCACACACTTACCGGGTCCGGCGTTACTGGTCTGTGGAGAGGCAGCGGGTGGGGAGTCCCCGGTGCCCGCTGCTAGTCACTGCCTCTCCTCTCTCCCCCTGATGGAGGGGGCCGCGGCTCCCTACGGGCGCGCACGCCGACCTGTAAAATATTTAAAGGGCCATACACGCCTCCTAATGACATCACAGGAGGTGACTAGTTTAGCCCTGCCTATATAAGGAAGACTCTGGGAGCACTCCAGTGCCAGCGCATAGGCTCTATTACCTTACTCCAGCATTCCTGAACTATATTGTTTCCTGTTCCTGACCATGGCTTGTTTGTGACTCCGTTTTTCATCTGATCCCTGGTACTGCGTTGACAATCTGGTTTTGACCTTGGCTATCCTCTGTGACCTGTATTCATCTGCTCCCTGGTACTGTCTTATCCGTTTGGTGCTGACCCAGCTTATTGACTATGCTGAAAGTCTTCCCCGCTCCAACCAGAGGGCCTGATTCAGAGCCGCTCGTAAGCGGCCGCTCGTTCGCTCTGAGCGAAGTTCGCACAACTGCGCATGCGTATGGGTCGTAATGCGCATGTGCAAACCAGTCATTGCGGTCGGAAATCGAGCACTCACAAAACAGCAAGGGGCTGCTAATTTGATTGACAGAATGTACCATTTGTGGGTGGTAACAGGGGAAGGTGCTTGAAAACGGGGGAGTGGAGATCCGAACGCAGGTGTGCCTAATGGTCAAAAGGGCGTTTAATGGGAGTGCATAATTAGTAAAGGAGCGTCATCGACCACGTCACTTGGTTGTCTTTTAGCCTGAACTGCTCGCAGTGATTGCGGTAGGAAAAACCTACCACAAGCACTGCGAGCAGTTCAGATGCCTTTTGATGTACCCGATTAATCAAATAAATACTGGAGATGATGTGTGATGCGAACAGCAAAGGGGCGTCTTTACAAAATAGCGAGCGCATTTTTCGTTCGCTCGCTCAGACATAGAGGCATCAACAAACCGCAATGAGCGAGCACACAATTTAAATAGCCAGCCCCTTTTTTTGAATGACCGTCTGCAAATAGCGTCCGGGTCTGAATCAGGCCCAGAGTTCACCAGCACCTGTATAGGGGAACCTCTTCTGAGGGCCGCGACCTGTGTGTTGGACGCAGCCAAGTCCAAACCTTCTTGCTAGAGTCCCTGGTAAAAACCGGCGGCACATTAGACTCCGCGCCTCAGAAATAGGTCTCACCAATCCCTAAATACGGGTTGCATACAATATCTACCCGAGAGTTGAGACAGAATACTCTGGCCTAAAACACATGGATGCCGCTGGTAATCTTTCACCTCAAGGTCTGTTGGAAAATCTCCTCGCCAGAGTTGAGAAGCAGGAACAAGACCAGGCCCAGATTATGCAGTGCCTTCAGACTCTTATGCAACTGGTCGGAGCTGCTCAGTCACCTCCGGCACAGTCAGCTCCACCTCCTGTGGTGACAGTACCAGCTGCAGGTACTTCAGCGCCATTACGAATCCCGAACCCCAAAAAGTACAGTGGGGATCCCAAAAGCTGTTGAGGATTTCTGAATCAATGTTCTATTTAGTTTGAAGTCCAGGCAGCAAACTTCTCCTCTGAAAGTACGAAGGTGGCATACATTGTCTCGTTTTGTCTGGACAGGCATTGGCATGGGCATCTCAGTTATGGGAAAGAAAGGATCCCTTGGTTATTAATAGTACTGAGTTCATTGCGGCTCTTCGGAAAGTCTTTGATGACCCGGGACGAGTGTCTTCTGCAAGTTCAGCCATTCTACAACTGAAGCAAGGCAACCAGACTGTGGGGCAATACGCTGTGCAATTCCGAACCCTTGCCTTGGAATTAGGGTGGAACAACAAGGCTTTGGTAGCAGCATTTATGCAAGGTCTGTCAGAGCAAATCAAGGATGTATTGGCGTCCAGGGAATTGCAAACCACTTTGCATGATCTGATCTCTCTGTGTATGAGGGTAGATCTCCGCCACAGAGAAAGAGCATGAGAGAAAGAACAGTCCAGATGCTTCAGTTTCAAGCTTCCACCTCATTTCACAGCTCCGGCTGAGGCTCCAGAAGACCCTATGCAGATCGGAAAATCATGTCTACCTGCTGCAGAAAGGGAAAGGAGGTTCAGGAACAGACTGTGTTTATATTGCGGAGAGCCAGGACACCTTCTCTCAGGTTGTTCTAAACATCCTGAAAACGAGAAGGCCTAATTGATGGAGGGATGGTCAGATTAGGTGCATTCCAGGACACCCCAATGGGGAAAGTTCCCTCCCAGTTTATGTTATTAAGGCCTTCTTAGACTCTGGTGCTGATGGCAATTTCATATCAGCCAAGAAATTTCATGAGTTATGGTGCATACACACGATCAGATCTGTCAGATGAACGAAGAACGATTGAACGATTTTACCAATGATTTTAATGATTTTACCAATGATTTCAACGATTTGAACGATCATCGATTTCAGACAGTATTAAAATGAATGAAATCGTCCAAATCTGACTGCAAACACATCAGATATCGTAATCTGACATGCGGGAATGCGCATCGTTCATCGTTGCAGGCTCACATGTCAGATTTTATTTTTAAAATCGTTATCGTTCAGATCTGACACAAAATCTGACTGTGTGTATGCACCATTAGGCATTCCTAGTGTACCATTAGAGGCACCACTCTGCATTATCGGAGTGGACGTTAACAAGCTTCCTATGGCTAGCATTCATTCCAGGAGTTGATTTCATTTTACATACTTTCATGAGCTGAAAATCCGATTGTTCTGGGTCTTCCGTGGCTACACAGGCAAGCTCCTATTTTAGATTGAAATGAACCTCAGATTCTGTCATGGGGATCTAAGTGCCATCAGTCATGCTTACCATCCATCAAACCACCACAGCGTGTCATTCAGAGTCTGGCCATCACCCCAGAGAATCCTCTTCCAGCTACATACTGGTCGTTTGAGGATGTATTTAGTAAAAAAGCAGCTGAAACGCTTTCAGCTCATAGGGACTGCGCTATAGATTTACTTCCAGGGAAAATGTCTCCTCGTGGAAGAGTGTTTCCTCTCTCGCTTCCTGAAGCTCAGGAGAATCTGGAGCGCAGATTCATCAGAGAATTGAAGTCACCTGCGGGAGCGGGGTTATTTTTTGTTAAAAAGAAAGATGGTGGACTGAGACCATGTATAGATTATTGGGGCCTGAATGCCATCACTGTTAAGGATTGGTACCCACTACCACTAATCTATGAACTATTTGATCGCATAAAAGGAGCAAACGTTTTTCCAAGTTAAATCTCCGTGGGGCCTATAACTTAATCAGAATTCATGAGGGGGATGAATGGAATATGGCCTTCAACAATTGTGATGGTCATTACGAATATTTGGTTATGCCTTTTGGTTTGAGCAATGCTCCTGCTGTTTTTCAAAAGTATATGAACAACATCTTTCGAGACCTGTTATACAAGTATGTTGTGGTGTATCTGGATGATATCCTAATCTTTTTGAAGGACTTAGTGAGTCATCGTGAACATGTATGCGAGGAACTGTCACGATTGTGGACTAACCGCTAGAAAAATGTTCCTTCGAGCAAAAGGAGCTGCCATTCCTGGGTTACATTATCTCGGGCTCTAGACTCCAGGTGAGCCCTGAGAAGCTTTCCACCATTGTCAACTGGCCCCAACCAGTGGGATTAAAAGCGATACAGCATTATCTAGGCTTCTGTGACTTTTACTGACAATTCATCAGGAATTACTCATCTATCGCTGCTCCAAATACTGCTCTCACCAAGAAGGGTCAAGACACCCGGGTGTGGCCACTTGAAGCAGAGCAAGCATTCGATCAATTGAAGCAGTGTTTTATCTCCGCGCTCATCCTAAGGCAGCCTGATTGTGATCAGCCTTTTTTCCTGGAGGTGGATGCCTCTACAGTCGGGGTTGGCGCAGTACTTTCACAGAAGGATGTGGATGGGAAGTGGCATTCTTGTGGCTTATTTTCCCACAAGTTTTCAACCCCAGAGAAAAACTATGCTGTTGGGGATAAAGAACTATTAGCCATCAAGCTGGCTCTACAGGAGTGACAATACCTACTGGAGGGGGCAAAATTTCCTGTGACGGTTTACACTGACCACCAGAATCTTACATACCTCAGAACCGCCCACTGTCTGAACTATCGCCAATCCAGATGGTCTCTATTCTTTGATCGCTTCAATCTGGTAATCACCTACCATCCAGTCAGCAAAAATATCAAAGCTGATGCTTTGTCCTGGCTATTCAGTTCTGCTGAGGAAGATGAAGTTTGAGAGAAAAGGCATATTCTAAATCCAAATAGCTTTCTAGCAGTAACCACTAAGGTCAAGATACCTCCAGGGAAGTCATTAGTGGCACTTAAAGTCCGTGCAAAGCTGTTACATTGGGCACATGGTTCACGCTTTACTGGCCATGTGGGGGTGAAGAAAACTCTGGAATTAATTCTCAGGACGTATTGGTGGTCTACTGTCCATCAAGATGTGAAGGATTTTGTGGCAGCCTGTACTATCTGTGCTCAACACAAAGTCCCACCCCACCCACCTTCAGGAGATCTGCATCCATTATCAGTGCCCACCCGTCCCTGGACCCATATTTCTATGGACTTTGTCAACGATTTGCTGTTATGCCAGGGTTTTAATACTATCTGGATAGTGGTGGACACGTTTTCCAAAACCGTTCATTTCGTCCCATTAAAAGGTCTACCTTCGGCTCCAAAGCTTGCAGAGGTGTTCATAAGGGGAAGCAGTCGGGAAGCTGACGGAGGGAATCCCGACCTTCGGCTTCCCGACTGTCTAATCCTGGCAAGGGGTTAAATGACAGACATCGAAATCCCGATGCCTGTCATTTTACCTGCGCCGGGAGCCCTACACCCGGCTTACTGATCGAAAGTTAAGCCGGGCACCGGGTGCTGACAGCCGCGGAGGGGGGGGGAGGGTTAGGTTTAGGCTTCCCGGGGGGGACTTAGCATTAGGCACCCCCCCAGGAGTTTAGGTTTAGGCTAGGGGAAGGGAGGGTTAGGGTTAGGCACCCCCGGGAGAAGGTTAGGGCTAGGCACCCCCCCGGGGGTTTTAGGTTTAGGCAGCAGGGAAGGGGGGGTTAGGTTTAGGCACTTAGAGGGGTGATTAGGGTTATGCACTTGGGGGGCAGGTAAGGGTTAGGCACCCCTATGGGAGGGTTAGGGGGGAATTAGGTTAGCATACTTACCTTGGGACGATCGGGATTTCCACTGCTGCCGGGATGGCGCCATCGGGATTTGAACCGCCGGCCATGCGGCCAGTGGTCAATCATACTGAATCTGTTCATAAGGGAGATTTTCAGGTTGCACAGATTCCCTAAAGATATTGTGTCTGACCGTGGGGTGCAGTTTACTTTTAAATTCTGGAGGGCATTGTGCAGGTGTTTTGGAGTCAATTTTAGTTTTTCATCAGCCTACCATCCTCAAAGTAACGGTCAGACAGAGTGGGTGAATCAAGATTTAGAAAAATCATTCAAATGTATGTGTCGGCCAATCAGGATGACTGGGTCTCCTTGTTGTCATGGGCCAAGTTTGCTCATAACAATTTATTTAATGAGGCAGCAGGTCACTCTCCATTTTTTATTCAGTATGGATTGCATCCTGTTTTAACGGAATTGCCAGCTGTGGGGTCGGTATCACTTCCAGTCGTTCGTGATACGGTTAAACGTTTCCTCAGTATTTGGGGGGAAGTAAAAAAGAACTTGTGCAGAACATCTTCTAGATAGTGTTTGCGGACAGGAGAAGGAAGAGGATTTACTATGTGCGGGCGACAGAGTTTGGCTGTCAACCAAACATTTTTGACTGAGGGTGCCTACAATGAAATTGCTCCTAGATTTATTGGGCCATTCCAGATTCTGCAAGTGATAAACCCGGTGGAAGGTTGTGTGCTCCTGCACAACATAAGAAACTTTGTTGTTGCAAAGATATTTAAGTCCAATATGATTATAATACTTATATTAATTTTATATTATATTTAGTCGTTATAAGAGAAAAGAAAGGGTTTATTGCTTTTTTTCAACAACATAACGTGTTAACTCTAATTATTCCCATTGTAAGTACAGTGCACTGTCTCCCCTTTGTTTTTGGTTATAACGACTAAATGTAATTTAAAATTAATATAAGTATTACAATCATATTGGACTTAAATATGTTTTCACCAACAATACAAATATAAATATTAATTCAATAAGCAGAAGGTTAGCGCTACGGCATCACCATTAAGGTGAGAAAGTAATTTTGGATAAACCCAGTGGCATATCGCCTAAAGCTTCCTGACACGCTTAAAATACCAAATGTTTTGGTGTTTTTCATGTCTCCCTCTTGAAACCATTAGTTCTGAATCAATATTTGAGGCACGGTGATCTTCCTTCAGCTATTCCAGTAGATCATCAAGAGGAGTATGAGGTAAAACAGATTTTGGATTCTAGAATATCTCGAGGTACAGTCCAATTTTTGGTAGACTGGAAAGGATATGGTCCGGAAGAGCGTTGTTGAATCAAGGCCTCAGATATTCATGCACCCCAACTTCTTCGAAAATTCCATCAGAAGTTCCCTGGCAAGCCATTTGTGGGGTTTTCGGTGCCCACCCCTAGAGGAGGGGGTAATGTCACAGTGTGACAGACGCCGGAACACACTTACCGGGTCTGGCGTTGCTGGTCTGTGGAGGGGCAGTGGGCGGGGAGTCCCCAGCGCACGCTGCTAGTCACTGCCTCTCCTCTCTCCCCCTGATGCAGGCGGCTGTGGCTCCCTACGGCACGCGCACCGACCTGTAAAATATTTAAAGGGCCATATTCGCCTCCTAATGACATCACAGGAGGTGACTAGTTTAGCCCTGCCTATATAAGGAAGACTCTGGGAGCACTCCAGTGCCAGAGTATAGGCTCCATTACCTTACTCCAGCGTTCCTGAACTATATCGTTTCCTGATCCTGACCTTGGCTTGTTTGTGACTCCGTTTTTCGTCTGATCCCTGGTACTGCATTAACAATCTGGTTTTGACCTTGGCTATCCTCCGTGACTTGTATTCATCTGCTCCCTAGTACCGTCTTGTCTGTTTGGTTCTGACCTGGCTTGTTGACTACGCTGAAAGTCTTTCCCACTCCAACCTGAGATCACCAGCACCTGTATAGGGGAACCTCTTCTGAGGGCCGTGACCTGTGTGTCGGACACAGCCGAGTCCAAACCTTCTTGCGAGGGTCCCTGGTAAAAATCACCAGCACATTAGACTCAGCACCTCAGAAATAGGTCTCGCCATTCCCTAAATATGGGTTGCATCCAATATCTACCCGAGAGTTGTGCCACTCTTCTTTCTTCCTTTAGGAGTCTGGCAGAGGACACAAAATTGTGATTAATTTGCCCCCATTTTAACATATCTATTAAATCGATAGATAGATAGATAGATAGATAGATAGATAGATAGATAGATAAAGCTACTTGTACATACAAACACACACATATATACATATGTACAGCACTCACTGACTTTCCCCACAGCACCACATACTGCCCACCTCCCAGCACAGCACCCCTCTCCCAGCACAGCACCCCTCTCCCAGCACAGCACCCCCTGCCTTATCCAGCACCCCTCACCCAACACAGCACCCCTTTTCCAGCACAGCACACCTGGCCTCATCCAGCACCTCTTTTCCAGCACAGTACCCCTCATCCAGCACAGCACACCTATCTAGCACCCCTCATCTAGCACAGCACCCCTGGTCTTATTATGCACACCTCATCCAGCAAAGCACCTCTCTCCCAGCCCAACACCCCTGGCCTCATCCAGCACCCCTTATCCAGCACTACTTGGCCTTATCCAGCACAGCACCCCTGGCCTCATTCAATTATGCACACCTTTCGCAGTATGGTCAGTACCCCTTATCCAGAAGAGCACCCCTGGCCTCATTAATTATGCACCCCTTCTCAGCACGGCACCTCTCAGTCATTCAGCACCCCTGGCCAGGCTGGTCTCTATGCACCCAACACCCTGGAACTATGCCAGCACAGTCAGCACCCCGGGCACAGGCAGCACCTCTTTAGTCAGATCCAGGCTCCATCATCACTCCTCTGCACCCAGTGCCCTCTTCCAGCTTAGAGCTTAGTTTCAGCTAAGTTAGTTAAAGCCAGACAGACTCACACTCTCATTCTGGGAGTGGGACCGACCGATCGTCACTGCTGCAGCTGCTGCTCATGTCTGCTGACCTAACTTGATGAGTGCTGGGAGTCATTGGAAAATGGAGGCGGAGCCGTGAGTTGTGACTCACAACTCAGCTCCACAAAGGCCCATGGGAGGAGTGGCTGCAGTTAGCATGCACAGCATGACCTTCCACGGCCATCTTACTTGTAGCCGGTCACGGTAGCCGACGGGGAAGGGTAGATAGCCGGTAGTTGCTGCTGGCAGTGCCGTCACAGCTGCTAGGGCCGGCTCTATGGGTAGGTAGGCAGCATGACGGCGCCGTCACAGCTGCAGAGCCATGGGATGACCCTAAGGCAATGCAGATGCCCTAGACATTTGCCTAAAATGCCTATGCCTAGGGCCTGCTCTGGCTGAGATTATGGGGGGAATTCAATTAGGTGCGAGTTTCCACCCGCGTGGCGAATTCACGGCAAGTTTGCATTGTGTATTACATTTGCAATTCAAATCCAAACTCGCATTTCTTTTTCAGAGTAAATTCGCCTGTTTTTGTTTGCACCTACCTGAGTAGGGGAATAGCTAGTGACAATCTTTATTTTAAGGTGAAAATATTGGGACTTGCTTCTGAACCACCTTGATACCCCCCCCCCCCCCCCCCAATTAGGCATTTGACTAAGTTGGCATTTGGAAGATTTCAATTACCTTAATTGGGCCAATAATTGCATCAGTTTTGGGGTGAAAAAAACTGGCCCCAAATTACCACAAAATAAGCTTTTTAGCTAAATAAAGCACCCCAAATTTAATAAAAGTATTTTTTCCCATGGAACATAGGGCCTGATTCAGAGCCGGATGCAATTAGCGCTCGCTCGTCCAGAAAATAGGGGTGGCTATTCAAATGAACCGTTCGCTGTTTGCGGTCTGTTCTAGGTCTGAACGAGCGAACAAAACTTGCTTACGTTTTTTGGGAAACTACGCCCCCTGGCCGCTCGCATCCTACGTCATGTCCGCTATTTATTAGATTAATCGAGTACATTGACCAGGGTATGAACTGCTCACTATTCTTGTGGTTGGTTTTTGCTACCACAATTTTGCGAGCAGTTCTGGCTTAAAAAAAACCCAGTGACGCTGCTGTTTTAATTATGCACACCCATAAAACGCCCGTTTTGACCTTTTAGCACGTCTGCGTTCGGATCTCCACTCCCCGTTTTCAAGCACCTTCCCCTGTTACCACCCACATACGCCTCATTCTGTCACTCAAATTATCAGGCATTCGCAATTTTGCGAGCACATGAATTTCGGCCGCACTGACTGGTTCGCGCATGCGTATAACGATCCGTACGCATGCGCAGTTGGGCAAACATCGCTCGGAGCGAACGAGCGGCCGCTTACGAGTGGCTCTGAATCAGGCCCATAATTGCTTTTTATCAATTTTTTTTAAAGTCGCCACAAATTACCCCAAAAGCTACTTTTTTTTTTTTTGCATTTGCCATTTAATTCCTTTGTAATTACACAAAATTCTACAGCTTTTTACATTTAACTTTTTTTTAATGCACAAATCAGCCATTTGACACCTTTTAAAAACATACAGTACTTTACCTATGCCCACTTACATCTTCTATATGATTCTGCTAATGAAGTTTTCACTTTTTGAGGTCCAGGAAGGTCTCCCACACATTTTGATGCTATTATCCCTGTTTGCTTTTGGAGAAAACTTGCACACTTCCACTGCGAGTAGTGCGAATTGGCATACTGTATCTAATTTAATTGTGCGTATCTCGGGTGCGTGCATGAAACTGAAGTGTGCAAACTTAATGCCTTTTGCAAACTCGTACCTTATTGTGTGGGTGCCATGGTGTCCATATAGCTCAGCCACTGGTTACTTTCAGATGATAGGAAGTTAATTAAGCACTCTAGTCAAGCAATGGGAGAAAACAACAGCAAACAGTGGCCCTCATTCAGAGGCGGTCAAAAGAAGCGAGCGCTCGCTCTGAATGAGGGCGGCCGCTTGACTTTTCAAGTGCGGCCTCCTGGTCGCTAGCTAAGCTGTGGGTTACCACCCACAGCTTTAGCGACCGACCAGGTTGATGGTCGCAATGGTCAAGACCATCGTGACCATCGGGACTTGCGATGAGACCCTAAGGTTGGGTCTCGGGAACCGCAAGCCCCAGGGAGCTTCCTGCTCTGGTCGAGCAGGAAGCTCCCCACTGACTGATGTCAGTGCGGCCACCCACAAAATGGGAGGCGTTCCTTAAGGAATGCCTCCGTTTGTGAAACCACCCCCCCCCCCGCCACACCTACAAAACAGCCCCCCCTTTTGTAGTGAGCTCCGGAGCGAGAGAATTTCTCTCTCGCTCCGGGGCTTGCGCACAAGCGCAGTGCTGCCGCTGCGCGTGCGCACGGCCTAAACATCGACCCGGTTGCGAGCACTCAGCGCTTGCGACCGTGTCTGAATGAGGTCCAGTATGTGGTTGTATTGGTAGTAGTAGCAGCAGTAGTGGTTTAAGAGAGGATGGGGCTTTGTGCAGGCTCTGATCAGGCCCCCTCCTCTCTGGCGGTACAGTAAATTGGTATTGTGCTAGAGTTTACTACGCATGCGCAGGTCTCCGGGAATATGGCGCCCGCGCCGTGTTCCCGTGAATTCTCTACTGTGCATGCCCGAATCAGCCCACAGGACTTGTATTGAGACGCCAACCAATGGCATGTCAGATGCGCTGCTTGAGTACAAAAACACAATCATTGGTCACACATCGGTCACACCAGTCACATCATCGAATTTCTGCATACCCTATGATTACTCAGAATGGGCGTCGGAACTGAGACTCCTGGGCCTTCGCAACTGCATACGGGATTAAAGTCGCAGGCTGAGACAAGTCTCCAAAATGGTCATGACATGTCTGCGTGTCCCCGTTACCTTCAATAAATGCTCCAACTGTCAATCACCCTTAAAAAATGCTCCAGCTGTCAATCACCCTGAAATCCTCACTGAGACTGACTCCAGTACACATGCTCTGATTCAGAGATGTACAGTATGGTGTTGCAATCGCAGCTGCATTTTCCTATGCGGAGTGAATGTTTGTAAAATAGCACTCTCCCCAAACAGCACTGAGACACCCACTGGAGCCATCGCTAACAGCACCGCACCTGCCTACACGTTTGCAGCCTATATTCAGGTTCTATGATAATCGACCATGTGAGTAATCATGCAACATGGGTGCATGAACTGAGATGCAGGAACCAACTTATGTAGGTGACTGCAGATGACTGCTGCAACCCGCCCCTAAAATGGCACTAGCATACCTGCATTTTGCCGACCACTCCCCTGTTTCCAACCCAAAAATGGTGCCTTTTTGTCAATCACACTGCGATCCTTGAAGGTATGCCTGCAGGAACACAGAGGAGGCTTGGTGCATATGCATTGTGCAGTTCACCAATAATTGCTCAACTGCATAAATATTAGAACAGCTTACATATCTGAATTAGACCCAAAATTGTGACACGTGCAGTACGACTCAAACTCATGTACAGTAGAAGAAACATCAGTCAACTGCAAAAACATTAGCATTGGGTCCATCTCTAAATCTTGCCTTCAGTGTGTCTGCATCCAGTCCGCTCCTCATTGTGATGACTTGGGGCCTGATTCAGAAATATACGCAAACCGGATGCTTTGTGTACATCTCTGATTGTTGGAGATTTACGCGTCATTGCTTGCAGTTCCAGCATACATTGCAGGCAGAGCGCTATTTACAGCAAGTTTCAGTATCCATTTCAAGCTGTACACTATACACAAGCTCCAGCATCCATTCGAAGCTGTGCACTATACACAAGCGCCTGCATCCATTACAAGCAGTGCACTATACACAGCAAGTTCCACCATCCATTCCAAGCTGTGCGCTATATACAGCAAGTTCCAGCATCCATTCCAAGCTGTGCACTATACACAAGCTCCAGCATCCATTCCAAGCTGTGCGCTATATACAGCAAGCTCCAGCATCCATTCCAGGCTCTCAGTTCTCCCCTAGTAGACTGTTTGACAGTGGACTAGTAGACAGTGGTTCCAGTAAACCAGGCCGCAAGGTAGCTCACCAGCTTGCTCCGCATTCTGCCTCTCATCCACTCTATTATCAGAGATATCATCTGACCGCTTGTTTTTGCCAAAACCACCCTGAAAGATTTGGTTTTGCCTAAACCACCCTCAAGTGTTTTGGTTTTGGATCTGAATTTCTGCAAAAATATATTTAAACAGCTAAAATCATGTTTTTTAGGCCTGTCTTTGTTCCTACAGTATTATTAACCTCAATAATATTAATTTCCAGTCAATGTTGACCACCTCACAGTTCACAATATTGTGTTCACCCATATTTGCCAAAGGCTGCAACTAGCTGACTGGCTAAACTAAGCAACAGAGCAGCGGCACATACACATGGCAGTTTACAGTAGCACATCTAGGAAACTGCAGCGGCAGCCAGGATGGTAGTTTAATATAAAGTTTAAATTATACAGTGCTATAGAATGTTTTCATTAATCAAGATCTAGATCAGAGACCCGAGGCCAGCACAGGTAAATGGAGGTGAAGTACTATTTATTGGAAGCCTGGTAAAGCATTGATTGATTGATTGATTAATTAATTCACTATCTGTGAATGAGTTTGAGCACTAAAAACTTTCCATTTGCAGGCATTTTGTTTAATTTATTTCACAAGTATGATTAATAAGCAAAATAATATTTTGTCTTGTGTGCTTTACATATCGATTTCATGTATCAAAATGACTGCTAAATTTTATACTAAAGGAAAAATGTTTTCAAAATGAAGCTTAATTGGACCACCTTAATTGACCAAGATTTTTATTTAACATCAGCCAAAAAATTATTTTACTACACTAGAGGATTATTTTGGGGTACAGATGATGGGAGGGAACACCACATACCATTTTTTTTACACAAACATTTGCAATTGTTTTCACACACTTGGAGAAGCAGGTTTTTTTGTGAATTGTTTTGGGGTGCAGATGAGGGGGACACCACTGCACACACAATCACTTACAGGATGACACAAGGTTGACACATTATGCAAGTTTTTTGCACCAATTTCTTTGTGTTTTTTAGACACAAACAACACTGGTAATTGTTCTCACACCCTTGGAGGAATAGGTCTTTGTGAGAATTGTTTTGTGGTGCAGAATGGGGGGATACCACCACACAGTAATATAAGCTGTGTCACTTGTCTGAAAACATACTCTTTTTGTTTTAGACAACAATAGGAAAGAACATTTTTGCATATTGTAAAACCGAGAGGTCTTCTTAGGGTGCAGCAGCCTCAAGCACAGTAGTGATTTTTTTGGACAAATAAACAATATATATAATAGTATTCTGCAGTGATATAGTTCATAGGGCAAAAAAGGTGCAGGTTCATTTTTCACAAACAAATAAAAAAAAAGCACACCACCACCACACACAGACAGTAGCTTGTTTGTTTGCACTGCAGTGTGTGAGTGGGCAGTCAGTGTGTGACAAGTTACACAAGCACACTAACAATGAGGATGCCTGAGTCACCCTGTCCCTTTCTGCCAGGCACCAACTCCAGCTACTACTTAAAAACTATGTGCACTCCTACCTAGTCCTAATGGTGCCCTTATGGCATTTTTTATATTACAGTGCTCCAGCCCACAGTCCCACACACTCTCCCTCCGTTCTCCTGCGTGAAATGGATGTGGTATAGAAGATCAACAATGTAAAGGTTGACAGTCAATAGGTCGACACCAGGTGGTCAAAATGTAATAGATCAACAGGTACAAAAGGTCGATTGACAAAAGGTCCACAGTGCAGACAGGGTTAAAAGGTTGGCAGGTTCAAATAGTCAATACACAAATGGTCAACACATTTAATTTTGTAATTTAACCCTAATCCTCGCTCTAGTGCCTAAACCTAACCCTAGCCCTCCCCCTAATGCCTAACCCTAATCATCCCCTCCGACAGTCTAATCCTATCCCTTCCCCAAGTGTCTAAACTCACCCTATCCGTAAAAATGTTGAAAAAAAACATAGAAAGTGTTTCGACCAATTTCATGTTTACCATTGGTGTGTCGACTATTTGAACCTGTCAACCTTTTAACCATGTCAACCTATTGCACTGTTGACCTTTTGTCAGTCGACCTTTTGTACCTGTTAACCTTTCGTCCATGTTGACCTTTTGCATGTCGACCATCTGGTGTCGAACTATTGACTGTCATCCTATTCATTATTGATCTAACCAGATAACAAATAATACAGTGCAAAAGCTATTTAATAGCTAGAAACAATAGTTGTTAAATATACTACTGCAAGAGAATGACTGCCACTATGAATTTAAGGTGACTATTAATGTCAGCTTATGTAATGCTTAATGATGTGCCCCAGTGATCTATATCTAGCCACAGGATTTAAGAAGGATAAATCACAACATATAGTAGAGGTACAGTACAGATGGGTCCACATACATCTAGCCTCCTTGCGCGTTAAACAGCCCTTCTAGTCATGCCATGCCTTGGCGTGACTCGGTAGCGCCGAGCATCTTTCTGTGCGTCTTTTTACATTGTGAATAGATAGCACAAGCAGCTTCTGCTGATTAAAATGATGCAGCATGCCTATGTTCTGTGAGCGAGTGTGGATGTATCTGTATGCGAAATGCTACGTTACAGTATCAGCGACTGTAACACTGTAACGTAGCGTTTAGTATGCAGATACACTTGCAGTCACATACAGAATATAGGCATGCTGCATATCATTTTAATCAGAAGAAGCTGTTTGTGCTATCTATTGGTATTGGCTGTGCGAATAAGATGCATTGAAAGGTAAAAAGAAGCAAGAAAAGACGCTCTGCGCTACCGAGTCACACGGAGCTCCCGCGTTATGTGTGGCACGACTTGTACTGCTAAGTTGGCAAATTTACTAAGCTCCAAAATGTGTAGCTTTCCAGAACTTGGCCACCCAAAGGTGTTTGGAGTGGACCACTTTCTTTAGGAGGAGCCGTGCAAGGTAAATGATTGAACACATCTTTATTCAAGTGCTTTACACATATGGATAAAGAAAGATTGAAAATCATTAATACATTTTAGTGGGTCTGGTGCAATAAAAATGGAAAATATCTATAATAGAACAGTTATCTGAATCTGAGAAATTATGGTCCATATGGGTATTTGTTATAGGGTCCACTCTTCAACAAAACCAATCAACAAAGTTCTATGATTGGTCTCATATGCTAGCTCCAATGCATTGTGAAACATGGCAGACCACCTGACCACATCAAACTGTACAAACTAATAATAGTGATTCATCTTTTGCTGGTATTATGTTCACTTTCTGTTTAGTGTTTTGTTTTATGTTTTGGAGATGAGGCTACTATCATAGGGTGGTATTAAAATAGCCCCAAAGTCCGTTGTTGCCAACACTTATCAGGGTTTTTTTTTCAGGACCTGATGTGTCCCAAAAATGTATCCCCGAAAAGTGCTGTGTTTTCGCTACTGCAAATGCGAAAACACATATGTTCGTGAATTTATCACGGATCCTATGTGTTTTCGCTTGAAAAATCCTGTTTGTTTGGCGGAACAAATAGGATACCAGGATTAAAAAACGGGTGAAAAACCCGAAAATATATCGGGTCTAATTGGATATCCCCCCTAGACTTTCTCATATCAAAAAGGAGATGCTGTATAACACTACTACATTACTTGCCTGGGTTTACCCACATCCTGATATTCCTTGAAAGAATAATAATCTTTGTTTGTTATTATTATTATGAATAATAATAATAATAATAACAATCTTTACTACTGAAAATTGTATACATGGACATAATGCAATACCTCTCTAGAGGCTTCATATTTACAGAAGTACCCAGTAAACAGATAAGTCAACTACAACCACTATCTCTTTCGTAAGACAGATGCTTATGACTTTGACCAAGAAGCCAAATAATAGCAATTATACTAAAGACTACATGATTGATCACTCACCACTTTAACACTCTGCACAGATGCCTTTGAAACGGCGTCAATCATTGGGGACATGCTTCCTGATAATTAGGACTGCCATGCCTAAATCAGGATAGTTGGGAGGAATGCAGCATGCAGATTTATAGACACCTGTCTTGAGACATTTCTTGAGGCTAAAAGATACCTCCCAACTGTCCCACACTGCTGGTAGGAGGAGAAGCACATGGAGACATACAGAATTCTGAGGGGGGACATGGAGAAATACATATAAATGGAGAGGCAGAAAGGCTAATGTGAAGGAAAGAGAGCAGGGCTAGAAGAAGTAACAGTGCAATCACACTTTAGTGTGTGTGACTAGTTGTGGTTATACTTGCCTACTCTCCCGGGACTGCCACCCGAAAATCGGGTGCCGCTCCCAGCACCCCGCAAGAGTAGGCAAGTCCCCCAGAATGGCGGCCGGCCCCCTGCGACCCTCCCCGTGATCGACATGAAAGTGTGCTGTCTGGAGGTGGGATGATGTGATTCGTGCTGAATTGTGTCATCATAGCCCTGCCCCCCACTTTATAATGCCAGTACTATTGGCGTTATAAATCAGGGGGCAGGGATGCAATGAAGTGATCGTGTCAGTGCGCTACCGCTCCGCCTGCTCAAACCGCCCCCACCCTCCTTGCTGCAGCGACCTGGCAGCCCCTTCCCGGCGGGAGCTGCCCAAATTTCGGTAAGTATGGTTGTGGTGGGTCTTCAATGGAGGGGCATTGTCATTTTCCACTGCCCCTCCATGCTAGGCTAAAGGTGATGGGCAAAATGCATCACTGTGCCCTCCCCAACTCCCAATCAGTGCTGGTGGCTCCGC
The DNA here is from genome assembly GCA_031769625.1 of Taudactylus pleione. Classification (NCBI taxonomy): domain Eukaryota; kingdom Metazoa; phylum Chordata; class Amphibia; order Anura; family Myobatrachidae; genus Taudactylus; species Taudactylus pleione. The sequence goes on from JAUIMM010001019.1 coordinate 1,397,316, forward strand.
CCACACCTCATCCCCTGCCTGATGGCAGCAATGTCAGCTTGCTTCAAGGGGTGACTCCCTCCCACCCAGATGCTGTACGGCAGCCCTGCACTGCCTGCCTTGTTAATTAAAAATAAAAGTTTTTTTTACATAATTTACTGGCTGGAAGAAGCCACTGAAAGCAGCAGTCTAACTCCGCTCCTCACTTTATTGTGTGCTGGGGCAGGGCTGGCTGAGCCTTGGCATGTCTGCATTCTGCAGTGTTGCTAGAACTCAGTGCGTGGGGTGGGGCAGCATGATGTTATGACTTTGCGTGGTCCTCTGCTGGGAGATGTTTTGCAGATGCTCAGTAACAAGAGCCCAGCGCCAAGATTAGTGAAATTACTGGCCTGAGCCCTTAATGGAGCCTCTGTAAAACAATATTAAATCAACAAGGGAAGCCTGCCTTTCTAATGGTCAGAGCTGCATTTCGGAAGCCTGGCTACGGACCTCTTGGGATTCATCGGGCTCTAAGTGACTGCCTTGGTTGGCTTGCGGTAAATCATTGCTTAAATGAAATATGCACAGAGAAAATGTGTATATTCACTCATATGCAGAGTTGTACTTATCTGGATTGCTACTAGTAATCATCATTAGTGTGCACTTGTAATTGTCCTATATTCAGGTTGCCGTGTGTGGTGCCCGCACTGAACGGTGTTCACTGAACGTTTTTCAGTGCAGGATGCCAACCTCCTATCTCGGAACATGGGGAACCTCATGACGCTCGTCAGGTTGACCAGCATGTTCCATAGATAGTCGGGGTCAGCAAGGACCATTACATAACTTTTGGAACGATCCGACCAAAACCAGGAGGTTTTGGTCGCATTGTTCACAAAGTCGTGTAATGGATAGCCGGCAAGGACCAGCAATGCGCGTGCACGCTGGGTTCTTGCCGACCCCGACTATCTACTGAACATGCTGGTCATCCTGATGACGCTTGTCAGGGTAATCATGTTCCGAGATAGGAGGTCGGGAACCTGCACTGAAAGACGTTCAGTGAACGCCGTTCAGTGTGGGCACCGCACCCGGCGACCTGAAGGACTGGACGCTAGATGTTCAGTTTTTCAGGTCGCCTAATGGATAGGCCCCTTTAGGCTAGGAAAAGGTTACCCTCCCATAAAACAGAGCATCGCTGATATAAAAGTGTAGACAGCACAGCCATACAGTAGAGACTGCCCAATGAGACTAACCTATATGCCTCCAAAATTAGCCTATGTTTCATAAGGGCTTCCATACACAGCTCCCCAGCAGCCTGTCAAACAACATTAGTAACTGCAAATGCCTCTTAGGGCAACCTTATGCATCTCATAGGGACAGGCAATTGCTCTTGTTACAAGAAGTACATTACCATCTGTGGCCGAAGGCTTGCCGCACGAGGCTAATGGCGGCCGCAGCACTGAAAGGGTTAACCCCCTGTGCTGCGGCACCATATTTAAAGGGACAAAGGGCACTAGGCGCCATTTTTTACATGTGTTGGCGCTAGGCGCTAATTTCAAATGTACCGGCACTAGATGCCGGCGGTACTAAAATGTTTTTATCTTTTCTGCCACGGGCCATACCTCCTCTGATGGCCATGGCAGTGCTAACCCCTTGGTGCATGGCGCCGGGGGGCCGTATGGTAATAAGCCCTTGAGCGTTTCATACTGGGGACAGGAGCATAGCGGTGCTGTGCGCTGACTGCCGGGGACCGGGAGCAACGCTCCCGGCACTCCAGGGCAGACAGAAGCCACTGCAGCTCATCCCGGACTGCAGGGCTGAGCACCATGTGCAGCCGGACTGGGCAAGCCAGCCCCCCGTACAACAGTACAGGCCAGTGTAGCTGCACGCAGGGGCGGGAACGCCGACCCCATGCAGAGGAGGTGGCCTGAGTTAAGTGAAGCCCAGGCACACAGTTAAAAGTACACATATACACAATGTTAAATACAATGTATTTAAAATGTATGTGCAGCACTGAGCCCGGACAGCAGGTCCTGGGCTGCAGTGCTGTAAGTGTTTAAAAGTGTTTAAATGTATAATTTAAGTAAAATGCACTTACCTGTGATGCTCTGTATGGGCAGGGGATCCAGAGTCCTCCATGGGCTGCTGGGTCCCCCAGCCCCTGCCAGAGGAGTTAAAATGTTCTCCTATGCAGCCTCATGCCTGGAAGTGGTAGGAGGTGCATAGGAATCTGGCTAAGGCAGCCAGCTAAGTGGGTTTAGGGAGCTCCAAAATAGCTTCCCTTCCATGGCCAGGAAACCGTGCCCAGGGATCCTGCTTGCCCACCTCAGGAGCTCAGATTCAGGCAGTGGTAGCAAGCTTGATCCTTTAGCAGATTCCTGGAAGTCTGTTTTCAGAGGGAGATCCTTATCTCCCCAGGCTGTATCCAGACGGAGCAGAGCAGTGGGTGTTGTCCAGCTCCGAGGTTGAGCCCAGGCACAGGGGAGTCACCACTCCCTCTTGCCATAAGGGACATTGTTAAACGTGCATGAGGCCAGCACAAGCACAGGTCATGCACTTAAGGTGATTGGTTGGAAACCACAGGGCGGACTTACCCCCTGTGAAAATGTGTATTGGAGTGGCATAAAAGAACGCTTCGTGCCTGGTAATGTTGTACATCTCTGAAAATCCTTTGTGGAGAAGAACTGCTGACTTGATCAGAATCCTATATGCTGATTATTCCCCTTCATTCAGAAGGTTGAGTCTTTTTAAGACATTCAGCAATAAAAACCTTTTTGCCTTTACTTCGATTACATCTGTACCCTGCGACCAACAGAATTGCGCCAAACGCTATTCCGTTCTCCGGCTGTTCTGGAGTGAGCCCAAGTTCAAGCCCTCTGCCAAGCTACCGTGCAAACCTGGTCCATTGAGAGGGATCAGGAGGAATTAACCGACACCAATCAGGGGGTGTGGCCGCAGCTAATCAAATGCATACGCAGCAGAAGCGGTTCCAGGTGCCGAGGTAGGAGCCTGAGTCTACGTACAGGCCTTCCCCCGGTATTTTTTTACAATTTATTTTTAGTAACTCTGGGTGGATCACATTTCCCATTACAGTTATGGGAAATGTGATCTGCTTTACTAAAAATAAGTGATACTTAGGGGTTGGAGTAGAATTTTACTAATTCTACTCCAATTGCCCTGTAATAACTATAGGTGAAACTAAAATAATGTGAAAAGGGTGTGAAAACACCCCTTTTCACTTTATTTTAGTAAAAATAATGTTAATAAATAGAGCCCCAAGAGTGTAGAATATATTCTGTCCTATATTGATATATGTTTTGCACATTTATGTATCCGAATCATGGTATAAAAGAGGAATGACATCACGTGATGCTTATTTCCTTCTTTTTTCATGTTGATTGATATTAAATGCACTCCCCTTTTTCATGGATGATTGTACATGAGATATAGTGGATGAACACCAAATAGAATTATTGAAGGAGGTACTCTGAGTGGAATTTTTAGTTTTCCCTTTTTAGGTAGAGCATAGGTGATAAGTGTTAGAATGAACATTCATGACTTATTTTTGTCGTCGCACAACTACTGCAAATAGCCTAATTGAATACATATAACCCAGACTCTTTTGGGTATCAGAAGGGAATTTATTTGATATTATTTGATATTTTGCATAACCCTTGATATTTAATACTTGTTTTAATGATATTTTCTTTGATATATCCCCATTTTGAACACGTTGGGAATATTTTAAAGGGGTAGTATCCAACAAAATTTGTGTTTTAATAAATATACTCATCATATTGTTTGAATTACTATGTTTAAGTTTGCCCCAAAAAGCAGTTTTTTGTCTTCTCCCTGCTTTCTGGCAAGAATAGTAAATAAAAAAAGTTTAGATACTTAAAATTTGGAAGCACCACCAACCAAGATTGTGTCAAGATTGTATTGTGTCAAAACAGCTAATATGTAGGGATCTATTATATAAATTATGTCCTATTTGATCTTGAGCGGAATCAAGTTGTATACATGAAAAATTGGTAAGGTGCAATCTGACTTCTCTCTTATACATTATGACTTGCAACATGTCCGTGAGGAGGTGGGAGAAGTGGAAACATGTGCTACTATGCTTGAAGGGGCGCCTTCGGCGTAATAATGTCAGATATGCGGGGCTGCCGGAGAAAGAGGAGGGCATGTTCCCTGAGGAATTTCTGTAAAAATGGCTTCTGAAAACATATGGCAAAGAGGCCATTACTTTGCACTTTGCAGTGGAGCGGGCACTCTCTTCCCTGGCCCTTCCCCATTAGGCCATTCCTCTTTTTTGGGTGCATTTTGGCCCTATTTGTAAAATGGGGGGCGCCAATGTTCTCTCTGGCACAGGGCAGCAAAAAGTCTAGTTCTGGCTCTGGTATATCATGTGGATTTATGGTGGTGCTCTGGACATCTGCACTGGGGGGAAATATGTTTCTTTCCAATGTTAAGTAATAGCACCGGCAAACATTAATATCCTTACTTGGAACGTGAGGTATTAATGACAAAATCAAGTGCTCTTTGGTTTTGCTACAGCTAAAAATATATGGTTTGTACATAATCTGTCTCATGGAAACACACTTAGTGGGAGGGAAGTTGCTCTCTCTTAAAAAAGCCATGGGTGGGCTGGGCTTACCATGAGTCATACACATCCGCTTCTAGAGGAGGTTCTATCCTTGTTTGAATCTGTTACTTTTATCTAGAGATGGTGCAAAGTGATCCAGGGGGTATATACGCGTTCCTGAAATGCATGATTAATACTGTGTTACTTCTACTGCTGGCAATATATATACCACCTCCCTATTCCCATGATGTATTAAAACAGGTAGCTGAATTTATGGCTTTATTGCTAAGATCATCTACAATATGTGTCAGGGATTTTAACAATGTTTTGGACTCGGTGATGGATAGACGGGGTGCATCCCAGGTTAGTGCTCCAGTAAGGTATAACAGGTTCTCAGCTTATGTGGCTGGGCTTGGTCGATGCCTGGCGGATGAGGTAACCAACTAGGAAACAATTTTGCTGTTGTTCTTATACACATCTCTCATTCTCTCGGATTGACCTGGCACCGCTCACCCGAGATTTGGTGCCCAGAGTCCAATCGGTGCAGTATGAAACTAGGGGAATCTCAGATCACTCCCCCTTAACAGTTAGTTTAGATTTGGGCTGTCATTGGGGTCAATCATTCTGGAAACTTCACCCATTCTGGTTGACGCATATGGGTGCAGGATCTGAACTGGAGGCGGCATGGGAGGAATACTTTGAATCTAATTGTGATTCTGCCCTGGTCCCAGTAATATGGGATGCCTTTAAGACATTTCTTAGGGGGTCTTTGATTAAGCGTGTCGCAAACTTAAAGTTTTGGAGTTTAGAGGCATCATGTCAATCCTTAGAACTCACTTATCTTGCTGATGGGCTGGAGACATCCAGGATTGCATGGCTGTTCGCTCAAAAGGCATGGAATGACTGTTTAAAGGATAAAACCCAATACAAACTATTATTTAACGCACATTTTAAATATGCATCGGGTGACAGACCAGGAAGCTATTTGGCCACTTTGATAAGAATAGAGCACCCCTCGATAACGATAGAGGAGATCACTGGTCTAGGTGATGTAATTTAAGTCCAAACTCTGGACATTTTGCTGGAGTATGTTCGTTTATCAGCAACTGTATGGTTCCCGATTAACATACAGTGTGCAAGAATTGTGTCACTACCTTAGGGACATAGGGCTTCCTACTTTGTCCTCCAAGGCAAAAGAATATCTAGACTCCCCACTGATAGTGGAGAAAATTGATTTAGCTATATGATCCTTTCCATGTGGAAAGGCTGCAGAGCAGTGTCGTAACTAGGACAGGGCGAGCGAGGCACATGCCCTGGGCATCGTGGGACCGGTGGCATGGGGGGGTGCCGCCGGCCACGGTACTGGCCGTCCTAGTTACCCAGTTTAGTGCCGACCGCAGTGTGTGCGGTCAGTGCTACACATTTACACAGGACTGGCCCTAGGCTTCCCAGTGCCGGTCCTGTGTTGCACAGCCGAGCCCCTTCCCTCCCCCCTGAGCGCTTGCCCAATAGTGCCAGGAGGAGGGTGGCAGGCGGGCTCATTCTGTGCATAACACACACATCGCCGCCAGAGCTGGCGGCGATGTTTGTGTTAATCAACAGCCAATGACAGACTCTCATTGGCTGCTGCTGCATGCACATTGTCAGGGCTCTGCCGGGGATCAGCGCGGCCTTACCTCCTCGCCGGCTTCCTTTGATCTCCCGGGTGGTCGGGCAGCTGGCGTGGCGGCTGAGAGGACGCTGAGCATTCTCCCCGTGTGTAGGGGACTCCGGGCGGTCCGGTGTCTGGAATCGGGGTTCCTGGCATGGGCGCCGCCATGTCAGTCGGCCCATGTGACTGTACTTCCGGCCTGGGATAGGTAAGCGTCAGCTGATCGCTGTGCACCTATCAAAGGGTTCTGTGGGGTATATAGCCTGCTTCCACCTTTCTGCAAACTGCCTGAACAACGGTTGTCTCCTAGTCCCTAGTTGAGTTCCGGTCCAGGTTCCTGGTGTTCTATTTCCTCTACAGTGTGTTCCATCTCTGCCTGTGTGCCAAGACGTTACTGTGATCCCTGTGCAACAGTGAGTTACTATCTGCCTGTGTGCTAAACGTGTCTCTAGTGAACTTCTTGCAACAGTGTATTACCATCTGCCTGTGTGCTAAACGTGTCTCTAGTGAACCTTGTGCAACAGTGAATTACCATCTGCCTGTGTGCTAAACGTGTCTCTAGTGAACTTCTTGCAACAGTCTATTACCATCTGCCTGTGTGCAAAACGTGTCTCTAGTGAACTTCATGCAACAGTGTATTACCATCTGCCTGTGTGCTAAACAAGTCTCTAGTGAACCAGGTGCAACAGTTAATTATCATCTGCCTGTGTGCTAAACGAGCCTCTAGTGAACTTCATACAACAGTGAATTACCATATCTGCCTGTGTGCTAAACGTGTCACTAGTGAACTTTGTGCTACAGTATTGCCAGACTTCTTTACGTTGTTTGTGGATCACTCCACAGTGCCTTAAATCTTAGGCATCTCTTATTAGGGCCACGGTTATTTGTGTCTCCAATTCCCACTGAGCTCGGGTACCTGGTCAAAGGACAGCGACCTGCTCACAGGGTGCAGCTAAGCCCAAATCCTGATTGGAGGGGTCACTGGCGAACACCATCCTGTGGGTTAGACTCCGCACCATTGCCCAGGTCTCGTCAACACTCGAGACCTGTGGATGAGGAGAATATATATCCAGGCCCCTCGCCTTCGTTTCCTCCCGCAACCCGGACCCAGAGTTTCCACTTCCCCAGCGCCAAGCATGACACACATCTCCGCCAGCACTGACGGAGATGTGTGTGTTAAACAGCAGCAATAGACTCTCATTGGATGCTGAAGCGCCCACTGCAAGTGCCGGCTCCCTCCAGGCTCCTGCAGTGGGTAATGGGAGAGATGTTATGCAGGTAAGTTTTATTTATATTTTATTTTTTTGCTATGTATTTGGGGGGGGACACCTCTACTGGGGGCAGTAATCAGGGGCAACTACTACTGGGGGCAGTAATCGGGGGGACTGCTACTGGGGGCAGTAATTGGGGGCACCACTGGGGGGAACCTCTACTGGGGGCACTAATTGGGGGGACTACTACTGGAGGCACCACTGGGGGGACCTCTACTGGGGGCACTAATCAGGAGGACTACTACTGGGGGCAGTAATTGGGGGCACCACTGGGGGAACCTCTACTGGGGGCACTAATTGGGGGGACTACTACTGGAGGCACCACTGGTGGGACCTCTACTGGGGGCACTAATCAGGGGGACTACTACTGGGGGCAGTAATTGGGGGCACCACTGGGGGGAACCTCTACTGGTGGCACTAATCAGGGGGACTACTACTGGGGCACTCCATCAGGGACCACTACTGGGGAGACTACTACTGGGGGCACTATATAAAGGGCACTGCATAGGTGGACCACAACTGGGGGCACTACATGGGGGGACTGCTACTGGAGGAACTATATAAGGGGCACTGCATAAGGGAGGTCTACTACTGGGGGCACTATATAAGGGGCTTACTACTGGAGGCACAAGGGACACTGCACTGGGGGCACTAAATAGGGAGGACCACTGCAAGGGGCACTGGATAGTGGGGACCACTACTGGGGAGCTGCATAAGGGGAATCACTACTGGGGGCACTGTATAAGGGGAACTAATGGGGTACTGTACAAGGGGCACTTCTGGGGGCCTGCATAAGAGCCACCACTACTGGGGACATTGGATACTGGGGGTACTGTACAAGGGGCACTACTGTGATCCTGCATAAGAGGGACCACTACTGGGGGCACTGCATAGAACGGACTGTATAAGGAGCACTACAGGGGTTAAGGTGCATATGGAAAGGAATGTTAAGAGTGATGAGAAAGGGGTATATGTGTCCTGTTGACATGCCCCATTGTTAAGTGACCCCACCCCTTGTGACCACGTCCATTTTTTTGCATACAGGGACGGGGGGCTCCATTTTAAAATTTGCCCTGGGCTCCAAATACCCTAGTTACGCCACTGCTGCAAAGTTAGATGGGATCCTCAGGAATTGTATAAAAATAATCAATTTTATGTGCCCCACTTGCTCAAGCTTTTCAATCAATTGTATGAATTCTCTCCCTCATTCCATGTCTGAGGCATTAATAATTGTCCAGCCGAAACCAGGTAAGGACCCCAAACAGACGGATTCACACTGGCCCATATCTCTTCTTACAGATATAAAAATACTTGCTAAAGTTTTGGCCATATGGCTAGGCCAGGTGATTCACCCGGAACAGACTGGATTATGCCGGGCAAGTCAACATCAGTTAATCTTTGTTGCCTCTTCTTTACACAGTTACAGGTCTCTCATGAAGATCCCTCATCCTCTATTATTGTTTCATTAGATGCCGCCAAGATGTTTGACTCCATGGAGTGGTTATTTTTGTGGGAGACTACGGACTGTTTTGGGATGGGCTCTGGATTTATCAGATGGGTTAAATTGCTTTATTCAGAGCCTGTTGCTAGGGTATCAGTGAATGGTTATTTCTCATCTCTATTTCCCCTCTCGAGGGGTACACATCAGGGTTGCCCCTTATCACCTATTCTCTTTGCCATGGCTATAGAACCTTTAGCGTGTGTGATTACAGCTGGTCCTACAGTTCAGGGATTCCAACTAGGAACTAGAACAGATAAAATAGCACTTTATGCTGACAACATTTTGCTTTTTGTTTCTAAAGATGACACTTCTATGCCCAGTGCCTTTGAAATCATTAGCTCCTTTGGCAAATACCCGGGCATGTTGATTAATTGGGATAAATCCTGTATATTTCTTCTTAGAGGTGCATGCCCTCATACTCCACTTATTTTTCTCCCGCTGAGATGGGTGGACTTGTTTAAATATTTAGGCGTGTGGATTACTAATGATCCTCACAGTTATGTGTCATTAAATATTAAACCACAGATAGAATATTTAAGGTCCCGGGTAGCAATATGGGGTAAAATACCATTGACACTTACTGGACAGGTGAATCTAATTAAAATGGTTCTACAATCCAAACTTCTATACATGATTCAGCATTCTCCAATTTATATTCCACAAAGAATATTTAGGCAAATAGATGGTTTGTTATCATCCTTGATTTGGGTTAACCGTAGAGCTCGTATTCAGTTGGATACACTTACGAGGTCACATGATTCCAGGGGACTTTCACTACCTCATTTTAAGTATTATTATTATGCATCGCAATTGGCACATTTGTGATCATGGTTGCAGGATTCGCGTTATCGAAGCTGAATAATTGGCTGAGACAAGTTCAGTTTAAAATTTAATCGCAGCGATGCCATCTTGCGAATGGCCGCAAGACTCCATTTTGGAAATGAGATCGCAAGACGCCATTTTGTGGCCAGCGTCAATTCAAGTTACAACTCAGGAGCTAAGAACAGATGGCAATGTTTTTGTTAATCTACCAAGGGCAACTGGAAAAACAAGCTTTCTGAGTAAAAGTAAATAGAATAGACAATGGGTATTTTTACATACAAATTGGGAATCCCTGGATGCAGATAAAGTATAGTTGTGGCAATTGTAATATAATCCAGGCATTGATCTACACAATTGGATTTGTCTGACTCCTAGACAAGATGGCCCCAACTTCACAGATTGATTCACAGTTCACACAAAAGTCTAGGAGAACAAAAGAGTTTTTTTTTCCTTTGAACACAGGACAGGTGGGGGCCTGCTGACAGAGGGTATGTGGAACTACAACCCTCAGCAATCCACACTGCTGGATGTTCACTTCATGTATGAGAAATTATGCACTTAAATCTCACCCATAAATAACTAGCGTCCTTATATCAAACCCCAAATACCCACACATTACATATTCACACATAAGGTTCAATAAGCTCTAAAGTGTATGATTTAAGTTGGTTCAGCTAGTTAAATGCTGAGAAATAAAGATATTTGATAACTAAGGTATTATACATGCTAAACAAGTCGTGTTTGGAGTTGTACTGATGCGTATTATTTTTACAGTATTCCGGTGTTATCGGTGAGGAGATCGCATCATGCAAACTCAAGTTATGGATCGCAGAGCCTACAAGCAACAAAATGTATATTTTAGGAACAACTGTTTAGGATGCAGCAGGGGGCGTGAAGAGGAAGACCCCCAGCTGTTAGAGGCAGGGAGAGTCTATTTGAACCAGCCTGTTAAATGTGCTGTAACAGATGCTTCTCCCTTGGGAACCAATGATATCAGCAACAGACTTGCCTGTTTATTCTGGGGGGGTATAAATATGAGTGCACGAAAGCTGGTCTTCAGTTTTCATGCTGAACGCTGTATGACTAGGGGTCTCTTGCTGATGCCTATCTCCGGGTCCGGAAGCGCCTGCGTATGTATACTGTACTTGGGGTCTGTATAATTTCCTTTTGCACCTAAATTGTGTCTCTGTCTCTCTGTGTCTCTCTCTCTCTCTGTGTCTCTCTGTGTCACTCTGTCTCTCTCTGTGTGTCTCTCTCTCTCTGTCTCTCTCTCTCTGTGTCTCTCTCTCGGTCTGTGTCTCTCTCTCTGTCTGTGTATCTCTCTGTCTCTCTCTCTGTGTCTCTCTATCTCTGTGTCTCTGTCTCTCTCTCTCTCTCTCTGTCTCTCTCTGTCTCTCTATGTGTCTCTCTCTGTGTGTCTCTCTCTCTCTGTGTGTCTCTCTCTCTCTCTGTGTCCCTCTCTCTGTCTGTGTCTCTGTCTCTCTCTGTGTCTCTCTGTGTCTCTCTGTCTCTCTCTGTGTCTCTCTCTGTGTGTCTCTCTCTCTCTGTGTCTCTCTCTCTCTGTGGTTCTCTCTCTCTCTGTCTGTGTCTCTCTCTCTGTCTGTGTATTTCTCTGTCTCTCTCTCTGTGTCTCTCTCTCTGTGCCTCTGTCTCTCTCTCACTGTGTCTCTCTGTCTCTCTGTGTGTCTCTCTCTGTGTGTCTCTCTCTCTCTCTCTCTCTCTCTCTGTGTCTCTCTCTCTGTCTGTGTCTCTCTCTGTCTGTGTCTCTCTCTGTCTGTGTCTCTGTCTCTCTCTGTGTCTCTCTGTGTCTCTTTGTCTCTCTCTGTGTCTCTCTCTGTGTCTCTCTCTCTCTCTGTGTCTCTCTCTCTCTGTCTGTGTCTCTCTCTGTCTGTGTATCTCTGTCTCTCTCTCTCTGTGTCTCTCTCTGTGTATGTCTCTGTGTCTCTCTGTCTGTGTCTCTCTCTCTGTGTCTCTCTGTCTCTCTCTCTCTGTCTCTCTCTGTGAATCATGCATATGTATATCAACTGTACCTTGTGACTGTATGATTTATTTGCGCTAATTGTACACAGATCATAGCGTGTAACTGACTGTACTTTTACTTGAATAATACTTTGTGCTTCGGAACCACATGTTCTGAGTCTGGAGTGTCTATTTATTGTATGACTGCGTACGCAAATTAGCGTCATCCTTACAGGTTTATAGGAAGGGTTTTAGAAGGTACAGGCAGGGGTATATAGAGGTTCATTTTAATATCAACAGCGTGGAGATGCTTTACCTAGCCCTCTGGTGATGCGGGTATCCCCGGAACACACCTGACTTCAAAAGCTACTAAGTGGCAGTGTGAGGGGGTAGGGGCTTCAGTGGTTAGGCAAGCTGTCCTAATTTGGAGTCTGGCCTCACATATTTTTCAGTGCTTCAAGTTAACGAAGTCTGAGAAAAATGGGGGGTGGTATCTGTATTACAGTTGTACACTTCCGGAGTATTTAAGTCATTCCAATAATTGCAAAAGAGTTTGATATTCCAAAGCATTATTTTTATATATACCTTCAGCTCCATCATGCCATAAATGCTCAGTTTGTGGATGCCCCCCCCCCCGGAGCTCCAAGATTCCCCTGTTAAATGATTACTGCAATCTGCTGGTCCTAGGTACTTGACACCTGTATTATATTCAGCCATCATAGCATGGATCTACTACCTATTAAACAAAAGTGAGAAGTAGACCTGGGAATATTGTCTGATGATATATGGAAAGAAACGTTGGGTAGTCCACGTTTGTCTACTACAGCAATTAGATATGAACAAATCCAATTGTTCCTGATTCACAGGATATATTTAACGAAAGACCATTTGTCCAAAATGTACTAACCCCCATAGTATGTACATTGGCTGTAATTGAGGAGAATAAACTAGACAAACATTCCAAACAGTATGTTATTAATTTGTGCATGCTTGCAAAGGTCTGAATAGCAAGAGCATGGATGGCCCTGGAGGGTCCAACAATAGGAGCATGGTTATCATTAGTAAACGAAAATGTGTCTCATGAGAAATTTGTTTATCTAGATACAGTAGAAAAAAAATTTCATCTTATTTGGGGTAGATGGCTGGACTAACTGTCTCTACCTTGTCGCTGCTTGATCTTCTGAGTAGCAGGCTGGGGAGTAATTTGCAGACTTCCCCCGTGGATGCCTCTCTGTGTGCTGCATCTCAGGCGTGCCTGGCTGGGCATGACATCACTGGAGTGGGCTGAAAGTTAGCGGGGGTTAGCACGAATGAACCTCCAGGTTCTGTCACAAGCCGCCGCGCTGCCAATGCTGTGCGGGGTGAACGACGGACAAGCATTTGCTGAAGTCTCCTCTTTCCTCCTATTAGGATCTGTGGTTAACAGCATATTGTTTGCAGTTCCAGTCTGGGTTGCTGCTCAGCCTCTGCACAAATTACTGCCTGTCTGTGTGCACTATCAGGTGCACACTGATAGATTCTCCTGTCTGAACACAGCCCAGGTGCTCAATAATCTGTCATTAGGGAGATTTGCTCTGGTTGTGCCCTGTTTCTGTTAAATTACAGCCAGCCCTTGACTCCTTGCTGGTGATAGCATTTCACAAGTTTCCGGTTTCTGTTTTTCTCCTGTTCACAGTCGAGTTCTAGTATCCAGTCAGCTCCATTGTTCCTGCCGTTTGTGTCATCTAGGCGGCACGGTCCACATCTGCCATACCTGCCGTTTGTGTCATCTTGGCGGCACAGGCCGCACTCAGAGTCCAGAGTGTGCAATCCTGTGTACTACCACTTGTGTCATCCCGGCGGCATTAAGCGCACCTGGGCATCCTGAGTACGCAATCCAGTGTACAACCGCTAGTGTCATCCCCGTGACATTGGTGCACCACAACATCTCTTAGCAACGTCCTTCAGCCCTCAAGCCAGGCATTCACCCTGGAGGCTGCAACTTTACTCAGTGACTGTATCTCAGTCCAAGGCAGCATCCTGCCAAACTTTACTTGCCCTCAAGGCAGCAACTCAGCCTAGCGGTTGCTACTGGCCCAAAGGGCTGCATCTCAACTTATAGACCCACAGGCCTCATCCAGTCCAGCCCCGAGGATGCTACCGGCTCAAAGGCCGCATCCAAATTTATAGGCCCACAGGCCTCATCCAGCCCAGAGGCTGCTACTGGCCGAAAAGCCTTAACTCAACTTATAGGCTCACTGGCCTCATCCAGCCCAGAGGCTGCTACAAGTACAAAGGCTGCATCTCAGCTATTAGGCCCCCAGGCCTCGTCCAGCCCAAAGGCTGCTACCGGCCCAAAGGCCGCATCACCACTTACCGGTCCACAGGCCCATCCAGCCCAGGGGCTGCTACCGGCCCAAAGGCTGCACCTCAACTATTGGCTCTCAAGCCACATTTGGAGCTAGCTCCTCCAGCCCTTCAGGCATCTACATGGCCACACCCAGCCAAGATATTCCAGTCCTCAAGACTGAGCATGACTATTCCTTTTGGCTACCACATAACAAGTTCTTGTTTTTGCCTCTATGCCACAAAATGCATTGGAGACATAGAGGAGAACCCAGAGGTTAATTTATCTCATAGCCGCACTTAGCCTCTAACCCCCGCTGACTTCCATCATGATTCAGTGATATCATTGGTTGCCCAGCCAGGCACGCCAGAGATGCAACCTGGGACTGGGGTGCAGAAGCAAATGATGGCGAATGCTCGCACAGTCAAGTTCCCAAAAATATTGTTTTTAGGTCCCAATACTAGTGTATGGGGATAGATCGGGGTTGAATGGTAAGCAGGAGATATGAGTGATATCCCCTGCATTAACTTTATTATGAATAGACCTGAAACTTAATTTTTACAAAAGTAGGTGAAAATGTTAATTTTCACCTGCTTTTGTAGAAATTAAGTGATGATGACTAGACCTCTAACTCTTAACAGAAATTATACAAATTCAGGTAGTGAATTCCTTTATTTAATAATTTAAAGTGTGCCGTATTGTAGAAAATCTTCATAATTTTACAGACATTTGCAAAGTATGATTGTACTAAGGCCCTGATTCAGAGCCGGACGCTCTGACCAGAGCGCTCGCTCTGAATCAGGGCCCACCTCCATTAATATGGAGCGTCCTCCTGGACGCTCGTATAGCTGTGGGTCACCACCCACAGCTTATACGAGCGTGCAACAAGATGGTCGCGATGGTCTTGACCATCGCGACCATCGAAACTGCGAGCAAAAGCCTGCGGTTGGGTTTTTCAACCGCAAGGCCTGGAGTGATTTTGGCTCTATCAGTGGGGCCGGCTTCAGACGGTAGGCGTTCCCTTGGGAACGCCTCCGTCTGGCAGGCACGCCCACCAAAGGGGGCGTGCTGTCAGTCACCATCGACAGCACGCCCCCTTTGATGAGACACTCTGAGCAAAGGAAAGTCCTTCGCTCGTCGGGTCTCGCGCATGCGCACGACGGAGCTCCCTCCGTCGTGCACATGCGCAGTGGGGACCATCGACCCACTTGCGAGCAGACAGCCGCTCGCGAGTGGGTCTGAATGAGGGCCTAAATGTATACTGAATATATATTGGTGTAAGCACAGTCTCTAGGTAATTTTTGGTTTCTTTAAGGAAGGCAAAAAGAATACATATGTGTATGAAGTTTATTCCATATAGAGGTGCATTTAACAACATATCCTCAACTTCCTTCATAAGCTACGCACGAAGCTCTCATCACTTATCTCTTCTGCTGGTGAATACTGCATCTCCCTCAATCTAATACATAATCCATACTTGCTGACTTTTTATTTTATCCCTCCAAGAGAAACCTTAAGGGGATGCAGATGACATCTGATGGGATTAGGCCGGATGCTTTGCATCAATAATGGCTCTGTGAAGAGAGTGTGGGACCAAAATTACGCAATTCTTAATGAAATTAGTCATATCGGCCCAGTCCTCTACTCTTGAATCCCTGCTTCATAGTTTTATACTCCCCATTGTAGACACTTGATTAAGAAGTGTGAAAGATTGAGGAGGACAACCTACTTTCCCAGAAGTCCAGAATACTTCTGTAACATTTGGAAGTCTCCCAGATGTTCTTGGAGAGTAGGTCAATTTGGCATAATCTGTGGGTTCCTGCTGACCAATTTTCTCCTCCCAACATCATAACACAGAGGCAGATTCAGAACCCATATGGATCTAGGTAGCGTACTGGTTTGTTCCTCATTCCCACCTCCTTTTGTCAAAAATACTAACAGAAAAAATGGGGTAGGGTAATCTGAACCACTCAGTACTCACTGGGCCCTAGACAGGAGCCTAGGTTGGCTAATGAAAGTACCAGTGACGATAACACTGGCACTGATGCAGCCTAGTCAGGTCACATTCAGCCCTCATCTTCTACAGTCTGTGCTGCTGTTATTCTTTATCTGTCCTCTTCAAAAGTGGGGATTTTCTGGAGGTGCAATTGATGAAAAGTAACCACAATAAGATGTGCAGAACCTAGTCAAACACACTTTAAGATGAAATAGACAGATTAAAATTAGGGGTGAGCGGGTTCGGATTTCTGAAATCCGAACCCCCCCGAGCCCCCCCGATCCGAGGCAGATCCGAGTCAGGCTCGACTTTCCCCGCCTGACTCGGATCTGAAATCGAGGCAAAACGTCATCATCCCGCCTTCCGAGTCTCGCGGGTTTTGGATCCTATATAAGGTACCCGCGTCGGCGCCATTTTCTCACTCGGCTGTGGACAGTGAAGAGGGAGGGTGGGAGTTAGGGCTGTGTAGTGTAGTGTAGTGTAGTGCTGCTGTTGTCCACTACTTCAAAGTCCATATGGGCTGGCTGTGTTGTGCTGTGCTGTGCTGCTGTTGTTAATAGGGGCTGTGTCCACTACTTCAAAGTCCATAGGGGCTGGCTGGACTGTGTTGTGCAGTCAGTTCTCCATAGGGGTTGTGTCCACTCCAAAGTCCTGTGCAGTGTCCCAGTCCTAAAGGGGTGCTGTAGTGTTGTCCAGGGGGTGCTCTGTCCATCAGGGGTGCTCCCCCCAAGTGCTAAAAAAATAATATATTTTCTGTGTTTGTGAATTGTGTGCGCAGTAGCCGCACGTGCATCAACAAAGTAGTGCCAAGCGTGCGCCTGTGTCATAAGTAAAGGGCCGGCTGGCTTGACCGTTAAGGGTGCTGTAACCCCCGAAAGTACACTCCAATCCAAACCAAAAAAAAATTATTTTCTGTGTTTGTGAATTGTGTGCGCAGTAGCCGCACGTGCATCAACAAAGTAGTGCCAAGCGTGCGCCTGTGTCATAAGTAAAGGGCCGGCTGGCTTGACCGTTAAGGGTGCTGTAACCCCCGAAAGTACACTCCAGTCCAAACCAAAAAAATAATTATTTTCTGTGTTTGTGAATTGTGTGCGCAGTAGCCGCACGTGCATCAACAAAGTAGTGCCAAGCGTGCGCCTGTGTCATAAGTAAAGGGCCGGCTGGCTTGACCGTTAAAGGGTGCTGTAACCCCCGAAAGTACACTCCAGTCCAAACCAAAAAAAAATTATTTTCTGTGTTTGTGAATTGTGTGCGCAGTAGCCGCACGTGCATCAACAAAGTAGTGCCAAGCGTGCGCCTGTGTCATAAGTAAAGGGCCGGCTGGCTTGACCGTTAAAGGGTGCTGTAACCCCCGAAAGTACACTCCAGTCCAAACCAAAAAAAAATTATTTTCTGTGTTTGTGAATTGTGTGCGCAGTAGCCGCACGTGCATCAACAAAGTAGTGCCAAGCGTGCGCCTGTGTCATAAGTAAAGGGCCGGCTGGCTTGACCGTTAAGGGTGCTGTAACCCCCGAAAGTACACTCCAGTCCAAACCAAAAAAAAAATTATTTTCTGTGTTTGTGAATTGTGTGCGCAGTAGCCGCACGTGCATCAACAAAGTAGTGCCAAGCGTGCGCCTGTGTCATAAGTAAAGGGCCGGCTGGCTTGACCGTTAAGGGTGCTGTAACCCCCGAAAGTACACTCCAGTCCAAACCAAAAAAAAAATTATTTTCTGTGTTTGTGAATTGTGTGCGCAGTAGCCGCACGTGCATCAACAAAGTAGTGCCAAGCGTGCGCCTGTGTCATAAGTAAAGGGCCGGCTGGCTTGACCGTTAAGGGTGCTGTAACCCCCAAAAGTACACTCCAGTCCAAACCAAAAAAAAATTATTTTCTGTGTTTGTGAATTGTGTGCGCAGTAGCCGCACGTGCATCAACAAAGTAGTGCCAAGCGTGCGCCTGTGTCATAAGTAAATGGCCGGCTGGCTTGACCGTTAAAGGGTGCTGTAACCCCCAGAGTACACTCCAGTCCAAACCAAAAAAAAAATTATTTTCTGTGTTTGTGAATTGTGTGCGCAGTAGCCGCACGTGCATCAACAAAGTAGTGCCAAGCGTGCGCCTGTGTCATAAGTAAAGGGCCGGCTGGCTTGACCGTTAAAGGGTGCTGTAACCCCCGAAAGTACACTCCAGTCCAAACCAAAAAAAAATTATTTTCTGTGTTTGTGAATTGTGTGCGCAGTAGCTGCACGTGCATCAACAAAGTAGTGCCAAGCGTGCGCCTGTGTCATAAGTAAAGGGCCGGCTGGCTTGACCGTTAAGGGTGCTGTAACCCCCGAAAGTACACTCCAGTCCAAACCAAAAAAAAAATAATTTTCTGTGTTTGTGAATTGTGTGCGCAGT
This sequence comes from Taudactylus pleione, assembly GCA_031769625.1. NCBI lineage: Eukaryota > Metazoa > Chordata > Amphibia > Anura > Myobatrachidae > Taudactylus > Taudactylus pleione. Next base: position 1,415,759 of record JAUIMM010001019.1, read on the forward strand.
AGCCGCACGTGCATCAACAAAGTAGTGCCAAGCGTGCGCCTGTGTCATAAGTAAAGGGCCGGCTGGCTTGACCGTTAAAGGGTGCTGTAACCCCCAAAGTTCACTCCAGTCCAAACCAAAAAAAAAATTATTTTCTGTGTTTGTGAATTGTGTGCGCAGTAGCTGCACGTGCATCAACAAAGTAGTGCCAAGCGTGCGCCTGTGTCATAAGTAAAGGGCCGGCTGGCTTGACCATTAAAGGGTGCTGTAACCCCCGAAAGTACACTCCAGTCCAAACCAAAAAAAATTATTTTCTGTGTTTGTGAATTGTGTGCGCAGTAGCCGCACGTGCATCAACAAAGTAGTGCCAAGCATGCGCCTGTGTCATAAGTAAAGGGCCGGCTGGCTTGACCGTTAAGGGTGCTGTAACCCCCGAAAGTACACTCCAGTCCAAACCAAAAAAAAAATTATTTTCTGTGTTTAGCCGCACGTATATATCAAATCGATATAACATAAATGGAGGACCAAACTTTCTCCGATAAAAATAAAATAGAGAAAGATCAAGAACCACTTCCTCCTAGTGCTGAAGCTGCTGCCACTAGTCATGACATAGACGATAACATGCCATCAACGTCGTCTGCCAAGGCCGATGCCCAGAGGGCACATACAATCCCAAATGGCAAAGTTCAGGAAAATGACCTTGAAAAAGACATTTAAATCAGCTGAAGAGAAACGTAAACTTGCCAATATGCCATTTACGACACGGAGTGGCAAGGAACGGCTAAGGTCGATCCCTAGTATGTTCATGACTAGTGGTTCAGCTTCACATGACGATGGATGCCCTCCTCCCACTAAAAAAATCAAAAGAGTTAAGCTGGCAAAAGCACAGCGAAGAACTGTGCTTTCTAAGAAGATATCACAAATCCCCAAGGAGAGTCCAAGTGTGGTGGTGGTTGCGATGCCTGACCTTCCCAGCACTGGACGGGAAGAGGTGGCTCTTTCCACCATTTGCACGCCCCCTGCAAGTGCTGAAAGGAGCACCCACAGTCCACTTGCTGATATGCAAATTGAAGATGTCACTGTTGAAGTACAACAGGATGAGGATACTGGTGTAGCTGGCGCTGAGGAGGAAGTTGGCGAGGAGGATTCTGATGGTGATGTGGTTTGTTTAAATCAGGCTCCGGGGGAGACAGTTGTTGTCCGTGGGATGAAAAAGCCTATCACGGTCATGCCTGGGCAGAAGACCAAATATTCCACCTCTTTGGTTTGGCAATATTTCTATCCAAATCCGGACAACAACTGTCTTGCCATATGTACCATATGTAAAGGTGAAATAAGTAGGGGTAGGGACGTCAACCACCTAGGAACATCCTCCCTTATACGGCACCTGCAGCGCGTTCATAAAAAGTTACTGTCAAGTTCAGAAACTTTGGCTAAGACCGTAAGCAGTCCAGGGACACCTAAATCCCGTTGTCCTGTTGTATCCAAGCGCCTGCAAACCACACCGTCAACTCCCTCCTCGTCAATTTCCTCCTTAGTCAGGATCGGAAGTAGTCCTGCAGGCCATGTCACTGGCATGACTGACTCTCCTATCCGGGATTCCTCTGGAGGATCCTGCATTGCTACGCCTACTGCTGCCGCTGCTGCTGTTGCTGCTGCTGGGAGTCGTTCATCATCCCAGAGAGGAAGTAGGAACACCACTACTTTTACTAAACAATTGACCCTCCAACAGTCCTTAGCGAGGAGGATGAAGTACGACAGCAGTCATCCTGAAGCAAAACGTTTAACTGAGGCCTTGACTGCTATGTTGGTGTTAGACGTGCGTCCGGTATCCGCCATTAGTGCAGTGGGATTTAGACAATTGATGGAGGTAGTGTGTCCCAGGTTCCAAATCCCGTCTAGATTCCACTTCACTAGGCAGGCGATACCGAGACTGTACAGAAACGTCAGAAAAAGTGTCCTCAGTGTCCTGAAAAATGCCGTTGTACACAATGTCCACTTAACCACAGACATGTGGACAAGTGGAACAGGGCAGACTTAGGACTATATGACTGTGTCAGCCCACTGGGTAGATGTATCACCTTACGCAGCAACAGCAGCGGCATCACCAGTAGCAGCATCTCAGAAACGCCAGCTCGTTACAAGGCAGGCTACGCTGTGTATCACCGGTTTCAGTAAGAGGCACACCGCCGACAACCTCTTAGAGAAACTGAGGGAAATCATCGCCCAGTGGCTTACCCCACTTAGACTCTCCTGGGGATTTGTGATATCTGACAACGCCACCAATATTGTGCGGGCATTACATCTGGGCAAATTCCAGCACGTCCCATGTTTTGCTCACACAATAAACTTGGTGGTGCAGAATTTTCTGAAAAGCGACAGGGGCGTGCAGGAGACGCTTTGGGTGGCCCGAAAAATTTCTGGCCACTTTCGCCATTCAGCGACTGCGTGCCGAAGACTGGAGTGCCAGCAAACACTCTTGAACCTGCCCCGCCATCAGCTGAAGCAAGAGGTTGTGACGCGTTGGAACTCAACCCTCTATATGCTTCAGAGGATGGAGGAGCAGCAAAAGGCCATACAAGCCTATACATCCACCTATGACATAGGCAAAGGAGGGGGTATGCACCTGACTCAAGCGCAGTGGAGAATGATTTCCGTGTTGTGCAAGGTTCTCCAGCCCTTCGAACTTGCCACACGTGAAGTCTGTTCAGACACTGCCAGCTTGAGTCAGGTCATTCCCCTCATCAGGCTTTTGCAGAAGCAGCTGGAGAAAGTGAAGGAGGAGCTAAGACGGAGCGATTCCGCTCGGCATGTGGGACTTGTGGATGAAGCCCTTCATTCGCTTTGCCAGGATTCCAGGGTGGTCAATCTGTTGAAATCAGACCACTACATTTTGGCCACCATGCTCGATCCTAGTTTAAAGCCTATGTGGTGTCTCTCTTTCCGGCCGACACAAGCCTGCAGAGGTGCAAAGACCTGCTGGTGAACACACTGTCAGCTGAAGCGGAACGTGACACGTCAACGGCTCCTTCTTCATTTTCTCCCGCAACTGGGGCTGCCAGGAAAAAACTTAGGTATCCTAAGCAACCCGCTGGCGGTGATGCAGGGCAGGCAGGACCAAGTTTGGACATCTGGTCCGGACTGAAGACCTGGCAACAATTTCTGACATGTCTACTGTCACTGCATATGATACTGTCACCATTGACAGAATGGTGGAGGATTACATCGGTGACAGCATCCAAGTAGGCATGTCAGACAGTCCATACCTGTACTGGCAGGAAAAAGAGGCAATTTGGAGGCCCCTGTACAAGCTGGCTCAATTTTACCTGAGTTGCCCCCCCTCCAGTGTGTACTCCGAAAGAGTGTTTAGTGCAGCCGGGAACCTTGTCAGCGAAAGGCGTAGGAGGTTGCTTCCACAGAATGTGGAGAAGATGATGTTCATCAAAATTAATTATCAGCTCTTCCAGGGAGACCAGCCTCCAGAAGGTACAGAGGGACCTGTGGTGGTGGATTCAAGTGGGGACGAGTTAATACTTTGTGAGGATGAGGATGTACACACTGAAGAGGGTGAGGAATCGGTGGATGAGGAGGATGAGGATGACATCTTGCCTCCGTAGAGCCAGTTTGTGCAGGGACACATTAATTGCCAGCTTGTTTTGTGGGGGCCCAAACGAACCAATCATTTCAGCCACAGTTGTGTGGCAGACCCTGGCGCTGAAATGATTGATTTGTTAAAGTGTGCATGTCCTGTTTATACAACATAAGGATGGGTGGGAGGGCCCAAGGACAATTCCATCTTGCACTTCTTTTTTTCTTTGCATTATGTACAGTTTGGGGCCTAGTTTTTCTAACTGCCATCCTGTCTGCCACTGCAGTGTCACTCCTAGATGGGTCACGTGTTTGTGCCGCCCACTCGTGTCGCTTAGCATAGTCATCCAGCTACCTCGGTGCAACCTTTTGGACATAAAAACACTATTGTGAGGTGTGAGGTGTTCAGAATAGACTGGAAATGAGTGGAAATTAAGGTTATTGAGGTTAATAATAGCATAGGAGCAGAGAAACCAACAAATTCTGTGATTTTAGCTGTTTTTATGCTTTTTTTAAAAAAAATACAGATCCAAAACACAAAACCCAGAACCCAAAACACGGAAGGGTGGTTTTGGCAAAACCAATCCAGATCCAAAACACGAAGAAAGATCCAGATCCAAAACCAAAACACAAAACACGAAAAGTGGCCGGTGCACACCCCTAATTAAAATAAATACTTAAAAGGATAAATATTTCTGGAACGAACAGTTACTTGTTTAATACCACCATTGTGACAGGTTGCACATTAAGAAAAGAAAAAAGAAAAAGTTATATAGTGTTTTTCATTTCGGTACACTGAAATGGTTAAGTGTGAATAGAGGGCCTGATTCAGAGCCGCTCGTAAGCGGCCGCTCGTTCGCTCCGAGCGATCTTTGCCCAACTGTGCATGCGTACGGATCGTTATACGCATGCGCGAACCAGTCAGTGCGGCCGAAATTCGTTTGTTCGCTAAATAGCGAATGCCTGCTATTTTAAGTGACAGAATGAGGCGTATGTGGGTGGTAACAGGGGAAGGTGCTTGAAAACTGGGAGTGGAGATCCGAACGCAGGCGTACCTAAAGGTCAAAACGGGCGTTTTAAGAGTGTGCATAATTTAAACAGCAGCGTCATTGACCACGTCACTGGGGTATGTTATAGTCAGAACTGCTCGCAAGATTGTGGTAGGAAAAACCAACCACAAGAATTGCGAGCAGTTCATACGCTGGTCGATGTACTCGATTAATCTAATAAATAGCGGACATGACGTAGGATGCGAGTGGCCAGGGGACGTATTTTTCCAAAAAACGAACGCAAGTTTTGTTCGCTCGTTCAGACCTAGAGGCGTGAACAGACCGCAAAGAGCGAACGGTTCATTTGAATAGCCACCCCTATTTTCTGGACGAGCGAGCGCTAATTGCGTCCGGCTCTGAATCAGGCCCAGAGAATGCACAGAAATCACTGAGATGACACAGCCCAGAATAGATATTCTTGGTATGAAATAAGAAAACAAGAATGAACCTATAACCGCAGAGATAGCTAAACAAGAGGCGAGAGAATTACATATATGCATGCAGTGATAGGTCAGCAGCTTTGAACCTGAATCCAGTTCATTGAATTCTTTATTTGTACTTTCTTCAAGTGTGCACAACCTCTTCTATATTTAGATGAAAAAATAAAGGGATTACAGTTTAAATGAAAATAAAGTTTAAACGCATTAAACTCAAAATAGACACAATCATACAGTATTGATGCTGAAATATAACATCCATATGATTGTATATGCTCATATAACACATATGTACACACAGTCTCCTGTGCCAGGTGAGTCAGGGAAACTTCCTGACAGAAACCCTGTTGAAGGTGGGTAAGTAAACAGAGGAAGGGGGGTCCTGTCGGCATATCCTCAGGAGTTTTAAATGGAGACTTTGACTTGAGGCAGACGCTTGATAAACAAGACCCACTGCTTCCTATTTCCATCACACTCCTATTGAAATTCACCCTTTTGACTGTGGGATGTGCCAGAAAGCAAATTACCATGGAACGCCTTCTCTGGTACTTTTTTAACTCCATGCCTGCTGAAGGCAGCAATGGTTTTCTAAACAGATCAAGGAAACATTTCATCATTTTCTCTTCTCCAGCCATGGCACTAATCAAAGGAATCCCATGTACCAACATCAGTGCCATGCAAATATAGCAGGCTCTCCTTTACTGCATGGTGTATGCTAGTGTTTTCCACTGCCTACCACTGAGCAGTTCCATGCATGGAGAAGAGAAATACAGTCATGGAAATGTAGCTGAGGGAAACTCATTTAGTAGGTTTTATACAATACAAAGCTGGGCATATTGTAGGAGCACTAAGGGAGGGAAAGTGGAGAATGGAACGAGAAAACACTTGTGGAAGAGGAGCAGAGGGGTGAAGAAAACATGGGCAAAATGAAAAGATCTAATGAGAGAACTACAGAGGAGACCTGTGGAAGTTTTAGTGATGGGAGGAGTGATCACAGAATGTATATCCCTTTGGAGATAGCAGAGGGAGATGACACCTTACATGTGACTCTCCAATGATCTACATGACGATAGGTGAACAAATACCAGTATTTCTTAATGAACACATTTCTTTGTTTTGCCTTCATTTGACAAGTAAATACAATACTTGAATGGTGGTAGATGTCAATTCAATTCATTATATAGTTTATTCCTTTTTCATGGTATACTCTGGGGGTACAAAGTTGAACAGCTGATTCTCTTAGGGGGTTATTCAGCACTGGATGGATTACATATCTGCATGCAAGCAGCTTTGCAATTTCGTCCTTGCTAATATGGTAAATGAGCAAGATGCGTCATTCCTCCTGTGTGCATTAATGATCCGTGCTGCATCTACGGATGCAGCATCGGATCTTCTGCATGTTCCTTGGCCGGCTGAGTGACCAAGGGGTCACGCAGGCCAGCCATAGCAGATGTCCAAAAGAAGCCTGGAAATCTACGGCTGCTGACAGAGGTCCTGGCCTCTTCCCTACCCCCCAACGGTTGCAACATGCCTCCATTTTGGAATGTGGAGGCCGTTGCCATTCTCAAACAGCAACATACTGTCAATCACTGACAATCTATGTCCGATCATGCATGACCCATTCTGCTTATGCGCAGAACGTGTCCTGCGCACAGACAGCTTCCCGACAATTGGGAATCTGCGTTCAGCAGCACACGGCTGAATGAGGCCCTTAGTCTTTTGCTAACGCAACAGGTGCAAGCAGGTACCAAATTGAACAAAAGGATAATAATAGACATGGGAAGGCAAGGATTCATATTGCCTTATTATATTTGTTCAGACAAATGGATTCTAAACTACCAGCTACGATTTGCGCTACTTAGAATAGGGGTAAAAAGTATAATGGAATAGTGGTTTACACCAGGGAAGCCTGCAAGGGAATTTGGGCTTTGCTGTGCCTGATACACAGCTCATGGCCCCCTGAACTGGTTCTTAGCATGATAGGCTGGACTGGAGTGCCAGCAATTATGGTTGGTACATGGAGCAGGGTCACAATGCCATGGGGTACAACAGAGATTAGTTAAGTCACAAGCCAAGGGTCAGATCAGGTGAACCAGCATACAGCCAAATGGATGAGATAGAGAGTAGGTCAAACAACAAACTCAGTACACAGGAGTCAGTAGCAGTGACGGAGTAATGGTGGGGCAGCTGAGGCTATTGCCTTGGAGATCCAAACACAGTGGGCCCCCACATATATTATCAGATGTCCGGGCAGGCGGACAGTATTTCTCTTCCTCCAGTTCACCTTGAACCTTCCATGATGAAGGCAGCTGCCGCTGAACTATTGGTCTCGTGGGATGCATGGGTGCCATATCATTATCTCGCAAAACTTTCTCTTCAGGCTGGGACACAGGAGGGATGTCACATCAGGGAGTGGCAGGCAGATTCCATGGCACTGCATTCAGGAAAGGAAGACTAGGCCAAGATTGGAGTAATTAGGACTGCTTAGTAGGAAATTACAATTTTGGGGGGTAAGGTCTACACTACAAAACGTACCAGGAATAACTAAAAGATCTTAATATGTATAGTTTGGAGCAGAGAAGGGAAAGGGGGGACATGATAGAAACATTCAAATATATAAAGGGTTTTAACAAGATAAAGGAAGGAGAGATTCTTCAAAGAAAGAAAAGTATTAGAACAAGAGGACATGTTCTGAAACTGGAGGTTCAGGGAAAATTTGAGGAAAAATTACTTCACACTAAGGGTAGTGGACAAGTGGAATAGCCTCCCATCAGAGGTGGCAGAGGCTAAGACAGTAGAGCATGGGATAGACATAAGGATATCCTTCAGAAGAAATAAGGATCAATAAGGGTTGAGGTAACAATATGTTTAAAAATGGAGCAGACTAGATGGGCCAAGTGGTTCTTGTCTGCTGTCAAATTCTATGTTTCTATGTTAATTTATAATTTTTGCTGTAATTAAATAATTCTATTTGCTCACATAGTGGCATATTCACCAAACTGTTTTTGCAGGAAATCCTCAGAAAACAGGTATTTTTGTGGTACCCATACCACAGCAATAAGAATTAATTTTTCATTGACATGTAGTATCGATTCCTACCTATCTATACCTTCTAACAATCGATTCCTACCTATACCTTCTAAACAATATTCCTTCCTATACCTTCTAAAATTGTCGCTATTCAGCGTAATGAGTCGCACAAAAAATAAATGCCTTCAGACTTTGAATGTAGTTCCAAAGCACAACAATATATTATTCAATAAAGACAGATGGTTACATGCTGTGATCTAAATACAATTAGCACGAATAAATCATACAGACCCAAGGTACAGTTGTTACATACGCACGCGTTCTGGGCCCAGATACCGGCATCAGCATTAGAAACCTCTGTCAACAGCACAGCAAGAAGACTCCAGACTGGGGTCAGAGAGCGCACATATATACTCTTGCAGGGATAGGCAATACAATAGACAAGTTTGACATGATTCCATTGGTTCTTCTTAAAGGTGCTTTTGTTACAGGATAGTTCATAGGTCAATTCAAATAGACACAAACAGCCTCCAACCACCCTTTGTGTCCTTTTTCCCGCTGCATGCTAATCTAAGCTGTTAACATTACAGAGTACATTTTAATGTTTTAACTCTCTATAGTCCAGAGTTTGCAGATGCATGTTACGATCTTCTTATCGATGATACCGGAAATCTGTTGAGACACAGTGGATCAGTACAACACCAAACACGGTCTGCTTAACATGTACTAAACCTTAGATATCAAATAATCTTTATTTCACAACATTAATAATGACTGAATAAACCTTGAATATTACACTTTAATACTAGGGAACCTTTTATGTAAGTGTGCAGTGTGTAAGTATTGGGGAATTGAGAAAAGACGCTAGTTAGCGCTGTGCGACTATGTGTTTTGTGGAGTACACTAAAGGTTCGGCTTCTATAACGTCCTCGTCATTTACCACAGCATAACCTGTACATAACTCTCCAGTGTCAGTTTGTCTATGACAACTCCCATCCATGTAAAATGTCACATCTAAATTTTCTAAAGGTGTATCCCGTATATCAGGTCTTGCAGTAAAGGTTTGATTGAGATATTCCATACAATCATGTGCATCAATATACCTGCAGAACTCACCTGTTGCCAGGGGCTCACCTCTCTCCACCCTTTGTGCATCATGTTGCACATATGGTAACTATGTAGCTGGATTTAATGTACTGCATCTTTTGATGGTGATGTTTGCAGGTGCTATTAAGGCTAGTTCCCATTTTGTGAACCTAGCTGAGGAGACATGTCTGGTTTGGGCAGAGTTTAGCAAAGCAGATACAGCATGGGAGTATAGACAATCATATCATGGCCTAGTACCACATCCTCACTCTTACTGACCAATAGAGCAGTTGCTGCTACACTTCTTAAACATGTTGGGAGTGATCTTGCTACAGTGTCCAATTGTGCACTGTAGTATGCTACGGGTTTCCTGGCATCACCATGTTTTTGTGTGAGGACACCTGCTACACAACCATCGGCTTCCGTACAATACAAATCAAAAGGTTTTTCATAATCAGGTATTCCCAGTGCAGGTGCTCTTGTCAGATTATCCTTAAGATTAAGGAAAGCCTGCTCTGATTCCTCTGTGTGTATGACACGATTGGGCTTTGAGGAAGAGACTAAGGGCTTCATTCAGAGGCGGCTGTACGGTCTACGACCGCACGGCCGCCTCGATGTTTGTCCAGTGTGCATGTGCACGAGGGAGCCGGCTCCTTCGTGCACATGCGTGAGACCCGCTATGACCGACAGCGCCGGTCGTAGTGGGTCTCTTTCCAAAGGGGGCGAGCTGTCGATGTTGATTGACAGCTAGCCCCATTTGGAAGGCGGGCCGGGGGGGTGGCAGCCCAAATGGAGGCATTCCCATGGGAACACCTGCTGTTTGGGGGAGGCCCCACTGACATCAATAGTGATGTCAGTGGAGAGCTTCCGGCTCTGACAGAGCCAGAAGCTCTCCGGGGCTTACGACGAGTGAGACCCTACCCTAGGGTCTCGTCGTAAGCCCCGATGGTCGCAATGGTCTATGACCATCGCGACCATCACCCTAGCGGTCATTAGAGATGTGGGTGTAAACCCACAGCCTAACGACCAAAACAGAGGCGGGCGGTCAGGATGCAAGCGGCCGCCCAGTTTCTGAGCGACCGCTTGCATCCTCCAACCACCTCTGAATGAGGGCCTAAGTCCTGTAATGGTAAGGCCAAAATAGAAAAACCTGGGATCCACATTCTGCAGTATCCACACATTCCCAAGAAGGTACGAATCTGCTGTTGATTCTGCAGCAGGGTCATGTTCTGTATGGCCTGGATTCTGTCATTTGTGAGATGTCGTAACTCCTGAGTTAGGCAGTGTCCCAAATATTTAACCCTGGACTGGCATGGCTGTATTTTGTCCTTAGCAACCAAGTGTCCTGTTTGTGAGAGATGAAGCAACAAAAGTTTAGTATCATTTAAACATGACATAAATGAATCAGAACATAACAATAAATCATCCACATATTGTATTAGAACAGATCCATTGGCAGGTTGAAAAGATTGTAAACAGTCGTGTAAGGCCTGGAAGAAGATACTGGGGCTGTCTATGAAACCCTGGGGCAATCGTGTCCATGTGTATTGTACACCCCTTGTTAAATCGTGCAACTGAACCTTTAGTACATTTCTGCCTATAAACCTCTAAGATTCACCTGCCTAGAACCTCTAAGACAAAACCTGCCTATACCTCCTAAAACCATAAGGTGTTGCTAATTAGCACTGTGTTTTAAATATACCATTAATAAGACTCTAAGACAGTGGAATAGTGGTCCAACGCGCTAAAGATTATTATTCAGGAAAAAGTACAGATGTTACCATGCTATGATCTAACAATGAGCGCAAACTAAATTGTACAAACATTTAGGTCATAAGGTACAGTCAATACATACGCGTGCGCTCTGGGACCAGATACCGGCATCAGTAATGAAACCTTCGTCGAAACAGCATAACAGGACCACCGCAGACTGGCATCTCGTTTCAGAGCACTCACATATATACCCGTACTGGGATAAGCAATACAATAGAATATGTTGGCAGGTTCTCATTGGTTCCTCTTCTTGCTTCTTCCGTTACGGTACAATTCATAGGTCAGTGCAAAGACTCAAACCAGCCTCTAACAGCCTGATTGTGTCCACTTTCCCGCTGCATAATAAATCTTGTCTAAACTATGGCATACAACATTTCAAGGAGTTATTCTCTCTATCATTCATATTTCATAGCCGCATGTTCTGATATCCTCACCGATGCCACCGGAATGCTGTGGGAAAGAGTAGATCAGTACGGCACCAATCACGGTCCATTTGCCATTTACAATAATCATTCCTTTCGTGCTGCGGGACCATTGCTTTTAAATGTGTATGCGGGGAGAAATGACATTAAATTGTGTTGTGCGTTTGAGGGTCTGTGGGGCACTTAGCGACCAGCACTAAGTTGGAAAGGCTTCTGTGTATGTGTGTGAGCATGCCAGTATGGGTTTGGGAAAGATCACTAAAAAGCTGGCTGTGCGTCTAAATAGCTATTTTGCGTTGACCTATGTTTAACATGAAGTGCAGGGAAAACACCACTAATTTGCTACTTTTTGCTACATCGCGTGTGTTAATGTGAATGCAGGGGAAAACACTACTACTTTGCTACTGCTCAAATATGTTTGTGGTGATTTTAATGTGTTGCAAAGTTATTTTATGTCTGCTAAACACCGTCGGTAGGTGTTTGGGGAAGATTGTGAAAAAGCTGTTCGTGCTTCTTTTTAGCAACTTTGCGTTGTGAGTAGCAAAATTGCTACTTTTAGCAATTTTGCACTGTGGATTGTGTACTATGTATTTTTGACAAAATGGCGCTTGTGTAAGCTTTCTTTTCTAAAATGGAGTCTTGCTGCCATTCACAAGATGGTGTCTTGAGGCCAGTCGCAAAATGGCGTCGTCGCGATTAAATTTTAAACTGAACTTGTCTCAGCCAATTATTCAGCTTCGACAGTCCACCCTTTGATAGCAAACAACATGCTATCACAATCTGCTATTAGGATTTAATTTAGGCTTACATTTATATATTATTTAGTGTTATTATGGGATGGCACAATGTGGTTCTTAATCCATCAATAATGTGTCTCTGGGAGGGGACATAAAACTACTATTATACGCACACCGCGGATCTTGGGAGATCATGTGACAGGTGTGGGAATGCACCAGTCTTATAACAGCAGTCTTGAAGGGGAATTTGAGACTTTACATTTTCTGGGTGTTCTATAAATAACATTTCAATAATATCCTCTATGCATGTCTAAATATTACACATTTAAATGATGGTACTTCCTAGCTCAGGGTTGTAATGCAGTTCTGTATCTACCTCGGTATACATATTATCATTTCTAACCACCATCACAGTTTCATTCCTTCGTTTCACTCTGTTTTTACATTTTCCACACTTCAACACAATAGGAACACACCGGACGCATGCCAATTACTATGATGACAATCAGTATAAGGATCAAGAATTTCCCTATGCTGGTGATCACTTCCTGGACCCATTCCCCTAGACCTGAGAACCATTTCACTGGGTTCAGCCATGACACCCATCCTTCTATCTTTTCCCCTACTTCAGCCACTGAAGCGTTATGGTTCTTGCGAAATTCCCACTTTAGCTGCAGAATTTCATCCATCTTCCTGTCTATCACCTCCTTAGGGTCGCTGGTATCATTGGTGACATAGGTGCAACATTTTACTCCACATTGAGTGGCCAATGTTATGCAATACCCTCCAGTAACAGCTGTTAAATAATTCAACACTAGCCTGTGTTGCACCAGTTCTTTCTTGTATGCTTGCAATTCTCTCCCTGTGTACCTGAATGTGTCATCGTACATCTCGGTGATATTATCTATTAATTTAGCAAGTTCTTGGATATATCTAAAATTTAATGTACCCCTCGCAATTCTGGTGGGATCCAGGGCGACTAAAACTTGGAAGCCAGTTGTCTCACTGATTAACTGAGCGGCTTTATGCATATCACCAGGTATCATATTTCTCTTGCCTCTGTGTTCATATTGAGTGTGAAGATATGGTGACGGTGTGTTTTTATGTATACTCAGCATTTCAACATGTGTGAGGGTCATAACTTCTGGGACTACTCTTCCCAGGTAACACAAACCATCGGAACTCGGGGAGAGCCATTTATACGCTTTTCTTCCACATATAAAATATACATTATCATGGAGAACATAAGGAATGGTATGGATCATTATCATTAAACACATTTCTCTTGCAAACAATCCTATCTCAGGCTCTTCCATCTGGTATATGCAAGTTTCTGGTTGTATTATTTTAGCACAATAACCATCTGGTACTTTACCAATCATTTCTTTGGTGGAACTCAATGTATACCGGTACCTAAAATATTTCCCACTTGATTTAATTGAGCGTAGCAGATCATAGTTTATGGACTCATTATCAGCTCTTTGTGAGAAGGTCGTCATCTGATTATTCCCCGTCACTTCCCAACCTCCGGGTTTATTGGGGTTGGTTATGTTCAAACACAAAAGTGATCTATCTACTTGGAATTGATAGAGTTTGAAATGAGGTAGTTTGGATGAGAGGAATTTTCCATCCATTGTTTTCCCTTTTTGCAATTCTAAAATTTCCGTGATATTCAGTGGAAATGGCACCAACCCTACATTATGCTGTCCCTGTGGCACATGTGAACACACCCAGCAATCGGTTTGATTTAACACTTTGCCTACCATGCTGTGATAATCCTCTAAAGGATACCCTCCCCAGTACGGATTATATTTTGGTTGGCACCGTTGGATACAGTTCTCATCAACTAGGGACCCACAAAGCTCACAAATACAGGAATCCTCAGACGATAACCCTCCACACCTTCCCCGAGTACCCGGAATGATAGCTCTTTTAACAATAACAGTACTAAGATTGGAAAGACACTCCCCTGATTGGCATTGCACTCCTCCTGTCTCCACTCCATCGGCACTGCCATCAGCTCCCGTTTCCTCAATCGGTCCTCCATCACAGACACTGGATATCCCTGGACTGACCAGAATGGTGAACACTCTAAAAGAGAATATGAAAATGAACACAGCAGGCCTGTCCATTTTAACAACAAGTCCTGCAAAATTTCTCTCGGTTCAAGTATCTCACTACGACCTTTTCAATCCTCCTGGAACAAGCTCGCGAGTGACAGGTCCACACTATCAGCCTTGTTTCCGACTTTTTTCTCCACCGGTTGATTGACCTTTTTGCAGTGAGTCGAATGGACCCAGGTATCTCTCTCGGCCACCTTCAAAGATGTAGTACTCGTCAGCAGCACCTGGTATGGACCTTCCCACCGGTCAGTCAAACAACCTGAACGCAAGAAATTTCTGATCATTACATATTCTCCTGGTTCAACATCATGACAGTTAGTTTCAGGCATATCATTAGACAACAATTTCAGTTTCTGCTGCTGTTGCTTTAACTGCCTACTCATTGATATAAGATACTTTACAGTTACCTCGTTGTTACCCTTTAGATCTTCCTGTGGACTTATAATCAAATGAGGTTGTCTACTGAACAATATTTCAAATGGGGACAGATTCAGAGGAGGTCTAGGAGTGGTCCTTATGCTATGTAGGACCAAGGGTAATGCTTCTGGCCATCCTAGTCCAGTCTCTGCCATGATTTTACTTAGCTTATTTTTAATAGTCCCGTTCATCCTCTCTACCTTGGCACTGGCTTGCGGTCGGTAGGGGGTGTGAAGTCGGCTATTAATACCCATCAGCTTACACATATTTTGGAAAACATCACCTGTGAAATGGGTACCCCTATCACTCTCGATGATTCTAGGGATACCATACCTGCATACAAATTCCTGAACTATTTTCTTGGCAGTAAATGCAGCAGTATTAGTGGCCGCTGGGTAGGCCTCAACCCAATTAGAAAATACGTCTGTGCACACTAATACATACTTAAGGTTCCTGCAGGGTGGTAATTGGATGAAATCAATTTGTATCACCTGGAAAGGTCCATCAGTCGGTGGAATGTGGGACGGTTCAGTAGGGATCGCTTTCCCTATGTTCTTTCTCAAGCAGGTCAGACAGGACATTGCTATCTTCTCTGCTTTTGAAGAAAAACCTGGTGCGCACCAGTATGCCCTCACCAACTTGCACATACCCTGTTTACCCAGGTGAGTCAGACCGTGTGCTGCCTCAGCCATGCTGGGGTAATATGCCTTGGGGGCTACTGGTTTACCATGTCCGTCCCTCCAGAGCCCAGAGGACTCTTGCCCACACCCCTTGGACTTCCAAATGGATTTTTCCTGAATTGAACACAAATTTTGCATCTCAATTAATTTTAGCATGTCAACGGTTTGGAATGACATAATTGTTTCAGTTGGAGAAAACATTTTTAATCCTGCTGCCCATTTTGCAGCTTCATCAGCTCTGTTGTTGCCCAGTGACACCAGGTCATCCTCACATGTGTGGGCTTTACATTTAATTACTGCCACTGCCTTGGGCAGTTGGATTGCTTCTAAGAGATGTTTTATGTGTTGGGAGTGTGCAACTGGTGTGCCTGCTGCTGTCATAAAATTTCTCAGACGCCATAGAGCCCCAAAATCATGCACTACCCCGAACGCGTACCTCGAATCAGTGTAAATGTTAGCAGATTTGCCTGCTGCCAGTTCACATGCTCTAGTCAGTGCTACTAACTCTGCCACCTGGGCCGAGTGAGGAGGACCGAGGGGTTTAGCTTCCATGATGTCTGTGTCATTTACAACAGCATAACCTGTACATAACTCACCTGTGTCTGTTTGTCTATGACAACTCCCATCCGTATAAAAAGTTACATCCACATTCTCTAAAGGTGTGTCATGTATGTCAGGTCTAGCAGTAAAGGTCTGATTCAGATATGTCATACAATCGTGCGTATCATTATGTCTGCCGAACTCACCTCCCGCTAGCAACTCTTCTCCTTCCACCCTTTGTACATCATATTGTACATATGGTAGGTATGTTGCTGGATTCAGAGTACTGCAACGTTTAACAGTAACATTTGCAGGAGCGATTAGGGCTAGTTCCCATTTGGTGAACCTAGCTGAGGAGACGTGTCTGGTTTGAGCTGAGTTCAACAGAGCAGATACAGCATGGGGAGTGTAGACAATCATATCATGGCCCAATACTACGTGCTCACTTTTACTCACCAATAGAGCGGTAGCTGCTACACTTCTCAAACAAGTGGGGAGTGATCTTGCTACCGTGTCCAATTGGGCACTGTAGTATGCTACGGGCCTACTGGCATCACCATGTTTTTGTGTAAGGACACCTGCAGCATAACCATCGGCTTCTTTACAATACAAATCAAAAGGTTTTTCATAATCAGGTATTCCCAATGCAGGAGCTCTTGTCAGACTATCCTAAAGATTAAGGAAAGCCTGTTCTGATTCCTCTGTGTGTATGACACGATCGGGCTTTGAGGAAGAGACTAATTCCTGTAAAGGTAAGGCCAAAATAGAAAAACCTGGGATCCACATTTGGCAATATCCACACATTCCTAAGAAGGTACGAATTTGCTGTTGATTCTGCGGCAGTGTCATGTTTTGTATGGCTTGTATTCTATCTGTTGTAAGGTGTCATAACCCCTGGGTTAGGCAGTGTCCCAAATATTTTACTCTGGATTGGCATGGCTGTAGTTTGTCCTTAGCCACCTTGTGTCCTGTTTGTGAGAGATGAAGTAATAAAAGTTTAGTATCATTCAAACATGACATAAACGAGTCAGAACATAGCAATAAATCGTCCACATATTGAATTAGAACAGATCCATTGGCAGGTTGAAAAGATTGTAAACAGTCATGCAATGCCTGGGAGAAGATACTGGGGCTTTCTATGAAACCTTGGGGTAATCGTGTCCATGTGTATTGTAAACATCTGTATGTAAATGCGAATAGATACTGACAGTCAGGATGGAGAGGCACAGAGAAGAAAGCAGAACAGAGGTCAATGACAGTGAAATGGGTTGCATTTGGTGGGATCTGCATCAGGATGACAGCTGGATTTGGCACTACGGGAAATTGGCTCTCTACTACCTTATTAACACCTCTAAGATCTAGTACCAGCCTATAGCCCCTCCCACCACTCTTCTTCACTGGAAAGATGGGACTGTTGGCTACACTAGCTGTATGGACTAAAATTCCTTGTTGTAACAATCGCTCAATTATTGGAAACACCCCTAATTCTACCTCCTGTTTTAGTGGGTACTGGGGAATTTTTGGAGCTTGCCTACCGTTTTTTAAGTTTACCATTACAGGGCTTACATTTGCCATTAATCCAGTGTCCTGTCCATCCTTAGTCCAAAGGGAATCTGGAATTAGGGACAACATTTCGTCTACTTGTGATGGGGTTTCATTTACAACTGTAGAGTGATACATTATCCTTTGAGGAGTGTCTAACATATCCCGCACCTCATATACCATTCTCTCTGGGATATCTAAATATACCCCATCAGGGGTGCAATATATAACACATCCCATCTTACATAACAAGTCTCTGCCCAGTAGGTTAGTAGGAGCCGCAGCAGCCAGAAGGAACAAATGTCTGGTATGCAACGGCCCAATAGTAACCTCTGTGGACTTTGTTAAAGGATAACGTTCCACTTTACCTGTTACACCCATTGTTGGTACTGTCTCATTGGTCACCTGTAAATTAACGGGAGATTTCATCACTGACCTGGTCGCCCCTGCGTCTACAAGAAAAGGATATTCAGTACCAGCTACATCAACCATCATGACCGGTTCTTCCCTAGTACTTCCCGTTAACCTGACTATCTGTAGACTACAGGTATGACCTGACCCCTAGCGTTGGCTACCGTTCCCCAATAAAGCATTTACGGCTACAATTGGAGCTGGTGCCTGTTGAACATTTGCTGGCCTTTGTGCATATCCTTTATGGGGATATCTAAATTTTCCCTGATGTGGGATTCCTACTCCTTTTAGTGTGCAGTTTCTACTTAAGTGTCCTGTTTGTTTACAGTTAAAGCATGTTCGTGTTTCGGGTGAAGACATGTGGTGTTGTGAGGTTTGCGCAGAGGGTAAAGGTGGTGGATATGGGTAAGGATAGGGAGGGTAAGGGTATTGTGGGGGATAAGAAGTTGGTGGATAGCCTGGGACCTGTGGTTGCATCGGGTTATTGGGATAGAGTTGCGTTTGTTGTTGAGTGGGGTTAGTGAGAGTGGGTGTGTGTGCAAGTGCAAGCGTGTCTGTTGGCTGTGATGTTACCGTCATTCCCTCCAGAGCTTGTAAACTGACGGGCCATCAGTTTCTCGCTCTGGGCTTCTCTCTTTTTGGAGATGTTCTTATCATGTTCAATGGCGGTTTCTATGAGGGTATCTATTGTAAGTCCCCACCAGCCAGGCTGTGAGGTCTGTACCCGAGTTTTCAAACTCTCTTTCAGACCGTCCACAAGTACTGTGACTATCATTCCCCGGTGGTGAGTGCTATCTTTAATATCCTCTATCCCAGTGTACTGGGTGATAGCCTGCAGAGCCCGATCGCAGTAATCTTCTGCAGTCTCACTCTCTTTCTGTTTAATTGTGAAAATTTTGTTCCAGTTAACTACTACTGGAAAATATATACCCAATTGAGTTACTATGCGGGAAATGTTACCTTGGTTTACTTGATCTGTTAAGGGGACGTCACCATCCAATACACAATCCGTGATAAATTTTGTCACGTTGGTATTGTGTGGCAGACAGGCCCTTAACACCACATGCCAATCTTTATTAGTGGGCTCATGTGAACTACCCAAATTTCTCAAAAATCTTTGACATTTGGCTAATTCCTTTTTGGGATCGGGGAAATCATTTATGAAGGAATTTAGTTCTGCTCTTGTCCAAGGACAATGCATTACTACTTCCCTCGTGGGCACTATACCGTTTGCATCTGCATTTCCATTTGGAACAGTTATTGTCCGAATGGGATGCAGACCGGTAGCGCTGCTACCTTTGACCTGGTTTCCTGGCTGGGGGTTTAATCTGCTGCTGCTACGTATGGTATTAACAACTTCCTCTATGGGTGCAGAGTGTGTTAACACTTCCCTCGCTGTTACCGATGGAGATGGCAGCACCACCCGTGATTGTGGTGATGCAGCATCTATCATTTGCACAGCATGAGAAATGGCAGACATTACAATAGGCTCATCCACATCATAAACATTTTCTTTAAGGTTGCTTAAGAGAGGGTACAATTTGTTTGTTACATTTTTATGGGTTTTTTTTTCATTGACTGCACCTACACCCCCATCGCATAGGGTGGTGGTGGTGTGCGTGAACCATCTGTACTACCTTCTGCAACACTACCTTGCAGTGCGTGCACGCTATCAAGTGATGCGTCTGTGGCACTATTTAGTGTCACCGGCGCATTGCCCAAGACTGTGCCCACGACGCCTACTTGCGTCGCGGGTACCTCCTTTAGCCACATTTCCCCCTCGTGCTGCCACAGTTTTAAACATTCAAAATATTTAATCTTTTTCTCTCGGGATCGCATCAAACTGATGTGATCCCAGACATTATCTAACACATTTTTATCAAAACTACCAATTCTGGGAAACGGTCTGACACTCTTCCTCGTCATATTAAACCATAAATTACAATACCTTATTGCATAAGTACCGTATTTGGTATGCATGATACGACGGGCCGATCCGATCGGCGCCTCCATTAGCAGCACATCATTGCCTAACATTTCTACTGTTTGCATGGCTCCCATTCTGGGACAACTCCTACGCTTTCCAATAAAAATTTAAACCGGTGAAAGACAATCAAGATACTTTCACTTACCTGCGGACGATTTAAGTCAGCGGCGCCCACACACCTGGATAAGATTTAGTAAGGCAACTTCCACACCTGGATAAGATTTGAAAAAGGCAACTTCCACACCTGGATAAGATTTAGTAAGGCAACTTCCAAGCCTATGAGAGTTTATATGTCGGCCACTCTCACACACCTCTATACAACAAAAGACAACATGTACACCTGCTACTGTGTATAGAACGGTAAAGCTGCTTACCGAGCGACTAGGCTAACCCTTGCACCTAGCCCTTAAGGATCATACGATACCCTTAACTTTGTTCAACAAATATTCACTGTTACACACTTTTTTCCTGCGCAGAAAAATACACGTTTAACCCAGATATTGGTAATAGAAAAAAAAATGTAAACCTCAATGGCTTTGTTCAAACACGTGGCAGCACAACCGGAAGTACGTGTACACAATTGTGCGACTAGTCGCATACACAGTGATGCGACCAGACCCACGTGTTATTACCTTAATGCTATTATGCTACTCCCTCTACACTTTTATCCTTGTCCCTGGATTCTGATCAGTGCTTCCTCTACACAATAACCGGCAGTACGCTCTCAGCAACACTGTGGTAATGAAAGACTAATGCGTCTCCACCCTTTTGCTGAGAGGGAACTGACCGAGTGTTACCATGTATCAGATAACGTGATAAACCTACGAGCCCCCAACTGTTAAATCGTGCAACTGTACCTTTAGTACATTCCTGCCTATAAACCTCTAAGATTCACCTGCCTAGACAAAACCTGCCTATACCTCCTAAAACCATAAGGTGTCGCTAATTAGCGCTGTGTTTTAAATATACCATTAATAAGACTCTAAGACAGTGGAATATCGGTCCAACGCGCTAAAGATTATTATTCAGGTAAAAGTACAGATGTTACCACGCTATGATCTAACAATGAGCGCAAACTAAATTGTGCAAACATTTAGGTCATAAGGTACAGTCAATACATACGCGTGCGCTCTGGGACCAGATACCGGCATCAGTAATGAAACCTTCGTCGAAACAGCATAACAGGACCACCGCAGACTGGCATCTCGTTTCAGAGCACTCACATATATACCCGTACTGGGATAAGCAATACAATAGAATACGTTGGCAGGTTCTCATTGGTTCCTCTTCTTGCTTCTTCCGTTACGGTACAATTCATAGGTCAGTGCAAAGACTCAAACCAGCCTCTAACAGCCTGATTGTGTCCACTTTCCCGCTGCATAATAAATCTAGTCTAAACTATGGCATACAACATTTCAAGGAGTTATTCTCTCTATCATTCATATTTCATAGCCGCATGTTCTGATCTCCTCACCGATGCCACCGAAACGCTGTGGGAAAAGAGTAGATCAGTACGGCACCAATCACGGTCCATTTGCCATTTACTAAACCATAGTTACAGAAAACATTCATTTCTTCATATGCTGACATTGCAATTAAACCAAATAATAATTATTCCTTTCGTGCTGCGGGACCATTGCTTTTAAATGTGTAGGCGGGGAGAAATGACATTAAATTGTGTTGTGCGTTTGAGGGTCTGTGGGGCACTTAGCGACCAGCACTAAGTTGGAAAGGCTTCTGTGTATGTGTGTGAGCATGCCAGTATGGGTTTGGGAAAGATCACTAAAAAGCTGGCTGTGCGTCTAAATAGCTATTTTGCGTTGTCCTATGTTTAACATGAAGTGCAGGGAAAACACCACTAATTTGCTACTTTTTGCTACATCGCGTATGTGTTAATGTGAATGCAGGGGAAAACACCACTACTTTGCTACTGCTCAAATATGTTTGTGGTGATTTTAATGTGTTGCAAAGTTATTTTATGTCTGCTAAACACCGTCGGTAGGTGTTTGGGGAAGATTGTGAAAAAGCTGTTCGTGCTTCTTTTTAGCAACTTTGCGTTGTGAGTAGCAAAATTGCTACTTTTAGCAATTTTGCACTGTGGATTGTGTACTATGTATTTTTGACAAAATGGCGCTTGTGTAAGCTTTCTTTTCTAAAATGGAGTCTTGCTGCCATTCACAAGATGGTGTCTTGAGGCCAGTCACAAAATGGTGTCGTCGCGATTAAATTTTAAACTGAACTTGTCTCAGCCAATTATTCAGCTTCGACACCCTGTATGTAAAGGCAAATAGGTACTGACAGTAAGGATGAAGAGGTACAGAGAAGAAACCAGAACAGAGGTCATTGATAGTGAAATTGGTTGCATTTGGGTGGGATCTGCATAAGAATGACAGCTGGATTTGGCACTACGGGAAATTGTCTCTCTACCACCTTATTAACCCCTCTAAGGTCTTGTACCAGCCTATAACTCCTCCCACCACTCTTCTTTACAGGAAAGATGGGACTGTTGGCTACACTTGCTGTATGAACTAAAATTCCCTGCTGTAACAATCGCTCAAATATGGGATAAACCCCTAATTCTACCTCCTGTTTTAATGGGTACTGGGGAATTTTAGGAGCTTGCCTACCACTTTTTAGATTTACCATTACGGGACTTACATTTGCCATTAATCCAGTGTCCTGTCCATCCTTGGTCCAAAGTGAAACTGGAATTTGGGATAACATTTGATCTACCTGAGATGGATTTTTATCTGAACAAGTAGAGTGATACATTATCCTTTGGGGAGTGTCCAACATATCCCTCACCTCGTGCGCAACTCTCTCAGGGATATCTAGAAATACACCCTCAGGAGTACAATATATGACACATCCCATCTTACATAACAAATCCCTTCCCAGTAGGTTTGTAGGAGCCGCTGCTGCCAGGAGGAAAGAATGCCTGGTATACAATGGCCCGATAGTGACCTCTGTGGATTTTGTTAAAGGATAATGATGCACTTTACCCGTTACACCCATTGTTGGTACTGTCTCACTGGTTACCCGTAAGTTAGCGGGAGATTTTATCACTGACCTGGTCGCCCCTGTGTCTACAAGAAAAGGATATTTAGTACCAGCTACATCAACCATCATTACCAGTTCCTCCTTAGTACTTCCCATTAACCTGACTATCTATAGACTACAGGTATGACCTGACCCCTAGCATTGACTCACACTCTCCAATACAGCATTTATGGCCACAATTGGAGCTGGTGACTGTTGTAGGTTTCCTGTACTCTGTGTATATTCCGTATGGGGATATACAGGTATTCCCTGGTTAGGGGGTCCTACCCTCTTCACCTTATAGTTCCTACTTACATGTCCCACTTGGTTGCAGTTAAAGCACTTTCATGAATGGGGTGGGTGAAAGGATTGCTGTGTGGGTTGAGCGGAAGGGAAAGATGGTGGGTGTGGGTAAGGATATTGAGGGAAATATGGTGGTTGTGGATAGTATGGGTTTTGTGGCTGTGTGTGATAATTGGGGTAGGGCTGTGTTTGCCATGGTGCAGGATTGGTGAGTACATGTAGCTGTGCAGGTGCAGGTGCATGTGCAGGTGTGTCTGCCGGCTGTGATGTCATTCCTTCTAGAGCTTGAATACTCGCAGCCATTAGCTTCTCACTCTGGGTCTCTCTCTTTTTAAGGATGTTCTTATCATGTTCAATAGCGGATTCTATGAGGGTATCTACAGTGACTCCCCTCCAGCCAGGTTGTGAGGTCTGAACTCGGGTCTTTAGATTCTCTTTTAGACCATCCATAAGTAGAGTGACGATCATTCCCCTGTGATGAGTGCTATCTTTAATATCCTCTAACCCAGTGTACTGGGTGATAGCCTGCAGAGCTCAGTTACAATAATCCTCTGCAGATTCACTCGCTTTTTGTTTTATGGTGAAAATTTTGCTCCAGTTAACAACTACTGGAAAATATGCACCCAATTGAGTTATAATGCGGGAAATATTACCTTGGTTAATTGAGTCTGTTAAGGGAACATCTCCATCCAATACACAATCCGTGAGAAATTTTGTCACGTCAGTATTGCATGGAAGACAAGCCCTTAACACCACTCGCCAATCTTTATTGGTTGACTCGTGAGCACTACCCAAATTTTTCAAAAATCTTTGGCATTTGGCTAATTCCTTTTTAGGGTCAGGGAAATCATTCATTATGGAGTTTAGCTCCACTCTTGTCCAAGGACAGTGCATTGCTACCTCCCTTGTGGGTACTACACCGTTCGCATCTGCATTCCCATTAGGAACAGTTATTGTCCAGATGGGATGCAGACCGGCCGCACTGCTACATTTGACCTTGTTACCTGGCTGTGGATTTAGTCTACTACTGCTACGTATGTGGTTAACAACTTCCTCTACAGGTGCAGTGGATGTTAACACTTCCTGTACTATCACTGATGAAGATGGCGGCACCACTTGTGCTTGTTGTGGTGGAGCATCTAACATGTGTACAGCATGGGAAATGGCAGACATAACAATAGGCTCATCATCCGCATAATAAACATTTTCCTTATGATTACTTAAGAGAGGGTACAAGTTACTTGTTACATTTTTATGGGTTTTTTCAACAACTGTACCTGCACCCCCATCCGCATAGGGCGGCGGTGGTGCACGTGAACCACTGACGATACCTTCCACAACGCTACCTTGCTGCACATGCGCGCTATCTTGCGGCGCACATGCACCGCAGTTTAGCGCTGTGTGTGTACTCTCCGGTAACGTGCTCACAACGCTAGTTTGCATCGCGTGCACACCTTTAAGCCACGCATCCCCCTCATGCTGCCATAATTTTAAACACTCATTATATTTTACCTTTTTTGTTCGAGAGCGCACCATACAGATGCTATCTCGGACATTGTTCAATACTTCCTTATCATAGCTGCCAATTCTGGGAAAAGGCCTAACACTCCTCATCATCATTTTAAACCATACATCACAGTAACTAATTTCATAAGCACCGTACTTAGTATGCATAATATGGCGTGCCGACCCAAGCGGTGCTTCCAACAGCAGCACATCATCTAACATCTCTACAGTTTGCTTGGCCCCCATCCTGGGAGAACCCTAAGCTTTTCAATGGAGATTTAAACTGGTGAAAGACAGTCAAGATACTATCACTTACCTGCGGACGATATTAACAGGATGCGCCCACACACCTATGGAAGGATAGTCAAGATGCCTCCACTCACCTATGGAAGAAAGTGTAGATGCCTCCACTCACCTATTCCCTTTTTGACTACCTTTCAACTGCTAGCATGTAAGTGTTCCAATAACACCTACTCTTTTCAGTGATTTCGTCCACCCTCTACCCAGTTCACAATCACAATTTAGCCAAAACTGTGCGGTTCAATTACAATGCTCAAATAACCCTAACTGATCACTGAATACAGTATCTACTACCAAGCTACTAGGCCAACCCTTGCGCCTAGCACTTAAGGGTCCTACGATACCCTTAACTAGGGAACATGTTACCCCTACCAACAAATACTCACTGTTACACAACCTTTTCCTGCGCAGAAAAATACACGCTTTCCCAGACTATGGCAACACCGATCAATGTATTTACAACAATGCTATCTATCAATATCACCATGCACTCTCAACAGTTTTGTTTAAAACACGTGGCAGCAATACCAGAAATACGTATACGCTATTGTGCGACTATTTGCATACACAATAATACGACTACTACACAACACATATTATGACTTTTATGCTATATTGCAACTTGGTCGCATACACAATAATGCGACTTCCCCTTTTTAACACAAAAAACCTATCGATGAAGGAAAACAAACTTTTTCCTCCCTCGTCCCTGGATTCTCAATCAGCACTCCTAAAGCCACAATAACAGGTAGTGGACTCTCAGCAACTAAGTGATAGCAAATTTTGAAGGCACAATGAGTTGTCCTGCTAGGTGCCTCCACCCTTTTGCTGAGAGATCGCTACCGAGTGTTACCTAGTGACCGATAGCGTGATAAACACTGCGAGCCCCCAACTATCGATTCCTACATATCTATATCTTCTAACAATCGATTCCTGCCTATACCTTCTAAACAGTATTCCTTCCTATACCTTCTAAAATTGTCGCTATTCAGCGTAATGAGTCGCACAAGAAATAAATGCCTTCAGACTTTGAATGTGGTTCCAAAGCACAAAAAGATATTATTCAATAAAGACAGATGGTAACACGCTGTGATCTAAATACAATTAGCACAAATAAATCATACAGACCCAAGGTACAGTTGTTACATACGCACGCGCTCTGGGCCCAGATACCGGCATCAGCATTAGAAACCTCCGTCAACAGCACAGCAAGAAGACTCCAGACTGGGGTCAGAGAGCGCACATATATACTCTTGCAGGGATAGGCAATACAATAGACAAGTTTGACATGATTCCATTGGTTCTTCTTAAAGGTGCTTTTGATACAGGATAGTTCATAGGTCAATTCAAATAGACACAAACAGCCTCCAACCGCCCTTTGTGTCCTTTTTCCAGCTGCATGCTAATCTATGAAGCTAACATTGCAGAGTACATTTTAATGTTTTAACTCTCTATAGTCCAGAGTTTGCAGTCTCACCGATGATACTGGAAATCTGTTGAGACACAGTGGATCAGTACAACGCCAAACACAGTCTGCTTACCATGATATCAAATAATCTTTATTTCACAACATTAATAATTACTGAATAAACCTTGAATATTACACTTTAATACTAGGGAACCTTTTATGTAAGTGTGCAGTGTGTAAGTATTGGGAAATTGAGAAAAGATGCTAGTTAGCGCTGTGCAACTATGTGTTTTGTGGAGTACACTATGGTACATGTTTTGCAGGGACAATCATTATATATGTTTTAGTGACTGTCTGTATTTACATGGTGAGGACTTTTAACTTCTTTCTATTGCGTTGGAATCGCACAACACTAAATAATAGCATCGCCGTATGTACTTATAATGGCGAGTTTCACTAAAATGGCGCTAGGCGGCCAGTTGCAAAATGGCGTCTCATTGCCACTCGCAAAATGGCGTCGCACAGATCTAATTTTAAACCGATCCTGTCTCAGCCAATTATCCGGCTTCGACAGTAGTAATCTGAATAGTTGGGACGCGGACTTCTTTAAAAGCCCGTCCCATTGATTAGTAGGGAGTAAAGTGATCGTATATGATATCCGTGTTTGGACCCCAGCTGGGTGTCATACAATATGAATGAGCGGTTCTCCAGTTGCATATGTGAAATGCAAAGAAGATGGGTTATGCTTGAGGATCTCTTCCAGCCAAACAGAGAGGGATCTTATGATACCTCTCCAACAGGACTGCCCCATGGAAGGTAATGGGCTAATGCCATCCGTATTATAGCTAGCTGCTGTCAGGAGCTTTAGAGATGTAATAAAATATATGTGTTTAATTACTGTAGATATCTGATAATAAGGTAGTGGTATTGGTCAGCACTTCTCAGTATGACTCCGGAATTATGCCATAATCTCATACTGGTCGGCATGGTATTTTGTTAGTATGTCGCAGTGAACTCCGGGCACACTCTAGTGCCCAGATTATACTAATGCTCTGGTGGCCGGCCAGCCGCGTCAGTCAGCTGCCCGCCACCAGGAAGTGAGGCGGGGGCCCCGGATGAGGAAGGCACACGTGCCTCCTCCTCTCTAAAGAGGCCCCTGTGGGGAGGGTTAGAGTACTTACCTGATGCAGCCGGGATTCCGACATGTCGTGCTGCCAGTGTCGGTATGTGATCCGGCGGCTAGCGATCCTGTCCAGACATACTCTCCAGAATAGGCAGACAAGGTTATGGTAAAAAATCATAGTATGGAATCAGCAATATAGCAGAGTCCAGTATAATAAAATAACTGAGACAGAGGCCCTCATTCAGAGGCGGTCGCAAAAAGCGATCGCTCTCTCTGAATGAGGGCGGGTGCTTTTTTTTTTTCTGTGCGGCCTCCTGGTCGCTAGTTAAGCTGTGGGTTACCACCCACAGCTTAGCGACCGACCAGGGTGATGGTCGCGATGGTCAAGATCATCGCGACCATCGGGGCTTGCGACAAGACCCTAAGGTTGGGTCTCGGCATCCGCAAGCACAAGGGAGCTTCCTGCTCTGATAGAGCAGGAAACTCCCCACTGACATCACTGCTGATGTCAGTGCGGCCCCCACCAAATGGCAAGCATTCCGTCAGGAACGCCTCCGTTTGTGTAACCAAACCCCCAGCCTTGCCTACAAAATGGGCTGAGCTGTCGATCAACATCGACAGCCGCCCTTTTGTACTGAGCTCCGGAGTGAGAGAGTTTCTCTCTCGCTCCGGGGCTTGCGCACGCGCAGGACCAAAACATTGAGTTGGTTGCGAGCGCTCAGCCGGCTCCGTCGTTTGCATGTGCACTGGCCCACCAATGACCCGGTTGTGAGCGCACAGCGCTTGCGACCGGGACAGAATCAGGCCCAGGGGTCACATGGAACCACATTTAATTGGGACAGATTTTCTTTGTACAGAGGGCCTGATTCAGACCCGCTCAGAGCGCATTTCTCTCGCTCCGGGGCTCACTACAAAAGGGGTGGCTGTTGATGTTGATCAACAGCTCACCCCATTTTGTAGGTGGGGAGGGGAGTGGCTACACAAACGGAGGCCTTCCCGAAGGAACGCTTGCCGTTTGTGGGAGGCAGTGGAGAGCTTCCTGCTCTGTTAGCACAGGAAGCTCTCTGGGGCTTGCGATGGATGAGACCCTACCACAAGGGTCTGGTCGCAAACCCCGATGGTCGCGACCATTGCGACCATCACCTGGCCACTCGCAAAAGCTGTGGGTGGTCACCCACAGCTTAGCGAGTGGCCAGGAGACCTCAACAAAAAAAAAATGCCCTGATTCAGAGCAAGCACTCTTCAAGAGCGTCCGGCACTGAATCTGGCCCAGAGTGCGATACCATCTCCCTCCCAGGCATCTTTTGTTAGCCAGCACCGCAGTAGAGTTGTGACTGTGTTAGGACTGAACACTCCAGTTTGACAGCACCAATGATCG
This sequence comes from Taudactylus pleione, assembly GCA_031769625.1. Classification (NCBI taxonomy): domain Eukaryota; kingdom Metazoa; phylum Chordata; class Amphibia; order Anura; family Myobatrachidae; genus Taudactylus; species Taudactylus pleione. Next base: position 1,444,617 of record JAUIMM010001019.1, read on the forward strand.
CACTGAGAAAAAATATTTGTGGGTTACAGGGACCCTTCACTTTAAAATCCAACTCCACCATTTCTGGGTCCCATCACATATTATGGGTGGGTAACAGCTGGCATCAGTTGGGACATTGCTGAGGGCAGGTAGAAGCTGGGGTAAAGGGGGTTAAGGTCAAGCAGCAGTTAGGGTAAAGCTGGGGGTAAAGGCAGGAATAAGTTGGGGTAGAGCTTAGGTTAGAGGGTAGTAAGCAGGGGCAGAACTATGGGAAACAATGGAGGCTCCTGCCGTCAGGCTCCAGCTCTGAAGGGGCACCTCCTCCATTGTCCACAACATATTCACCCCACTTAGGGCTGTAACTATTTACCCGGAGTGTACCGCCACGGCCGCCCAATACATGGCACCCCTTCCCGACACCTGAGAAGCCACCATACATTAGTGGAGAGCTCCATGTCAGACCATCAGCTGCTGCCTTCATCTATCTATAGCCTGTCTGAATGCAAATTGCTGATGGGGGGGCACCAAATGATAACTTGCCTCCGGGTATCTGGGGTGAACTTACACCACTGGGAGTAAGAGCAGGCAGAGCTGGGGGTAGGGAGGGCGTAACTTCAGACAGCAGTTGTGACAGTGCTGAGTGTTGAGAGAGGGCAAGGGTAGATGGCAGTATGCATGTGTACAGGGGGTATGTGTTCAGTATGTATATGTGGAGTGGGTATGTGTTCAGTATGTATGTGTGCAGTGGGTATGTGTTCAGTATGTATGTGTGCAGTGGGTATGTGTTCAGTATGTATGTGTGCAGTGGGTATGTGTTCAGTATGTATGTGTGCAGTGGGTATGTGTTCAGTATGTATGTGTGCAGTGGACCTAGGGAACTTTCCACCCCCCACCCCCTGACAGGGCCCTTGTAACTGACCATCACAGTGCTCCTAAACCCAGGAGCAGCACAGTGCCCCTACACCCAGGGGCTGCACAATGCCCCCCACTGCAGAAACAAATGCAAACACCTCCCCCCTCCTCTCTGCCACCCTCACACCCAGGTCTTGTACTTACCAGAATACTGTGCAGAATACCGATAGAAGCAGGCAGCAGTGTGATCCTCTCATAGTAGCAGCTGTGCTACCCTCCCCTTCAGAGCACAGAGGAGCGGTGGAAGTGTGGGAGAGAGAGTCAGGGGCAGTCTGCAGAACCGGGGATAAATGGCAGCCCCGCTTCCCTCATAGCAGTGGGGGCCGACCATACTCTGACCAGAGATACTGAGGAGACAGGCAAGCTAGCCCGGTGGCATCACAAAGGTCACATGACCTGGAGGCAGAGGTCTCAGGTATCCATTGGATAAGGAGATGCTGTCGGTCTCCATGATTGGTTGGGGGCGCGGGGACTGGAGAAGCTGAAGATGTTACCGGCTACAACATCCCCTCTACCTGCCGCTGGCCCAAAGCACCCTGGCAAACGCCGCAACCAACCCTCATTTTTCACCTGCTCTCCTAGCAGTGGCAGTGAGGTCGCCCATCGGGACCAAGTGAGTAACTCACTGTCCGTAACTGCAGTGTGCCACTCTTCAGTCTGGCACTCTACGCAGCCACGTACCCGTTGTATAGGTCAGGCCGGCCCTAGCTATAGCCATGAAACAGAAGCAGTACAACCAGGGCTTAAAGTGGTCCTGGAGAGGTGGTGGAACTCATTTCCTCCGCCATCTACTCCCCAACTCCCCCCCACAACGCTAGTCTGACAGGCCAAAACATGTGTGAAAACTGTCCTTTACACGCACTATTGTGTATATAAAATGGTAAAGTGAATAGCGGGTGGCCTGGGGGCTGCTTAGGCCCCAGAAGGTATTGGGGTTATGACAGTGTGAAATACATTTTAGATGCTTTTTTAGCACTACTGCCATCAGCTGAGACTACAATGTTAGATCACTTAGAAAGAAAAAAAAGTTCTATATCATCTGTGTTATTCTTCTGCCGTAACCCTGAGATTTTGTTTATGGGGTCTCCACAAACTAGTCTATGTCACTTGGATGCCTAACGTTTTTTTGCAACCCCTATGTATTGTCTTCGATTGATTCATTACTTACCTATATGCTGGTTCTCTGAAATGTGGGACCTCTAAAGAAATTGAGACTCCCTAGGCAGACAGAGAGTGGCTCTCTGTCTGTGGGACTTCTGTGCAGGGACTTGGTGGAGCTAGAATTAGTTCCACCTACCATAAGAGGTAACGGAACTCAGGGCCTGATTCAGAGCCGGACGCTATTTGCGCTCGCTCGTTCAGAAAAAGGGGGTGGCTATTTAAATTAACCGTTCGCTCTTTGCGGTCTGTTCACGCCTCTATGTCTGAACGAGCAAACAAAACATGCGAACGTAATTTTGAAAAAAACGCCCCCTGGCCGCTCGCATCATACGTCATGTCCGCTATTTATTAGATTAATCGAGTACATCGGACGGTGTATGAACTGCTCGCTATTCTTGTGGTTGGTTTTTCCTACCGCAATCATGCAAGCAGTTCTGACTATAAAACAACCAAGTGACGTGGCCGATGACGCTGCTTTATTAATTATGCACACCCTTAAAACGCCCATTTTAACCTTTAGGCACGCCTGCGTTCTGATCTCCACTCCCAGTTTTCAAGCACCTTCCCCTCTTACCACCCACATACGACTCCTCCTGTCACTCAAAATAGCAGGCATTCGCTATTTAGCGAGCACACGATTTTCGGCCGCACTGACTGGTTCGCGCATGCGTATTACAATCCGTACGCATGCGCAGATGTGCAAACATCGCTCGGAACGAACGAGCGGCCGCTTACGAGCGGCTCTGAATCAGGCCCTCAGTTCTACCCCGTTCCTGCCCACTTTAACCCCTGAGTACAACTACAGCTCATGAACCAGGATGCAACTGTGGTAAGCAAACTTTATCACTGGTAAATATGGAATGTCAGGGCAAGTCTTAAATACAGGGAACAGCCAATCCAGAGACTTGTAGGTAACCAAACCTGTATAGTAGCTCAACCAATTGAAAGGAAGCTCTCACATGCAAGGTAATACCAAAGGCAGAAACAAACATCCTAATACATGCAGGTAGCACATATTCATTACAGCTCAGGGTATTGGTCCTGCCACCAACGTCTGCTAAGCCCCTGTTTTTGATTGGCCCGCGGCCTGCCATTCCACATCGAGGGTGCAAACCATCAATGGTTTTTGTGCCATTGATGGTAACCATCGATGGACACCCTTCTGATGGCCATCCCTAGTGAGAGGGCAGTGAGCCAGTGTGATATGGAAAGGACTGGCAGTGAGAGCGATAGAGAGGGCAATCAGCAGGGCCAAACTTGGAAAAGCTTAGCAAAATCAAGTGTATTATATATAGATAGCAGACGTTTCAAGTCCGTGGCAGACCTTTTGTTGTGGGTGCTGTGCAGGGACATGAATCAGAAATTTAAATATAGTGATATGGATTGTTTGAGGAAGGGGTGCCCCAAAACTGATATTTTGCCTAGGGCCCCGTGAGGTCTAAATTCAGCTCTGCCCATAAACACCTTTACTGTGTATAAATTGTGCATAAATTGTTGCATTCAGTAGCGTAACGTGGGGGGGTTAGACAGACTCTTATTGGCTGCTGCACTCAAGGCCAGAGCCGGGCTGGAACTCACTCATGAGCTCCGCCTTCTAGCTCCTGCAGTGGATGAAGGGAGAGACTCTCTCACAGTGCCAAGGGGGAGCGGATGGTGGCAGGAGCAGGGATTCTGTTAAGTGTAACTTTGGGCCTGATTCAGAGCCGCTCGTAAGCGGCCGCCCGTTCGTTCCGATTGATGTTCGCACAACTGCGCATGTGTACGGATTTTAATACGCATGCGCGAACCAGTCAGTGCGGCCAAAAATCGTGTGCTCGCTAAATAGCGAATGCCTGCTATTTTGAGTGACAGAATGAGGCGTATGTGGGTGGTAACAGGGGAAGGTGCTTGAAAACTGGGAGTGGAGATCAGAACGCAGGCGTGCCTAAAGGTCAAAACGGGCGTTTTAAGGGTGTGCATAATTAACAAAGCAGCGTCATCGACCACGTCACTTGGTTGTTTGATAGTTAGAACTGCTCGCATGATTGTGGTAGGAAAAACCAACCACAAGAATAGCGAGCAGTTCATACGCCGTCCGATGTACTCGATTAATCTAATATATATAGCGGACATGACGTATGATGCAAGCGGCCAGGGGGCGTTTTTTTCAAAATTACGTTCGCATGTTTTGTTCGCTCGTTCAGACATAGAGGCATGAACAGACCGCAAAGAGCGAACGGTTAATTTAAATAGTCAGCCCCTTTTTCTGGACAAGCGAGCACAAATAGCGTCTGGCTCTGAATCAGGCCCTTTGTCTGTTTTATGTGTAAGAGGCACTACTACTGGGGGCACTGTAAAAAGGGCACTACTGGGGGCACTGTAAAAGGGGCATCACTGGGGGCACTATAAAAGGGGCACCACTGGGGGCACTGTAAAAGGAGCATTACTGGGGGCACTGTATAAGGGGCACTACTGGGGGCACTGTATAAGTGGCACTACTGGGGGTGCTGTATAAGGGGCACTACTGGGTGCACTGTATAAGGGGCACTACTGGGAGCACTGTATAATGTGCACTACAACAGGGGGCATTGCATATGGGGCACTACTACTGGGGATGTTGTATATGGAGCACTATAATAGGGGCACTGTATAATGGGCACTTCTGGGGCACTGTAAAAGGGACGCTACAGGGGGTATTGTAAAAGGGGCACTATAAAAAGGGCACTACTGGGGGCACTGTATAAGTAACACTACTGGGGATGCTGTATAAGGGGCACTCCTAGGGGCACTGTATAAGGGGCACTACTAGGTGCACTGCATAAGAGGCACTGCATAATGTGCAATACAACAGAGGGCACTGCATAAGGGGTACTACTACTGGGAGCACTGCATAATGTGCATTAAAACAGGGGGTATTGCATAAGAGGCACTGCATAAGGGCACTACTACAGGGATCATTGCATAAGGGTCACTACTGGGGGTACTGCATAAGGGGCACTACTACAGGGGGCATTGCATAAGGGGCACTGCAACAGAGGGCATTGCATGAGGGGCACTACTACTAGGAGCATAGCATAAGGGGTACTACTACTGGGAGCATTAAGGTGCATATGGAATGGAAAGGAATGTTCCCAGAGTGACGGGAAACAGTGGTGTGTCATGTTGACATGCCCCCATTTTTCAGTGGCCACGCCCCTTGTGCCATGTGGTCAAACCCACTTTTTTGTCGCACTCACATAGTGAGGGGGGCTCCATTTTTCATCTTACCCTGGGCTCCTTATACCCTATTTACGCCACTAGTTGAATTTCCTTGTCAAACAATTGTGTATATCTTGCTCATTGAAATATCGCCAGTATGTCTCTGATAATTTTATTAATAGGGGCCCCCACAAATGAGTTTCCCTGGGATACCAACAAACCTTAATCCACTCCTGGTCAGCTAAAATACATAGGGACCACTGGAGTAAAGTTGTAAATCCTAATACATCTCTTGTCAAAGTGGAATTAAATAGGCAGGACTGATTATGATTTGGCACCATAGTGATGTCAGCTGTCACATGACGGCATGTGCAGAATCTGTGCACCTGTCCATATATGAAATAGCAGGGATACATGTGGAGAGGGGAGCGTAAATAGAAAGTGGAGCGAGAGAATGGCAGAAGCAGTACACAACAGCACCTGTCAGGTAACCCAGAGCAGGCCCCAGGCATAGACAAAATAAGCAAATGCCTAGGGGCACCCAAACCCGCCTAGGGCCGGCAGAGATTTGGGGCAGGCACAGCCGGGGCACTTGTTGTCAGCTGGGCAGAGACTCTGGCAGCTGCTACTGCGGCTGTGCAGCGTTCACAATCGGAGCTCAACTGACAGCTCCGATTAAACCGAGCAGCAGCAAACAGTGAGTGGGCATGGTCAGAACAGCCAGTGGTGGTTTGCGGGGGTGAGGCACCTGAATGGTGGCTAGAGGGTAACGTGGGTGCTGTGAGGGGTAAAGGGTGATGTGCTGAGAGAGGGGTGATGGGTGCTGTAATCTGTGCTGTGCTGGGTGAGGGTTGCTGTGCTGGGTGAGGGGTACAGTGCTGTGATCTGTGCTGGTAGAGGGATGCTGGGAGAGATGTGCTGTGCTGGGAGAGGGGTGCTGTGTTTGGTGATGGGCACTGTGCTGTGATCTGTGCTGGGAGAAGGGTGCTGTGCTGGGTGATGGGCACTGTGATGGGTTCAGTGATCTGTCCTGGGTGAGGTCTACTGGGAGAGGGGTGCTGTGCTTGGTGATGGGTGCTGTGCTGTGATCTGTCCTGGGTGAGGTGTGCTGGGAGAGGGGTGCTGTGCTTGGTGATGGGTGCTGTGCTGTGATCTGTCCTGGGTGAGGTGCGCTGGGAGAGGGGTGCTGGGAGCGTAGCACAGTGGGGGAAGGGCAACAGGAAGTGAGACCATGCCCCTTCCGTGAGGCCACACCTCTTTTTTTTAGGATCCCGGGTGTGGGGGGGCACCATTCAAAATCTTACCTAGGGCACTAAGTTGGCTAGGGCCGGCTCTGAGGTAACCACTGTATGAAATTAACTCCCTGTCCTAATGAGTAAAGGTATGTTGGATTTCACCAACACCCTGACCCTGGCGCCGGGGGATAGAGTAACTGATGTATGGAGGCCTTTAGAGAACTGGCTCTGGGAAATGTTGACTAAGCTCAATTGGACAATCCTGAGAGAAATGGAACTTCAAGAAAGTTGTCGAGTCACTGGCAACATGGAATAATGCTCATTACTGGCAGGACTCTTTTGAAGCATGTATTCTGCATTATACCAGTGTAGTAATACATAGCCTTGACACAACATTTTTGCTTCCAAATAAATCCCTCTATCCATCTGATAATGGTGCCAAAGACCCCTTGAGTCTTCCAGATTTATCCATGCCTTGGGTAAGAAGTGCAGAAAATATTACAGTTTTGTCAAACTTGCCTTGTTCCCTGTTAATCTTGACAAAGTATGATATTTTAAATGTTGGTAATGTGCCACTGTTTGGTTTAAAACTGAGAAGACTTGGGATTTTGCTTCTGCATGGGGAACACAAGGAAAGAGGTATAGCTGCAATACTCCGAGAGAGAGCAGCCACGGAATACCCTGAGATATTTAACACGGTAGGCATAGGCGTACATACAGTGTGGGATTTTTGTAGCGTGTAGTGTGCAATTAGGCACATGGTGGAGTTGCTACTGGTTGAGCAATGCATAACATGCAACAAGGTACATGGATGTGTTGGCATTGTTTGAGCAGCCTGTACGGCGCAATAGGGTACAGTATATGGAGGTGTTTTCACTGTTTGGATGGTGCGCAGTGTGTATTAAGATATACGCATGAGATATACATATGTGCCAGAACTGTGGGAAAAGCGTAGTGTGCAATGAGAGACACGGATGTGTTGGCACTGTGGGAACAGCGCGTAGTGTGTAATGAGAGGCACAGATGCGTTGGCAGTGCAGGAAGTGGAACAGAGCATAACGTGCAATGAGACACATGGAGTATATTGCAATAAACCTAGAGATCAAGACAGACAGCAAGTGTATCGGACTACACACCCATCCACACAGATGATAAATGCAACCAGGTGGAATTGCCGCAACCAAATACACTGGCACAGAGTCTAAAGTTGGGTGCACACCTGACAGATATATCTGCATATTGAGTGATCTGCAGATATAGCTGTTGATGATGGTCGTTCATACACACTGAACGACCATCATCTATCCTGCAGCCGAGGGGCCCGCTTGCTGGGGGCGTGCCCGCCCCCTCCCTGCGGCTGCCGCTGCATGTGTGCAGGCGGTCTGCAGACTGCCCGTACACACTTGCCAATGGACAGACATGTCGGCAGATATATCTGTCCATCGGCTGTGCAGCACAGTCAATGCGATATATCTGTGAATGACGTTGTTCACACACATATCGCTGGTACACAATGGCTGATGGGCAGCAGATATACTGGGATATCAATTGATTGGCCAATATATCGGCCAGTGTGTACACAGTATAAGAGCCCCACTGGATTTCACAAGGAATCACCGCAAGAGGATATGGACTTTACTCAGTGAGGACCCAGTTCGCAGTGTAGTTGGTTCCCACTGTGAAAGCAACAGAGTACTTATCTGGTATGAGGACTGGAAACACCACAGATGGAAATGGGGGTATGGTGTGCGGGATCCAGTCAAGATGCCAGCTGATGGGATTTCGGACATCAGGATATCGACGCTGGAATCCCAAAGAGATAAAGATACCAATGTCGACATCCCGAGTGCCGGCATCCTGAAGGTAAGTATGCGGGTTAGGGTTAGGCTGTGGGGAGGGGGGGTTAGGGTTTGGCACAATTGGAGGGAGGTTAGGGTTAGGCACCGCCCAGGGAGGGTTAGGTTATGGCTGTGAGAAGGGGGGTTAGATTTAGGCACCACCGGGAAGGAGGTTAGGGTTAGGTACCACTGGAGGGAGGCTGGTGTTAGGCACCAGCGGGGGAGGGTTAAGGTTAGGGGGGGAGGGTTAGGTTACTTACCGGCCCCTGTCGGGATCTTCACCACCGGGATGCCAATGACCACCGGAATCCCATCTGCCGGTATATCATACTGATTCCAGATGTGCTGCTGTTGAAAAAACAAACAAACACCAAAGTTTAAACAACACTGGAAGAAAATTATAATGGAGAGTATAGTTCTGAAGTTGGGGTACCTATGTACAACACAATAGATACTCAGGCACCAGAGAAGTTCACTCAGTCATCAGTGCTGGAGGTTAGTGGTAACACCTGAGAGGGGTGTTATGTCATCTCTAGCCTAAGCCCAGCTGGGTTCTGTTTAGGATTCTAATTGGGAAGGTCAGCAGTCAGTGACAATCTAGTGGTATCCATGACTGCTGGTACAGACAAAAATAAATAAAAGATTGAGTGCCCTGACCTAATTTCTATTGTGGTTTCTTGACTATATGTTCTATTATTTTTCAATAAACACCAGACCTAAACAGATGACTATATTGTGTGCAGATATTTTTTGTTTACAATAAGGGGAGAGTTTTTAGAAGTGGAGAGCAACCAATCAGATTCAAGCTATTATCTTCTAGAAGGTGCTAGTTTTTATTTTTGTAAACAATTTTATTGAATTCTGAAATACATACATCAGAAAAGTAATCAAATACATTCTGTTGACAGATAGATTATGAAATAGAGAATTAAACTTGCAATATAACAGAATAAATAAGCAGAAAATATATAAAAAGTTTCAACTGAGACACAGAATGTGTAGCCCATATTATTGTTAAGACATAATAAAATATCAGAAATGAGCTACATTAATACAATTTTAATACTTATTTGAACCAAAACCTGTGTTAGAAGGTACTAGTTAAATGTTAAGTAGAATCTGATTGGTTGCTATGGGCAACATCTCCACTTCTAAAAACTCTCACTGTAGTAAATACTGTATACCCCTAAAGGTGCATACACACACAATGATTTTTTGAACGATTATCGATAACGATATAGTTTATCGTTCAATCGTTGAAAAAAAACGTTCACTTTCTGAGTTAAAACGATGAACGATTATCATTCATATACCTTCACGTTTGTAGTTTGTAGGTCAGTCAGACTGACCAACTGAATGATTTTCATTAAGGGAATATGCAAAAATTGTTTGTAGTTCAAAAAAATCGTTCATTACATTTTAAAAAATCGTTCAGAAAATCGTTCAGAACATCGTTGGTAACAAAATCGTTGTGTGTATGCACCTTTATGGAGCATACACACGGTCAGATTTGTCAGATGAACGATTGAACGATTTGAACGATTTTACCAAAGTTTTGAACGATTTGAACGATTGAACGATTTTTGACTGCATTAAAATGAATGGAATCGTCCAAGTCTGACTGCAAACACATCAGATGTCAGATATCGTTATCGGACAAACGGGAACGCGCATCGTTCATCGTCCATCGTTCAGGCATGTCAGGTATGTCAGATTTTCCTTCAGATATGAACGACTGAACGATTTTTAAATCGTTATCGTTCAGATCTGAAGGAAAAATCTGACCATGTGTATGCACCATAAGTCTACTGAAAACAGACCTGCTGAAATGTCTGTATTTGCCCTCTGTATGTATGTGGGAAAGTACCAGATGCAAATCAGGTTGGTTTTAAGGAATCAAAAGCCAGGCCTGCAAGCAAATGGTCTACATATTATGGGTGTCTCTTTCCTGGAATCCTTTATCAGTAGCCTTCAAGTATATAATTGAATAGATTAACAATGACAAACTGTCTGTGGAAGTAGAAAAAATAACTTCCCCCCACCATTGTAGAGAAAGTCTTGTTTTGATTACTCCCATGAAAATGTTTGTGTATATATATATATATATATATATATATATATATATACATATATATACATATTTTAGTAAATATAAATTTTAGAATTAGTGATCCTTTAAACAGACCTCTATATATATAGTCAATATCTTTCATTTAATATACTTACATTATGCAACTTTTGTTCTAAAGAACAGAATAACCACATGAACCTAAATGTTTCTTTTATACTTCATTATAATTGCAAGGCATAGTTCCAAATAGCTGGACACACTTCTATTTTTATGGAAAACAGGACCTCATTCAGACCCGCTCGCTAGATGCGATCGCTCGCATCCAGCGTATGCAATTTTGTCAACGTGATGGCATGGGAAGCGATCGCTCACCAGGGCATAAGCACACCCACTTTGGCTGTGCGAGCGATCGGTCTGTGTATGCAGACACCCATTAGCGTATGTTGAGACGCCCACTAGCGCACGTCATCTCCAGGAAGTGTATTAAACCATTGGTACATCGAGCACCATTGGTAGTGATCGCAGCGCTTGTGGCTGCCTTACCCTGCCGCAAGCACTGTGAGGACTTCAGTGTAAAAAACAGGCATGCAATGTGTACTATGATGCTGCCTGTTAATTATGCACGCCTTAGAAACGGCGTTGAAACACCGAGGCACGCCTGCATTCGCACCTCCACTCCCCCGTTATTAGGGCCTGATTCTGAACCGCTCGCTGGTCTGATGGGCTTGTTTGTTTTTTTTCATCCTCCAGCCCGCTCGCAAAGCTGTGATGTCTGGTGATGTCAGTAGGGCAGCCCACAAATGCCAGGCGTTCCTAAGAGAACGTCTGCGTTTGCCTAACCACCCCCCCTCCCCACCTACAAAACGGGGCGAGGTGTTACTCACTATCAGTGCCGCCATCAGGGGGGGACTGCCGGTACTCGAGTACCGGGCCCGGACACTGGCAGAACGGGAGGGGGCCCGGTCCTGCTCCTGCAACATAGTCCCCCGCACTACCCCCTTGAGTGAAAAGGGAGTGGGGCGCTGCTACCAATCTGAGAAACCCCTCCCTCTCCTACTTCCTTCATGATTCCCCTATTTCTCTCTTCAGTCGGCTTGAAATGGGGGCGGAGCCAGTGTCAAGCCCCGCCCCCCGAACACCCACGAATCGCGTCGTTCCTTAGGGGCGGGGCCTAATAATGCAAGATGCCCGCCACCCATTAGCAACCAGTTGCTGTGCAGAAGTGTAAGTAATAAATATGTTTGTGTTTGTATGTGTTAGTGTGTATATATGGGTATGTACTGTATATGTCTGTGTTAGTGTGTATATATGTGTATGTACTGTATATGTCTGTGTTAGTGTGTATGTACTGTATATGTCTGTGTTAGTGTGTGTATATATGTGTATGTACTGTATATGTCTGTGCTAGTGTGTATATATGTGTATGTACTGTATATGTTTGTGTTAGTGTGTATGTACTGTATATGTCTGTGTTAGTGTGTATATATGTGTATGTACTGTATATGTCTGTGTTAGTGTGTATGTACTGTATATGTCTATGTGTTAGTGTGTATATATGGGTATGTACTGTATATGTCTATGTGTTAGTGTGTATATATGTGTATGTACTGTATATGTCTGTGTTAGTGTGTATGTACTGTATATGTCTATGTGTTAGTGTGTATATATGGGTATGTACTGTATATGTCTATGTGTTAGTGTGTATATATGGGTATGTACTGTATATGTCTGTGTTAGTGTGTATATATGGGTATGTACTGTATATGTATGTGTTAGTGTGTATATATGAGTATGTACTGTATATGTCTATGTGTTAGTGTGTATATATGGGTATATACTGTATATGTCTATGTGTTAGTGTGTATATATGGGTATGTACTGTATATGTCTATGTGTTAGTGTGTATATATGGGTATGCACTGTATATGTCTGTGTTAGTGTGTATATATGGGTATGTACTGTATATGTCTGTGTTAGTGTGTATATATGGGTATGTACTGTATATGTCTGTGTTAGTGTGTATATATGGGTATGTACTGTATAAGTCTATGTGTTAGTGTGTATATATGGGTATGTACTGTATATGTCTGTGTTAGTGTGTATATATGGGTATGTATGTCTGTATGTGTTAGTGTGTATATATGCGTATGTATATATCTGTATGTGTTAAAGTGTACATGCAGTCAGGTCCATAAATATTGGGACATTGACAGAATTTTCATATTTTGTCCTCTATTCACCACCACAAGGGCTTTGAAATGAAACAAACAAGATGTGATTTAACTGCAGACTTTCAGATTTAATTTAAGGGTAATTAAATCTAAATCAGGTGAACGGTGTAGGAATTACAACGGTTTCTATATGTGCCTCCCACTTTTTAAGGGGCCAAAAGTAACGGGACAAACTAAACAATCCTAAATCTAACTTTCACTTTTTAATACTTTGTTGCATATCCTTTGCAGGCAATTACAGTCTGAAGTCTGGAACGCATAGACATCACCAGACGCTGGGTTTCATCCCTGGTGATGCTCTGCCAGGCCTCTACTGCAAATGTCTTCAGTTCCTGCTTGTTCTTGGGGCATTTTCCCTTCAGTTTTGTCTTCATCAAGTGAAATGCATGCTCAATCGGATTCAGGTCAGGGGATTGACTTGGCCATTGCATAACATTCCACTTTTTAGCCTTAAAAAACTCTTTGGTTGATTTTGCAGTACGCTTCGGGTCATTGTCCATCTGCACTGTGAAGCACTGTCCAATGAGTTCTGAAGCATTTGAATGAATATGAGCATATAATATTGCCGAAAGACTTCAGAATTCATTCTGCTGCTTTTGTCAGCAGTCACATCATCAATAAATACAAGGGAACCAGTTCCATTGGCAGCCATACATGCCCACGCCATGACACTACCACCACCATGCTTCACTTATGAGGTGGTATGTTCCTTTCCTTCTCTTCTCTTCCCATCACTCTGGTACAAGTTGATCTTTGTATCATCTGTCAATAGGATGTTGTTCCAGAACTGTAATGGCTTTTTTAGATGTTGTTTGGCAAACTCTAATCTGGTCTTCCTGTTTTTGTGGCTCACCAATGGTTTGCATCTTGTGGTGAACCCTCTATATTCACTCTTGTGACGTCTTCTCTTGATTGTTGACTTTGACACATATACATCTACCTCCTGGAGAGTGTTCTTGATTTGGCCAACTGTTGTGAAGGGGTTTTTCTTCACCAGGGAAATAATTCTTTTGTCATCCACCACAGTTGTTTTCCGTGGTCTTCCGGGTTTTTTGGTGTTGCTGAGCTCTCCGGTGCGTTCTTTCTTTTTAAGAATGTTCCAAAGAGTTGATTTGGCCACACCTAATGTTTTTGCAATCTCTCTGATGGGTTTGTTTTCATTTTTCTGCCTAATGATGGCTTGCTTCACTGATAGTGACAGCTCTTTGGATCTCATATTGAGAGTTGACAGCAACTGATTCCAAATGCAAATGTCACACCTAGAATCAACTCCAGACCTTTTACCTGCTTAATTGATAATTAAATAATGAGGGAATAGCCCACACCTGTCCATGAAATAGCTTTTGAGTTGATAGTCCCATTACTTTTGGCCCCTTAAAAAGTGGGAGGCACATATTGAAACTGTTGTAATTCCTACACCGTTCACCCAATTTGGATGTAATTACCCTCAAATTAAATCTGAAAGTCTGCAGTTAAAGCACATCTTGTTTGTTTCATTTCAAAACCATTGTGGTGGTGAATAGAGGCCAAAATCTGAAAATTCTGTCTATGTCCCAATATTTATGGACCTGACTGTATGTGTATGTATGTTTGTGTGGATGTATGTACGTACGTTAGCGTGGATTTATGTGTTATATATAACATGTACATGTGTGTTATGCTATATATATTATATGTGTATGTGTGTGTTTAACAAAACACACACACACATATATATATATATATATATATTTTTTATTTTTATTTTTTTTATTAGAAACCACACCCCTCCCCCTCAGAAAATCCTGTATTTGCCCCTGCACTTGTTTATAATTTTTTTTTTCCTTTGGAGTTGGGGTGCATGACATCACGCCACTGGATGGGAGATGTCAGATGAGCCGCGGCGTGTGAGGAGCAGCGCCAGCCAGCCCTGGAGGAGAAGAAGCCAGAAGGAAGAAGCACAAGGCGATAAGGTAAGTCATAATTAATTAGACCTAGCAGTAGCGGGAGGGGGGGCCCAGGGGCCCTGCCTATTTTGTCAGTCCTGGGCCCCACAATATCTGATGGCAGCCCTGCTCACCATCGACAGCAGCCCGGTCTTGTAGCGAGCCCCGGAGCGACTGAACTTCAGCCGCTTGCTGGGGCTCGCGCATGCGCACCCCGGAGGCAGCACATGCGCAGTGGGCAAATGTTGACCCGCTTGCGAGCGCTGTGCACTTGCGAGCAGGTCTGAATCAGGCCCTTAGTGTCCTGCCCCTGTTACCATCCACAAATGGCCTCTCCAGTCACTCATTTCACTGTGCTATCTTTGCTGGGCGAGCGAGCGGGCTGCGATCGCACAGAGTAGTTCGTGCATGCGCAGAACGAAGCGTGCGCATGCGTGTTCGCAAACCATCGGGCCGCTTGTGACTGGGTCTGAATGAGGTCTACATTTCCCTGCTAGAATTGGCAGCTTCCAAGTCATCGTTTTTAAATAAACAGCAAACAATGATGTATAATTTTTTTTATCGTGACTTCATGTTAATAAAATAAAGTGCATTTTTAAAATATTTTTATTTTGTTGTTAAACAAGATGAAGACAGAGCAAAACAGAAAACATACAAATACAGTACATAGCAATCTAAGTTATGTGTTGGATTTAAAACATGAACCCAGGGCCGGATTAAGGTCTGTGGGGCCCCTGGGCAACAAGCTTGTGGGGGCCCCTATATACCACCGTCCCCTGTAGTACTGCCCCTTATGTAGTGCCCCCAGTAGTGGTCCCCCTATGCAGTGCCCCCAGTAGTGCCCCTTATATAGTGCCCCCAGACCCAGTAGTGGTCCCCCCTATGCAGTGCCCCTTATATAATGCCCCAGTAGTGGTCCCTCTATACAGTGCCCCCATTAGTGCCCCTTATATAGTGCCCTCAGACCCAGTAGTGTCCCCCCCATGCAGTGCCCCCTATATAATGCCCCAGTAGTGGTCCCCCTATACAGTGCCCCCAGTAGTACCCCCAGACCCAATAGTGGTCCCCCCAATGCAGTGCCCCTTATATAGTGCCCCCAGTAGTCCCCCTTATGCATTGCCCCCAGAAGTAGTCCCTCCCTATACACTGCCCTCTGCTAGTGGGGGCCCCTCTGTGTGTGGGGGCCCAGGGACGACCGCCCCTGTTGCCCCCATCTTAGTCCGGCCCTGCATGAACCATAAACATTGGTGTTTAAGATGTAAAGCCTCAGTTTGGTTACTAAAAAAATGCAATACCGTATTAAAAATGGTAACAACCATTAGACATATGAACCAAGAATGAAAATCCTCAAGAGAGGGTAGTCTAGAGAAGCACCTACAGATGAGTCCTCTTGTATCCTTGCTGCTGCTGTGGCAAATCGCGGCACACATGGAGCGAAATGTGCTCTCTAGCAGAAACGTGCTGGGTTGGCAAACGCGATCCATAGTTTCTCATGATGTAAATGATACTGCAGCGTGGTGTTCTGTGCCGTGCACGTGTGCGGCAAATGACATGGCAAGTTGCATGCACAGATTTGCCGCATCGGTGGCAATGATGTAAAAGAACACATCTGTAACAGCTAGTGTACATGAAGTGCATATGCCTTGTAGTTTCATTAATTGCTTCAATTTAACAAGCACAGGAGGTTCAACCTCCAACACATATTTATACACTATAGCTGAGAAGGTTTCCTCCAAAACTAAACCAAATAAGCAAATCTTAGAATCCCTAGCAAGTTACGTAGGCATAGGGCCTGGAGTTGCTGAACTGGGCACCAAGAGCATATCTACAGTTAGGAACAGTATGTCATGCCTGAGGGTTGGTTTGGGTTTGGAATAGGCGTGGAAGTCTGAAGAGGAGATTTGAGAGGCGTGGATGAACTTAAATGGTTTGAGCCAGGACCTCCTCATGTATAGATGTGAGGAGGTAGAGATATGGCAGTGGATGGTGGGCCGGAAGGACAAGCATAGAATGTCTTTATTGAACTGCAGGTTGGAATGGAACTGTATATATAATACTGAATGAATGAGCAGAATCGGAATGGAATTGATGATGCTGGATTGAGAGCTGGATCGGTTTGAGAACGATGTTGATGATTTGAAGAACTTGATGGATTTGAATCCGATGTTGAAGAATTAAAGAACTTGGGCCCTCATTCAGAGCCGTCCGCAAACAGCAGTACGCTCGTTGCGTTCCGATGTTGACTAACCGCGCCTGCGTCGGTGTAACACTGCTCATGTGCGTACGGCAGATTGCGAGCTTTTTTGGTCTCGTTCGTCAAATAGCGTACAGGAAGAGACATGTCAAATGTGATTGACAGAACAGGGCGTTTTTGGGTGTTGACGGGGGTGGAGATGGAAAAACGCAGGCGTGGCGAGGCGTTTTTCGGGGCGTACATACATTAGCAGATGCGAGCGTAAAATGTGTACGGACCGACTCATACGTCACTGGATGATCCTCTTTCCCTTCAAAATGCTCGCACAGCTTAGGGTCTGGATTACTCTACCACATTGGCGATGGCCTTCTCCTCCATCCCGGCACTCCACGATGTTGCTGCGATTAATCGCGGGTGGTCAGAACAGCAATTAGTGTTGGATTGAAAACCGGCTTGGTATGTGTTTTGAAAGCAGTTTTTTGTGTTAGCACAAAAGCGTACGCAGGTGGAAATCATAGCTGCTAATGTGATGATTACACAATCAATTTACGTACATTTGTGGTTGTTTCTTTTGGGCACAATTTGTTGGTTTGGGCCTATTGTAACAATAATGTCATCATGTTTTTTTGGTTTTTACCTTTTTCTTTTGGCCTGTTGAATTTGCATCATTATGTTAAATTTGAAACGTTCCTTTTTTGGGCATGTAAAATGTGGTTTTTGCCAGTTTGTGCCTTTTGGCCCAGGATTAAATGTAATCCATTTTGACAATAATGTGAGAATACAATGTCAGTTTTGTACTTTTTTTTTATTGCTCAAACAAAAAAACACAAAAAAAACCAATTTGGGGCAAAGTTTTTTTGCAGGGTTCATTCCCAAAGTTACAATAATTGGGCCAACATAAAAGATTAATGAAATGTAGAACACAAAATTAAAAACAATTCACAAGAAAGGAGAGGGAAGTTTTGACCAGAAAGGAATATGAGCCAAGCACAGAAGGAGTGTGGGAAAAGTCGCCATTGCTGTCACCGTTTTTTCACCCGTTTGGCTGGGGGAGGGAGGGCGCCAGACCGGGTCTGGGATGTCATCGGGCTTGCCTGTCCAGAGGCAGATGTTGTGGCCTCTGGACTAGGCACAGGGCTAGGCACATTTGGAGGATTGGCTGATGTTGTGCCAGAGGTGGAGGATCCTGATGTTCCGGCAGGAAGGGAGGTCGGCTCCACCATGTGCTGGCGAACGAGCTGCTCCAGGGCATTGGCGATGCGGATGTTGGCCCTGGTATTTTCCGCCAGGGCCTGACCAATGGTCACGTTGGCCGCAGCATTTTGCTCCAGGGCCTCAGCCACCCGTAGCAGACTGGCGTCCATCCTCTGCAGAATCTCCGTATGGAAATCCGATTTGAAATTGAGTTCTGTGAGGAGGGCCTCTGCCTGCGAGGGGGATTGCCCTGGACTGGCTTCTGCAGGGTCCTCAGCCGGATGTACTGGTTCCTCCCCTGCAGAGCCAGCAGAAATTCGGCGGCCAAGGCTCCCCTCTGGAGCAGACTCATCCGCCTGTGTCTCTGTTAGGAAAAATGAGAAAAGACTCACATTAGAATCTACATATTGGCCCACTAACATTTCAGAGTTGGTGACATCACAAGATTTACCTGGGACAACATGAGGAGCCGCAAAGTCTGGCATGTCCGTATCCATGTTGGACACGCCAAACACCTCCACAGGCTGCACACACCCCTGTGCCAGCTCTTCTAAATCCGTCAACTCCAATGACACAGGGGTGGGACCCCCACCTGTCCCCCTTGCATGCCTAGCCGTGTCCGCGAGTTTTTGCTTTAGGCGATATTTGAAGTCGCCCCATCTGTGGGATAAAATGGGAACCATTATCCTTTTGTTTAAAATGGGGTTTGTTTATAGGGGGGGCAAGTGTTTACTTACCGCCGTTTGACATCCCGGTCTAGACGGACATAATCACCCACCCTATTGACAGCAACGGCTACCTCTTCCCACATTCTCCACTTCTGGCTTGTACTCATATTCCTGTCTGCCTGTGGCAGGATGTCCACACACTTCTGAATCAAAACCTCCATCTCCTTTCTTGTGAAATGTGGCTGCCTTTTCTTTTTGGCAGCTTTGGCCGGAATACTGGGCCCAGCAGCCTCTTCCATGTCATCCTCCTCACCTATTTGTGTAAATATGCAGATTTCTCTAATTCACAACTTGCCCAATCTTATGTTTCAAATTAATCATTGAGACAAAATGCATGAAAGACTTACCGCCTGACTCTTGTCCATTGTTTCCCTGGTCTGTAGCCATGTCTGAGGTCCAAACAAGAAATACACCAGAATTTAAATGTGTTTTCGTGACGTATTTATACATGCGTCCTTATTTTGCGGCCGCATCATTGATTGTGCGTTCCTATGATCCCTCCTTAATTTGTGCGGGAAACAAAACACTATTTATGGCTTGGTGTGTCTCGAGTCCAGGTGGCGTTTTTGGATTGTTGGAGGTTACCTTGGTTGGAGTTTCTTGTTTGTGGATTAAGGAGTTGGCGTTTGGAGTTTATTTGGTTTGCTAGATTTGCGTTTTTATTTTCCGTTCGCTTTTTTTTGGTATTTTTTTTTTGCCTCGTTTCTTGATTTGGTAAGTTTTGTGAAGTCTAACTTTGGTTCAATTGGTGTATCATTTTTTTTCTTCTTGTTCTTAATTTTTTGATCCATAATTTCATCTCTTTTAGGTTTTTTTTTATTTCGGGCCCAAAGACCTTTTGATTGCTCTTGGTAAGTCCATTTTTTAACTTGTATTTGCGAACTAATTAGCGCATTTTTCTCTGTTTGTATAGTGACTTGTATTTGCGAACTAATTAGCGCATTTTTCTCTGTTTGTATAGTGACTTGTATTGGCGAACTAATTAGCGCATTTTTCTCTGTTTGTATAGTGACTTGTATTTGCGAACTAATTAGCGCATTTTTCTCTGTTTGTATAGTGACTTGTATTTGCGAACTAATTAGCGCATTTTTCTCTGTTTGTATAGTGACTTGTATTGGCGAACTAATTAGCGCATTTTTCTCTGTTTGTATAGTGACTTGTATTTGCAAACTAATTAGCGCATTTTTCTCTGTTTGTATAGTGACTTGTATTGGCGAACTAATTAGCGCATTTTTCTCTGTTTGTATAGTGACTTGTATTGGCGAACTAATTAGCGCATTTTTCTCTGTTTGTATAGTGACTTGTATTGGTGAACTAATTAGCGCATTTTTAAATGCTTATTCATCCTGTAAAATTGTTTGTGGTTGCCCTTTAGCATTTTTGCCTTACATTTCACCCCATTTTGATGTACTGTGTGCAATGTCGTTTTGCTCTTTGCCCAAATGTGTGTTTCGCCTATTTTATGTTTTGTATAGCACCAAATTTAGAAACATAAATGCACAGACTAAACTTTTACAAATTAATATTGGGATTATTTTCAGTTTGGACGTATCATGACAATACCCCGGCATGTAAGCAGCAATGGATGGTATCATCAAGCTAAGTTGTTTTAATTTTCTTTTGGGGTGGGTCCAAAGCCTTACATTCAAATCTTGCCATTTCAGGTTGATCTTGGGCGGATTGTTCTGGCCATGCTCCCGGAAGCCGACCAACCTCAATCTCGTCCCAGGCGTAGGCATCGTAGGCGTGCAAGGCCCCAGATATTTCGAACACGTGTCACCCTTTTTGGAATGCCCGATGATGAGGTTTTAAGATGCTACCGTCTTCCTCCCAAAATCATCATAGACACTCTCTCATTAATAGAGAGTGATCTTGAGCGGCAAATTGACAGTCCAACAGCAATACCACCACTTACGCAATTTATGGCGGTGTTACATTTCTGTGCCTCAGGATCGTTTCAAACAACGGTGGGAATAGTGGCGGGCATCTCACAATCCTCCTTTTCCAGGATCCTGAGGGCAGTGATGGAGGCACTTTTCAAGCACCTCCATCATTTTATTCAAATGCCTTTGGATATGGGTGCCCTTAGTGTGGCCAAGGCCAATTTTTACCAAATAGCTGGCTTCCCACACATCATAGGGGTTGTGGATGGTACTCACATACCACTTCAGCCTCCAGCACGGCTGGAGGCAATATTTCGCAACTGTAAACACTATCACTCCCTGAATGTAATGGTGGTATGTGATGCCTCCCTCCAGATCCTGTCCCTGAATGCAAAATTACCAGGAAGTGCACATGACTCCTTCGTCATCCGGCAATCAGGGATATGGCACAAATTAAACAACCTACAAGCTGGTGATGCGTGGCTTCTGGGTAAGTGGAGACCTTTAGTACATAACAATGTTAAGCTTGATACACAGTGATCCTGATGTTGTCTATTATTTTTCACAGGAGACAGTGGATACCCTTGCATGCCCTGGCTGCTCACTCCTTATTTGGCTCCCACACCAGGCCCACAAAGTGAGTTTAATACCGCACTTACAGCCACCAGGCAAGTGGTGGAGCGCTGTATCGGCCTTTTAAAAGGCCGATTCAGATGCCTCCACCGCTCTGGTGGCGAGCTCATGTATTTGCCGGATATGGTTTCGAAAATTGTGGTCCTGTGTGGGATCTTTCACAACATCGCCATAAGGAGTGGTGTTCCAATGCAGCCAGAGGATGCCTTACCTGAGGATGGCCCCCCGAGGTTGGTCGGAGGTCAGTATGTGGGGGGGCCATACGCGATGATGTGGTGGCCCGATATTTTAGGTAATTATTGACCAAACAACAGTGTGTATACCCAATGTGTTTTTTGGCGTTCATCTTTTTTTATATTAATTCTTGCACCATCTTCTGTTTGTTTGCATAATCTTTGCCACTCCCACGATGACTACTTCCTGCTACCCTTCAAAAACCTTTATGTGGAAACTTCTGGAATATATTATGACACCCATATTGCAACGCCATATTTTTGAAATCATGTGGGCACGGACCTTCGTCAACCAGTTCTTGATTTGTTGTGTGTTTGTTTCCTGTTTTTGGTATGTGGTGTATTTCTGATTATCACTGTGTGTTTTGTTTGTGAGTGACCACTTTGTTTTTTGATTTATGTTGTGAATAAATATTTGGAGAGTGTAATTTGTTTCCTTTTTGGGCACGTTTGAAGCAAGTGTAAACAAACTCCCAAACGTTAATTTTACCTAAGGGGTAACCCAGTAATGAAGCAAGTGGAGCTAAAATGTAATATGTTTTCGGGGTACTAACCAACACACCAAGGAATCCTGTACAATCAGTTGCCTTCGTAAGATTGTCCTAAGCAGATTAGCCACCAAATAGGAACCTGTAAAATGTTGTAAACTATCATGTTGTCCACCCCAAAAAAGGAAAATGACATTGGTACTGGGAGGTGTTTCTTGTGCCTGTTTGCCTTCAAAATACAACACACAATCTGTAGTGAGATTCTTTGGCAATCCTTGCTTGAAGAGTCTACTTATGTCAGTGTAAAGAATCTTGGATTTACTAAAAACGCATGAGACAGAGCGTGAATTAAAACTGATTTATTTGTAAACAATTAGAAAAAAAAATAAAAAAAAAACTGATTCCTAAGGAGGACCGCCAGATGGTCAAGGCCCTGCAGAAGCCCGGTGACTTGCTCCCGCATACGTGCCACACACTGACAGATTTCTGCCCGACGCCTCTGTTCCTCTGTGGGTGAAAAAAGTTTGGGGATTAATACATCAATAATGAAGCAACATTCAAAAAAAACACAAAACAAGCAAACCAAAACTTAAAAGCTTGTGGCATAAAAAAACATTACACGGATAAAACCCAGCACCCCAAAATGTCCTAGGCCAAAAATACAAGGGCCCTAAAAAAATGCACACAGGTGTGATATGTGTATGGTGAAATCAGCAGGAACAGGTAAAGACAACCCCCAAAAATACCCTAAGGCGACAGAAAGCCAACAAAAATGGGGACGACACATGATTACATACAAACAGTTTGTGGTGCCCAAAACAACAAAAAAAACATACCGTTTGGCAACATGCCAGAGCGAGAAGCCACTCCCTCGACCACCTCGGAGGTGGCTACATTCCCCAAACCTAGGGGCAGGGTGTTTGAAGAATCCTGGGAGGGGGTATTTGGAGGAGGGGCGGATGGAGGAGAGGGGGAATTGGGCTGGAGGGGAAGTAGACCAGAAATCTCGGCCACAGGGTCTGGGGAGGAGGGGGTAATTGAGGAATTGGGGGTTGGAGAGAGGGTCCGGGACCGGCGTCTTGTCTGGCGATGACGCCGTAGTCTTTGCTGTGCCCCTAAAAGATGATAAAAATATTGTGGTTAGTTTCAACAGGAATCCCCCCCAAAAAAAAAAAATACAATGACTAAATCGGACAGACATGAAAACATGCACATGCAGATATGACTACAATGACTACATAGGACAGACATGAAAACATGCACATGCAGATATGACTACAATGACTACATAGGACAGACATGAAAACATGCACATGCAGATATGACTACAATGACTAAATAGGACAGACATGAAAACATGCACATGCAGATATGACTACAATGACTAAATAGGACAGACATGAAAACATGCACATGCAGATATGACTACAATGACTACATAGGACAGACATGAAAACATGCACATGCAGATATGACTACAATGACTAAATAGGACAGACATGAAAACATGCACATGCAGATATGACTACAATGACTAAATAGGACAGACATGAAAACATGCACATGCAGATATGACTACAATGACTACATAGGACAGACATGAAAACATGCACATGCAGATATGACTACAATGACTACATAGGACAGACATGAAAACATGCACATGCAGATATGACTACAATGACTAAATAGGACAGACATGAAAACATGCACATGCAGATATGACTACAATGACTAAATAGGACAGACATGAAAACATGCACATGCAGATATGACTACAATGACTAAATAGGACAGACATGAAAACATGCACATGCAGATATGACTACAATGACTACATAGGACAGACATGAAAACATGCACATGCAGATATGACTACAATGACTACATAGGACAGACATGAAAACATGCACATGCAGATATGACTACAATGACTAAATAGGACAGACATGAAAACATGCACACGCAGTTAGGGCCCACAAGATAAACTTGAAAACCACAGTCCATAAAACTTACTTTCCTCGATCTGCATGCGAAAGCATGCCAGCAAGCGGAGCGTACGCCAGTGCAGGTCCGACCACCTGCTCTCCAGCTGGCCAATATGTCGGCGTGAGCCGAAGGAGCGCAGGCGGCGACGTACCTCCGCATATGCGGAACGCTTTCGGCTGTTTGAGATAGGTGGAGGCTGACTGGTGATCCGCCTGTCCATCACCTCCGTGAGCACCAGCAGTTCGCGCCTGGTGAATGCGGCGGATCTCATGATGGCAATGGTGTATTTTTAGAAAATTATTTTTAATAAAGCACCCAAAAAAAATTTGATTGGCTAATGTATTTGGGAAATTAACAGGACAAATTCTATTGGTTAGTGTATGAGTCATGTGTCCGACAGGGCCACAAATCTATTGAGAGTTATGATAGGCTTGATGCAGTGAAATGCGTAAGCAAATTTAAATAAAGAAATGAACCACAGAAAATATGCGGGGATACAAACAAATAGAACAATTGTTTAATTGTGGCTAACATGTCTTTTGGACAATAAAAGCGAAGGTTTCAGCCGTACGTATTCTGCGAGTAAACACAAACACGGACAAGATTAAAGTTTATTGCATTGTGTTGAAAAAAAAAACAATTAAGCTAATTGATACATTGATTGGCATGATACGATTGAGGGAGGTAGGCAGAAAAAACGAGCAGGTAATCGGAATCTGACAGGACCACTTCCGGTTTGTACTTGTGCGTGCGTTCCCTTCAAGCCATTTCGGGGATGTACGCTCGCTATTTGGCATGCTCGTTAGTTAGAGGAGGGGTCGCCTGAGTTTGGGGCAGATTTTTAGCTGCGTACGAAAATACGAGCGAGTGCTTGAATTTAAATATTTTTTTACGTACGCCGAACGTACGTACGCCCACTTGCGAGTGGGTCTGAATCAGGGCCCTAATTGATAAGAGTCCAATGTTGATGAATTGATGAACTTGATCGGTTGGGACCGATATTGATGAATTGAAGAACTTAACTGATATGAGTCTAATGTTGGAAGCTGGTTGCTGGTATCGGCTAGAACTGATGGTGGCTTTAAGGACAAGTCTTAGTGGTAAAACTAGACTGGTGTGCAAGATGGTATAGGAGACTTGTTTAGATACAGAGTACCTGGGAGCTCAGTACTGAGCTGTAACTTCATCAAGAAGCAACAGTGTACTGGCAATGAGGGCCAGTCTGGGAATGGAATTTATAGGGATGGATCACCAGGGATTGGATGCTGCGATCAGCTGGTCTGGGAGCAGTGCTCTGAGTGGAGGAAGACAGAGTGGTGACAGAGTCCAACATAGCTGCTCCCATACTGTTGTTCTGGAATGAACTCTGGCATGCAGTTTATATACCATCATGCTGGGGAGACACACTGTGAGCAAGTGACTGTGGAGACCCATCTACATTCTCAGTGACAAGACACTGAGAAGATGGGGCATGAGTAGACCTCAGCACCAGCCGGAAGCGATGTGCAGCATGAGCTCACGCGTGCTGTCTGGGAGTGATAAACAACACGAGCAGACCTCAATGCTAGCCTGGACAGCTCTTAGACTTTTGTGGCATAGAAAGCTCAGATCAACTGAGGAGCATGGATGTCAGAGGCAAAAGTCCAGGAATGTTCTTCTGGGCCATAGCCCTTCCAGTTGTCTAAGTATTGGAGATGTCCATAACGTATTCTAAAGTCCAGAATCTTTGCCACTTTGTATTCAACTCCATAATGAGTCTGGCCTTTGGGTTTGGGTAACTTTGGAAGTGTTGAATGAAACCGGTTGAGTATGAGTGGTTTCAATAAAGAAATATGGAAGGAATTTGGTATACTCAGAAAGGGAGGTAGCTTGAGTTTGAATGAAACTGGGTTGATTACATGCTCAATGGCGAATGGCCCAATGTAGCGGGCGCAAATTCATGGATGGCACTCTTAACCGAAGATTTTGTGTAGAGAGCCAAACTTGATCACCTTCCTTGAGACTGGGAACTGCTCTCCTCTTCCTGTCAGCAAACTTCTTGTACCGCTCAAAAGTCTTCACAAAGGAGGAGTGGATCTCTTTCCAAATCTTGGAGAAGTGCTACAAGGTTACGCTCAGCAGCTGGAAGGCAGGAAAAGGCTGAAACTCAGGAACTTGAGGGTGGAGGCTGTAAGTGGCATACAAGGGTGTGGAACCAGATAAAGAATGGTCTGATTGTTGTGACAAAATTCAGAGGAAGCAGTTCAGCCCAGTTGTCATGAGAGGAGGATACATATAAACAAAGAAAAGACTCCAGATCTTGGTTGACTCTTTCCATCTGGCCATGAGACTGAGGGTGGTAGGCAGTGGAGAAATTGAGCTTAACTTGAAATGAAGAACACAAAGATTTCCAAAACTTGGTGACAAACTGCACTCCCTGGTGAGAGATGATTTCCAGAGGTAGTCCATGGAATCTGAAGATTTCTTGTATGAATAATTGAGCCAACTTGGGAGCTGAAGGAAGACCGGTAAGCAGTATGAAAGTGAGCCATCTTGGTGAATCGGTTAACTACCACCCAGATGGTGTTGAACTTGTTTGAAACCGAGTGGTCGGTAATGAAGTCCATTGACAGATGTGACCACAGTTGATGTGGAACAGAGAGACAAAGTAACTGCCCAACCAGAGACTGTCAAGGCACTTTATGCTGGGTGTACTTGTTACAAGATGCAATAAAGTCTTGGACATCTTTTCTGACAGAGGGCCACCAGTAAGACCTGTAAATGAACTCAAAGGTCTTTTGTATGCCTGCATGACCTGCAAAGCGGGAAGCATGAGCCCAATGCAGCAGTTTCTTGCATAATGCGGGCTTGACAAGAGTTTTCCCAACAGGTGGTGAGGATTCTACTCTGACTGCAGAGAAAGCTACTGGATCAATGATAAGATGCTTCTCAGTGGACCTAGTCTAATTTTCTTGCTCCATGGAGAGAGAGATGGCATCAGCCTTTCAGTTCTGAACCCCTGGACAAAAAGACAATTTGAAATTAAATTGTGAAAAAAAGAAAGACCATCTGGCTTGCCTCGGATTCAGATAATAGGCTGTCTTAAGATATAAGATATTTTTGTGGTCTGTGAGAATTGAAATGGAAAGCACAGCTCCTTCCAAAAGATAGCACCACTCCTTCAAGGCTAGCTTAATAGTGAGAAGTTCTTGATCCCTAATAGAGTAGTTGCATGCAGCCAAAGTTAATTTTCTGGAAAAAAAACCACTGGGGTGGAGAAGACCATCAGCGGCGCGTTGAGAGTGCACAGCTCCAACTTCTACAGAAGAAGCATCAAAATCCAAAATAAATGGCTGTGTGACATCAGGTTGATGAAGAACAGGAGCTGAAATGAACTTCTGTTTGATATTTTGGACAAGAACTGAATGTCTTTATTGAACTGCAGGTTGGATTGGAACTGGATATACTGTATAATACTAAATGAATGAGCAGAATTGGATTGGGGGCCTGATTCAGTATGGATCACAACTGCAATCGCAATAGTGATTACGCACGCATTCTCACTATGAAGATATGGTAATGATTGCGATCGCAATGTCATACATAGCCTAACATAAGGACGCCCCCTTTACCATACATACTACAATAACAGCCTCACGCACATTTGCACAAGGTCTGACCTTACTCAGGAATTGCTAACCTCATCGCATGCAGAGAAAGCCCAAGCTGCGTATGGCATCGCAATTGCTAATTTATGCATGCCCCTGCAATGGTGTTCAAACGCACTGGCACACCGGAGTTTTGACGACCACCCCCCTGTCACCACCCCCAAACGGTACTTCCTGTCAATCACTCTGTGATGGGTCTGCGTAGTCACTGCGAATGAAATCTCGATCACAGTGGAGTGTTCATGCATGCACACTGCGATGCATATGCATGTGCAGAATGCAACAATCGGCCGATTGCGTGCATAATAGCAGTTGCAATCTCCGCTGAGTCAGGCCCTGGGACTGATGATGCTGGATTGAGAATTGGGGGTAAATTTACTAAGAATCGAGATTTTTTTTTTCTTATTTCTCGATTTGCATCGAGATATCTCCCCTGAGTAGCAAGTTTAGATGAGATTACTCACCCGAGATTGTAGTTGTTTCTCTCTGCAAAACTCTCCCGAGAAATCAGTTAGATATGTTAAGGCTGATTGTAGGTTGTACCTGTAATAAGTAGGTTAAATGTGTAAAAAACAATGACATAGGGTCCCCCCCCAGAAAAGCATAACCAGCCCCGGACTGGTCAGTCAGTCCTGGTTCCTAATTACAGAGAAAAAAACGAGTAGGGTTTCACTGTAATTTAGGAACCAGCACCTGGTTGCAGGGCCAGTGCTGGTTTTAAATATAGGGGGGGGAATTGTGCAGGGGTCCCCCTATATTTAAAACCAGCCACGATCCCAAACCGACCGGGGTGTAATGCCACTGCCAGGAGACCCTATTACCGAGTCTACATGGCCAAAGCATTCTCACCCCAAGCTGGTCAGGCCAAGCCAGGGATCTCAGGGGAGGTGGGGACCCCCCAAGAAGGGGTCCCCCTCACCCAAAACCCCAGGCTTGGTTTGAAGCCTTGGGCTCTTCCCCGCACCCCTGGAACTGTGGGTACAGGGGTAATAAAGTGTTAAATAGTAGTAAACTATTGTATTTTACAGTGGAACTACAGGTGCCAGCGTGCCTGCCCTTTGGCACTTGTGGAACTACAAGTGCCAGCAGGTGGCCGACACCCGTACCCCCACTGTAAAATAAATAGTTAAATAGAGACTGTACACACATACCGTATCTCGTACAACTTTGTTCCATACACCTAACCCACTCACACATACTTACCTGTACCAGCCGGTCTGTCCTCTTCTCTCATGTAGAAATCCATTTGGATGTACCTGCAAAAAAGACCCCATACTCACCTCCATCATGGCGCTGCTCTCCGTAGCATCCATGGTCTTGGCAAAAAAAAAAAAACGACTTACGCGAACCATGCCGAACAAGTGTAAGTATATGTTGTTACATATACTTACACCTCGCGAAATGACAGATGACCAAAATCATCTGTTATTTTTCATGGGCTGCTAGCCAATCAGCGGCTGCTTTACATGTAGCGGCCGCTCATTGGCTGGGACCCATGTGGAGCCTACCAATGAGCGGCCGCTACATGTAAAGCGGCCTCTGATATACTTACACCTGTTCGGCATAATTTGTGTAAGTTATTTTTTTGTTTTGCCAAGACCCTGGATGTTAAGGAGAGCAGCGCCTGGATGGAGGTGAGTATGGGATCTTTTTTGCTGATACATCCAAACGGATTTCTACATGGGACAAGTGGACGCGAATGTCTGGCAGCAGGTAATATGTGTGATTGAAGTAGGTGTGTAATAAATGTATACTATCTATGGTGTGTGTGTTGTGTCTTTATTTAACTATTTATTTTACAGTGGACGTAGGAGTGCTGGTCGCCTGCTGGCACTTTTAGTTCCATAAGTGCCAAAGGGCAGGCATGCAGGCACCTGTAGTTCCACTGTAAAATACAATAGTTTACTACTATTTAACACTTTACTACCCCCGTACCCACAGCCCGGGGGTGCAGGGAAGAGCCCCGGGCTTCAGACCAAGCCTGAGGTTTCAGGAGAGGGGGGACCCAACCTCCCCTGAGATCCCCTGGCTTGGCCTGACCGGCTTGTTGATGCTTTGGCCATGGAGCTCTGGTGATAGGGTCTCCTGGCTGTGACATTACACCCCAGTCAGTTTGGGTCTGATGCTGGTTTTAAATATAGGGGGACACCTACGCAATTTTTTCCCCCTATATTTAAAACCAGCACTGGCCCTGCAGCCTGGTGCTGGTTCCTAAATTATGGTGGAACCCTACTCATTTTGTTCCCCATAATTTTAGGAACCAGGACTAGCTGACCAGTCTGGGGCTGGTTATGGCTTTTGGGAGGGACCCTACGTCATTTTAAAAAGAAAATGAACCCTATTTTTAATATTTATAGGCAGAAACATACACAAATCACACTGATCTGTGTATGTTTCTGGCAAACTCACAGCTCCGGAGGTGAGTGTTTAAAACTTTAATTTGGCAGAGACTTTGCTGTCATCTCACCAGACATTGTCATCTCGGTTCTTG
Organism: Taudactylus pleione; assembly: GCA_031769625.1. Taxonomy (NCBI): domain Eukaryota; kingdom Metazoa; phylum Chordata; class Amphibia; order Anura; family Myobatrachidae; genus Taudactylus; species Taudactylus pleione. Next base: position 1,474,626 of record JAUIMM010001019.1, read on the forward strand.
GTAAATTTGTGAGCTGTGGCCCTGATTCAGAGCCAGACGCTCTGAAAGAGCGCTCGCTCTGAATCAGGGCATTTTTTTTTTGTGTGGTCTCCTGGCTGCTCGCATAGCTGTGGGTGATGGGGTTATGCCACTGTGTGCTCAAGAAAGGGATGTACGGCACTCCAATACAGTACCCACGTAGCGCCTTGCTAGTCGCACTATGGTATTTCGAGTCGATTTCTACTGCGCATGCCCAGTGTATTGGGAGTCACACACTGCATCCCAGACTACTGTATAGTGATTTCATGACAATTAGTAGTAGGCTGTTTAAAAGTGGGGTCTCTATATTACAAACTGATTGTGCGTTTGAAAACGCAAAATTGTGGTACTGTCTCAGACTTTTACACTATAGTGATTTCATGACTTTAGAAATTGGTAGTGGGCTCTGTTTGAGAGAGAGGTCTCTGTATTACAAACTGATTGTGGATTTAAAACTGCAAACATGCGGCAATGTTGGCACGTCAGCACTGTGGTGGCTGTTAGCTCCGAGGGGTTACAATGGGATCTCTGGTGCATGCCCAGTGGAGGGGTTGCAATGGGATCTCTGGCGCATGCCCAGTGGAGCCGCTCCATGTGCCATGTAGCGCTATGCCATGGTGTATGGAAGATCATAGCACTGCACATGCCCAGAGGGTTGGGCGTCACATACAGTGAAAGTGGGATGTCTGTATTACATACTGGCTGTGAGGTTGAAGTTACACACTAGCGGCACTGTCAGCGCTGTCCCAGACTTTGACACTATGGTGATTTCATGACTTCAGAAACTAGTAGTGGGCTCTGTTTGAGAGAGAGGTCTCTATATTACAAACTGATTGTGCGTTTAAAACCGCAAAGTTGCAGCAATGTTGGCACGTCAGCGCTATGGTGGTTGTCAGCTCTGAGGGGTTACAATGAGATCTCTGGCGCATGCCCAGTGGAGGGGTTGCAATGGGATCTCTGGTGGAGTGGTTGCAATGGGATCTAGCAGTGTGCATGCCCAGTGTGTCGGGAGTCACACACAATGGAGCCACTCCATATGCGAGTTGAGCTATGGAGGCTCACAGTACATGTAATTCGCAGACATCACATCACATACACGACTGGTGCCGCTTTTAATAGGACAGGCTTGTGGACAAGGGGTTAGGTGATCCGCCTTGATACACTGCCTGTCCCGCCTGTTCGAGACTTTGAAAAAATTTTTTTTGAAATCTTCACTAGTTCAGTATTGTTATCCAACCCTGAACTCAATACATTATATATACTAGATGTGGCCAACTACTGTACTTTGTTGCTCCATACGCCAGGTAGCACCCTGCTAGTTGAGCTATGCTGTTGCATATTGAGTCTCATAGTACTGCGCATGCCTAGTGGAGCTATCTGGATTGATAGGGCAATCAGCACTAACTTATGCACTGCTAGTTGTATACAACAGGTGCGTCTGTGGGTTAGAGGTTTAGTAATCAGCTTGCAAGAGTGGCTGTCACGGATTTGAAACCTGGTAAGGGACACTTTTTTTATTTTAATAAATCTTCACTGCAGGACTAAGTGGTATGTGAGTTGTGTCATTTATACATGTACAGTATCTGAGCTGACCCAGTATTGCATATACAGTACTGTACACTGTAAACCGAGCAATTGAAGTTCAGTATTTTTATCAAAGCCAACTGAACTCAATACATTGTCTACAACTTCATACCACCTGGACTTTCTATGCTACTTTATGCCACTGTACTGCTGATGCATTGTGTGCTCAAGAAAGTGGTTTATGGTGCTCCATACAGTACCCACGTAGCGCCCTTTGAGTTGTGCTATGGTGTTTAATCCTGCCAGGGTGCCACCTGCCACTGCAATGAGGTCCAGCAGTGGGTATGGTTCCTGTTCCTCTTCCAGGAGGCTGCAAACTGCTAGCATGCATGTGTCCCTGTCCTGGTAGGCCTTGAGCATATTCACATGATAGACTTTATGTCTCTTTCTGCCCTCCTCTCTGACAATGACATAGTTTACATCTTTTATGCGCTGGACTACCATGTACAGACCTTCCCATGCAGCCTGCACATTGTTCTGCCTCATTGGAATCAGTACCACGACCTTTTGCCCTACTTCAAATATGTGCTCCCTGGCATTACGGTCATACCAGAGCTTCTGCCTGGTTTGTGCAGCCTTAAGTTTGCTCTGGGCCTACCCCATCAATGTCTACATCTTTTCCCTAAACTGCATGACATAATGCATGACAGATGTCTTGGGAGTGGCTAGTTTCCCTTCCCAGCCCTCTTGGATCAAATCCAAGGGACCACGCACCTTGCGTCTATACAAGCGTTCGAAGGGTGAGAAGCCAGTGGATTCCTGTGGTACCTCCGGTATGCAAAGAGGAGGTGCAGCAGGAATCGCTCCCAGTCTCTTCCCTGGGACTCCACAAATGTACAGAGCATTTGCTTTAGGGTGCTATTAAACCTTTCCATGTGTCCATTCCCAGCCGAGTGATAAGGAGCGGTTATCAGGTGATCCACCTGCATACTTTTGCAGAGGCTCTGCATGAGGCTGGACATGAACTGTGGGCCCTGGTCGGTCAGTATCTACTTAGGGAACCCTACCCGGGAGAAAATGGTGATAAGGGCATCCGCTACCTTGTCTGCTCTAATTGAGGAGAGGGCCACAGCATCTGGGTACCGGGTGGAGTAATCTACCACAGTCAGGATGTATTCTTTAGCTGAGCTACTGGGAATCGCAAGGGGCCCTACAATGTCTATGGTCACTTGCTCAAATGGTTCTGAAATAACGAGGAGGGGAATAAGGGGGGCCTTCCCTACATCCCTGGGTTTCCCCACTAACTGGCAGGTGTGACTTGACCGAAAATACTTTGGTATGTCAGTCAGCATGCCTGGCCAGTAGAAATTTGGTGTCAGATGCACCTGGTTCCTGTTAACACCAATGTGCCCTGCCAAGGTTAGTTCATGTGCTACCCTAAGCAGACCCTCCAGATAAGTTTGGGGTACTACAAGTTGATGCTCAGTAACTTGCCCTGGTGTAGTACCATGGATAGAGCATTCCCTGTATAGGCAACCATTTTCCCAGTACACTCTGGGCCTGATTCAGCCCCGGACGCTAAGCTGCGATCGCTCGTTGCCAAAAGGGCCCGGCTATACAAATTCTGCGATTGCACTGTGTGGTGTAAGGATGCCCTCTATGTCTTATAGAGCAACGGCAGTGAGCGAACGCAAGTGTCTAAAGATGTCCACTTTCCTTTCTTAACACACATCATCTCCAGGAAGTGTATGATTAATCGGTAGCATCGAGAGCCATCAGAGCTGCACGCAATGCTTGAGGTAGCCCCTACACCACCGCAAGCACTGTGATCACTGCAGGCTGAAATACAACAAAGTGACGTGTACAATGATGCTTCCATGCTAATTATGCACACCCATAAAACTCAGTTTTGACGCCCAGACACACCTACGTTCGCAGCACCACTCCCCCATTCACATTCACCTTCCTCTGTTACCACCCACAAATGGCACTATCTGTCACTCAAAGTAGCGCTCAGTGTTTCTGCTACGAATGCACGATTCCCAGTGACTGGTTAGCGCACATGCACTGCGATGCATACGCATGCGCAGACGGGCGACAATCTCCCATAGCGAGCAAACGCAGCTTAGCATCTGGGTCTGAATCAGGCCCTCTGTGTGTGTTTGGCCTGGTCTGGATCATCAGCTGCTGCCCTGAGGGTTAGTAGGGAGTGGTCAGTCCTTTGCTCAGCTTGTAATGCCAAGCTCCCTAATGCAATCTCAGTGTGTGGGTGGAGTTTTTCCTGTGTGTGTGAACTGTTCTCACAAGTGGGGTGAGTGGGGGGTGATGCTGCAGCATGTCTCAGCTCTCCCCTGGACTGAGCTTTCTGAGCGTGTGTAGTGACAGCACACACACAAATGGCACCATCCTCATCATGCATATTAGTAACACATACAGTTTTCCCTGGTCACTCCCACACATAGGCACATTATCCCCAGCAGTGATGCATGCATTGGCAGAATTACTGGCTACAGTGGCACAAGACAATACATTATCAGCATTAACCACATTAACCCGACCTGGTGTTTTCTCTCTGGGTACCTGCAAATCAACATGTGCATTTTCATCACTACATGGAATCATTGCCCCCCTGTTACATATAGACATTGGTACTTTATCAGGACCACTTGCCACCTGGAGAGGAATGAGGTAAGTGGGAGAAGCTGGCAACATTGTGTTAGAGGCATCTGTATCTGTTACATAGGTGGCCCTCAATCGGCCAAGGTCCCTACCAAGTAACACATTTGTGGGTAAATGGAGCAACACACCCACCTCCCAGAAACCTCTGCCCACCCCCCAGTCCAGGTATACCCGGGCCATGGGTACTTCAGTGTGGAATAACCGGACACCGTGTATGGCAATTGTCTTTCTGTGATTAAAGTTCTCTGGATCCACTAATGTGGGATGCACTAATGTCAAATCTGCCCCGGTGTCACGTAGCCTCACAGTTACCTGCTTTGTTATGACCATGGCTTGCAGGTTGTTGCTGGCACGCTTCTGGGACCCTCGTGCATACAAAATGGTTTGTTCAGGTTTTGCTGGTGAGGCCCCTGCAGGAGAGGGTGCCATCTTCTACTTTACCAGACAACTAGGACTGAGGTGCCCATGATCATCACATACAAAACACTGGTGGCCTGTGGCCCAAACCGGTGTTCCCCCCACCCACTTTACTGGTGCTGAAACAGAGTCTCAGCTACAGTGGAAGGCAATGGGATGGTTCCTCCAGGTCACTTCTCTTTCCAGGCTAGTTGCCCTGGTGATCCCCAGCTTTTTTTGCTGTGTTGATCCAGGTAGCAACGTACTTATCTGCCAGGCTGGCAGCTTCTTTCGTTGTTTCGGGTTTGGGATCCTAGACCCACTCCTTGACTTCTGCTGGGCACAGGAAGATGAACTGCTCCTGCAGAATGAGGTCCTTTAACGCCTCAAAGTCTGTCACCTGCACTCCATCCAGCCATTGCTGCAGGAAGGTTTTCAGCTGTGCGGACAGTCCTGCATGAGTATCAGAGGCGCTGCATGTTAGACCTCTGAACTTCTGCCTGTAAGCTTCTGGGGGAATGTTAAATCGTGACAACAAAGCCTTTTCGATTTCAGCATAATTCCCATCCATCTCTGGTGGAAGGTCAGGTAAATGCAGCCAGCGCTCTCCCTATTAGGCCAGGGGTTAAATAACTGGCCCACAGATTTGAGTCCAATTGAAATTGATGGCAAGTCTTTTTAAAAGTCCTGAAAATGGTGTCCAGTTCACTGTCTTTTTCCATCACTGGAAATTGATCTCGATGCAGTCGACGGGTATTAGCATCGCTGACCAAAGGCTGGTGGGTGAGTTTAGCTAACTCCAACTGGAACCTGTGATCAGCCTCCTTTTCCTCTCGGTCCATAGCAACTCTGCGGTCAGCAGCCTCTCTTGCCATGGCAGCCACTTCCAGGTCCATAGCAGCCCTGCATTCAGCAGCCTCTCTTGCCCTGGCAGCCTCTTCCAGGTCCATAGCTACCTTACACTCTGCAGCCTCTCTGGCCTCCTTACCATTGAACTGCTCCATGAGCCGCAGCACCATAGCCGGTTCGGGCTCTTTCACATACTTAAGAGCCGATTGCAGATAGAGATCCATGGCAGAGTTCCCATTGGAAGTATTAGAGGAGTCCAATCTATGATGAGTGGGCCCCCATAGCGTCCAGTGCCATCTGCTCCTCAGCAATAGACCCAGAATCCAATTGATCCCCTCCAGCTCCTTGCTGCGGGTCTGCGGCCATTAGGGATCTGATCATCTGTTGCCTGGTTTGGTCCTCACTGACCAGACCCTTCTGTCTGCACCAGGCCTCAAGCTCTTCCTTCCTGAGGTCTTTGTAGTTTACGGCCATCATTTGCCAAAATAAAAATAAGAGAACAGGGGTGGGGAAACAGAAATAGTTTTCACAGTGTGACCTTTTACTAATATAAGCTTTGAGTTCTGGCATCTGGTGCAATTGAGTTCCTCTCTCAAAGTACTCCCTCCTTCACTTAAGTTTTTATTAACATAAAACAATTAGTATCCCACCGCTGCGAACCAATTGTCACGGTCCTGTGGGCCGACCCTCCAGATATGCCAATCTGAGAATCTTTGCCCATGACTTTTACAGGTTACCTCAGCATATGTGATTAACTAAACCTGGTAACTGCCACCAGCAAAGGAGAACTTTAGTGTTAAAACAACCTATAAGCCTTTGCCCTTACCTGCCATACAATTCTGCACACTTAGTAAAAATAGGTAACATGAGCCAAATGAGGCCTTGGGTCATAAAAACACAGATCCAGAACTAGAATAAATGTTTAATTCAAGAATATCTTCAAAGCTTATGTTCAAAAAGTTACAAAGAATATAATAACAACCTTCATGCAAAGTGAGCTCTGGAGGTTATTTACCTGAAACAACCTGAAGGATTCAAGGATATGCAGAGGCCATACCTACTATGCAAACTCCAGAAAAGTGGATTTGGCATACCTCCCAACCATTCTGATTTTGGTGGGACAGTCCCGCTTTTTGGACACTGTCCCACCCATGGAACGCATAGTCCCCCGATGGTCAAGGGGGTGGGGGGCATGCACGTGGTGTCTATTCCATGGAGAGAGAGACTGAGGACATGCCCAGTGCCTACTAGAGCATGATGAGAACCACAAAGATAACCTTAAATAACCTCCCGGTTCTCACCATCGACTTCAATGGAGGGAACCATTCATTGGCTGAGAGGCGGAAGGCTCACCTCTCTCAGCCAATGAACGCTGAGCACCAGGATTTCTATAGTGAAATCCAGCGGCTGAGCCATCATTTGGGTAGTACCATCTTTAAAGTATGGTACTAATGTCCACTGGTCCAGGATTTTTGGTTTGTTTTTTTGCCCTGGATGTCTACATGGACAAAAGATGATGTGATCTACACATAAGAGGTTAGTATGGATTTTTTTTAGGTACCCTATGGATTCCTACTGGGCAAATTGACCTGATGAGCTTCAGGGATACATAAGTGAGTATGTGAGATAGTGAGTGTGCATGTATGTTTTATTAAATTTGTACTGTCATGGTGTGTGTGTTCTGTGGTCTTTTTTAATATTTATTTTGCTGTGGAACTGCAGGTACCATGTGGGCCCTTAATGCTCTGCATGCTGGTACTTGTGGGGTTTCCAAGTGTGGAGGAGGCTTGCTGGGACCTGTAGTTCCACAGCAAAAGACAATATTTTTACTACTATCAATTGCACCACACTACATAATAAACCCGGCACCCACCGCTCCAGGGGTGCCGGGGATAGCCCTGTGCTGTCAGCTTGGCCTGGGGTGCCCTGGAGAGGGGGTCCCCTTTATTAGGGGTCCCCACCTCCCCAGGGATCCCCAGCCTGGGCTGCCTAATGGTCTGGGGTAATGCTTTGGCTGGGGGACCCGGTGAAAGGGTTCCCCTGGCTGTGGCATAACCCCCCCCACGCTAGAAAGTTTGGTGCTGGTTCTGTGGATATTACAAGGGAATGCATATCATATCCCCCCTGTATTTCCAGAACCAGGACCGGCTCAGAGCCCAGTGTTGGTTGCATCAAATATAGGGGACCCCTACGTCTTTTGTGCCCTGTATTTTGGCAACCAGGTGTGGTTCTGAATAGCCTGGTGCTGGTTGTGCTTAATACAGGGGACCCCTATATCATTTGTCCCCTGTATTTAGCACAACCAGTACTAGGTCTCCAAAGTGCTGTGCTGGCTGTCCTATGTGGGGGGAGGCCATGCTATTTATTTATTTTTTTTACACTTATTTACATTTTTTAAAACACAGAAGCACAGATGGATCTCACTGATCCATCCCTGCTTCTGTGTCAGCCAGAATGGAGTTGTCAGTGATGGGTAAGTATGTTGAGCTGTGAAACTAGAATAGAAAAAGGTGTTCTATTTGAGATTTCTATTTGGGGTTCGTATTGACATCTTTTGCTGCCGATTTGCACTATATTTCGGCCGTGATGACAATATGAATCCTTAATAAATTTCACGGTCCTATTGCTTTCTGTGGCAAAGTGCTGCCGAGTTGTACTGATGGTGTATGTGTCTGAAAACATGTTACCATCCGATTTGCAGGTGTTCTCGGCAGTGATTTAGACATCAAATGGAGCAAAGTTGGCAAAGTTTAACCTTTAGTAAATTCTGAATAACGCCCAATTTTGCCCCATTCGAAAATTCTGAATAACGCCCAATTTTGCCCCATTCGATGTAATTTGAGTTTAGTTCATTTCCCTATAAGTGCCAGCGTGGAAACCTTGGTTACCTCATGACACTGCTTGTCATTGCTAAATGAACTAAAATGTTATAAGCTTACACAATGAAGCTCTGGACTGAATCAACTTGCACCAGAGGTGGATTTAGGTCATATGTTTTATACTATGCTGCAGAGTGCAAACAAAAAAATCTGAAAGCCTAATTTAAGAAGAAAAATTTTACATTTTAAGTGGTTTTGTTCACTATAAATACCTAAAATTGTGCCACAATGATGCCTCTGGGATAAGGAGGATTATAAAGACACAATCAATCATGTTATATTTTTCCACCATACAGATATGTTAATTTAGTTGAACTTTGCCTGAATTTTTCTGCCATTAGCTATTTGTTTGTGGATGATGAACTGTTGAATACCAAACTGTACTGAGTCTGTTTTGTTAACTTTTTACATTTTACATTTATAGTTGTCAGCATTGCTATTTTTATTATCATAATTAAAAATGTCACAATGAATTACATTTTGAAATGTTTATGACCCAGATTATAATAGCTCCTACAAAAGGTTTTTGATTACCAACACAAAGAGAGAATATACAGACAACACATATAATATGACCTCCTCTCTGTCTCTGTGTTTAATACGCAAGAACCAATAATGGTTGTATGTTCTCTAAAACAGCTAATAAAATTTCCAGTCATGAATCACATTGTTTTTACAGTACATTCTCATCTCCTCCACCAATAGTTCTAACTAATATCTAGCTTGAAAAAATCAAACATTCTAGCAGTTCAAATGATTCAGACCTCAAAAGGTCAAAGTGTGAATTAACTTTTTGCTGAATAACTCCCAAGTGAAAGCTGTCATGTGATTACACTCTATATTCAATTTATAAAGAATTTCCTGAATATTCACTTACATCAATAGAGGATAATCTACCAGTTTTTTAAGAATCTTACCAACTTGGTTTGGTAATACAATCAAAATGGTTCCCTATCTGGTGTGGGGATATTCAGGCTATGCTTCTTGTCACGTGGCATCAGTTGTGTTTAACTATACTCAATGGGTTGGTTGAGAGTAATTGGGTAGGTTTTAGAGCATTATTTATACCCCTTTTATATCAAAGTCCTGGGTCTGACCCGGGATTTGGTACATGTTTCCAACCTGGATCAGACCCGGGATAGACCCCCTTTTTCACACCGGAGCCAGGTCAGCACTGACCCAGTTCTCCAGCACAGGTGAGCAGCTCTGCTTACCCGCCCTCCCCGTCTACAACCCCCTTACCTTACTCCGAAGCGGTCCGGAGGCACGGAGGGTGGGTGAGGTGCACTGCTCCGTTCTGGTCGGCCCGCCACTGAAGCCGGCCAATCGGGCAGCATGTACTGCCCCATGGTCATCGTGACCTGGGTCGCTCCGTTTACACTGCAGGGTGACATGGGAATGACCCATGCTCAACCCTGCAAACCAGCTGAGTCGGATCCCTGGGTCACTGGACCCGGGTTGATCCATTTACACTGACAAAAATCCCAGGTTGATCCGCGTTCACATGCATCAACCCAGGATTTTTAAGTCGGTGTAAAAGGGTTTTTAGTGGTGTGCCATATCACTGCCCCATGTGCTTCTTATGTTTGTGTTCACCTCTTTATACATTTGCGTTACTTGTATTAAAATATTCATGAACACATTTGAAGAAAAGAAAGAACTTATGGTTGGCAAGACTATGGAATAGAAACACAAATATATCCTGCACATTACAAAAATGTAATTAAATTTATAGACCAGCAATTTAGCACATTCTAATAATTAGTTACCAAAGTTTGTATATAGCTGGAGTTGCTCCCTGGAATTGAATATCAAGTACTCAGAAAAAAACTTCCATTGGCCTCGGTGATTCCTTTGTGGGGCAGTCTTTTATAATAAATTAATTGATATAATTGATATCAGGAAATATACATAATTACAACATAACTTTAATCGGTTCCCTCTTTAAAGAGATTGGGGATTATTTTGACTCTGAGGGGTAAATTTACTAAGATGGGAGTACTATTAAGAAGTGATGTTGCCATAGCAACCAATCAGATTCCAGGTATTATCCTCTAGAAGGTGCTAGATAAATGAGAAGTAGAATCTGATTGGTTGCTATGGCAACATCACTTTTTAAATAGAACTCCCATCTTAGTAAATTTACCCCTGAGAAATATGACAGAGTCACCTATCAATAAACACCCATAAATACCATATAATTGATATAATTGATATCAGGAAATGAACATAATTAAAACATAACTTTTAATTAGATCCTTCTTTAAAAGGTTCACAAGTGAACAAGCCTGACTGTGGTGAAACATGCATACTGTCTCTCTGATACTTCCCTGCTGAAGGGGGAGAGTTTTGCGGCAGGCGGCAGTTTCCTTTGAGATGGATTCTCTTCAAGTCAGGTATTTCTCTTTCAGGTGGGTCGCGACTTACCCCGATGGCGCATCTGGCTCCTGCAATACTTTAAGTAATACCTCTTTTCCACCAAAAACGTGGGTCCGACCTGGGTTTTCAGACATGGTTTCAAGTTCAACCCAGGTCAGACACCACTTACACAGCACCATCGATCTGGGTTATTCTCAGGTCAGCCCTGTTCACACTGAACTTGGGTCTGCCCTGCTAAACTTGTGAGGTCATAAAAAGTGGGAGGTGACTGCTCCACAACCACCAATCAGCTCATTTTAGGTATGACCCAAGTCGGATAACCTGGGTTATGCCGTTTACACTGCACCATTACCCAGGTCCATCCTGGGTCAGACCCTGGTAGCTACCTGAGTTGGACTGCTGGGTCACTTGACCTGGGTTATTTTTCAGGGACCCTTTTACACTGAGCTGTGACCCGGGTAGACCCAGCAAAAACCCAGGTTTTTGCTCTGATGTAAAAGGGGTATAACAGGGTCTGCCTAACACCATACATGGGCGCACTGTCCCCCACAATTATCTTTTGTTTCCAACAGTGCTGCCGTGTGTTCCTCTCTCATCCCAAGTCCGCTCAATTTGAAAACCTGGGAAAGCAGAAGGAACCGGACTTCACACTGTACCTAACCATTTATCTGTCCTTTTTGAACCTCCTTGGTTCTTGCTGCCAGCTCATTTCTGAATAGTGTTCATGTATTTTCCCCAATTGTTTTTGCATGAAGTATAAATAATAATCATAGGAGACAGGGGCTGCAACATTGTATACATGACTAGATGTGTCATTTATTTATTTTCTATTATTTGTTTCTAATACATGATACTGAATTGCTGGCATTTATGGTTGAGAGAAAGACAGAGATAAAACAACTATCTCACATATAATGAAAGTATATCAAGAAAATATCTCTCCTGTATGTATATACTATATCTGCAACATTTATCAAATTAAAATTTTTAGAAGTATTATAGTATTTAAATTCTAATTTATGTGTATGTTGGTTGCATATAATGCTACTACAGACTAAGAAAAAAGTAAGACAAACCTCACAAAAGCAGAAACAAGAGCATTGAAGGATCTGCAAGACAATCACGATATAATAATCAAACCAGCAGACAAGGGGGGAGGGGTGGTAGTACTAGACAAGAGCGATTATATTAGAGGCACTAAGAATACTGATTGACAATACTACATATAAACCCCTAAGACAAGACCCCACGGAACAATTTAAAAGAGAACTACAGGTATTACTTACAGATGGATATAATCAAGGTATATTCACTTTGTAAGAACACTCATATTTGGACATCAAACACCCCATTATTCTGTTTTTTATTACTTGCCCAAAGTACAACAAAAAAAACACACCCACCTGGGAGACCCATAATATCGGGGATAGACTCTGTCACTTCAAATCTCTCCCGCTATGTGGATTCATTTTTGCAGCCTTATGTAAAAATACAAAGGTTTTACATCCAAGACACTACAAACATCCTGAACAGACTTCAGACTATACGATGGGATGAGAACTACTGGCTAGCAACAAGTGATATTACTTCATTGTATTTAATAATTAATCATGAACAGGGCATTGAAAGTATTCACAACCATATTAATAAAGACCCAAGCATGACCATAGAACAAAATAATTTAATTACAGACTGTATCAGATTCATGCTTACCCACAACTATGCATGGTTCAATAATACACACTACCTGCAGATGACTGGGACCGCGATGGGGCAAGATTTTCGCCAAGTTACACTAATCTCTTTATGAGCACGTTGAAAGACAATTACATCTGGGCCCACAGCAAACTTGGCACAAATCTCATCCTCTGGGTCCGTTTCATTGATGATGTGTTCTTCATTGTGAACTGCAATGAAGATTCCTTAAAACAGTTCCTAATATATATTAACACCAACACCAACAATCTGGTTTTTATATCAAATTTTCCATTTGGAACGGCACTGAAGATATCAAATTTTAACAAAACTAAGGTTGAATTTCTGAGTTAAATATCTTTACTGAAGATGGACACATACAGACCAACACTTTCCATAAAAAAGTAGATGCAAACAGCTTCATCCTGGCACCCAGTGGGCACCACCCTAAGTGGTTAGACAGTGTACCACTAGGACAATTTAAAAGATTGAGATGCAATTGCTCGAGAGTAAGCAATTATGACACACAAAGTGATCTTTTGCAAAACAAGTTAATTTCAAAGTTTACATTCTAGCAGACATTCTCCCACAAAAACCCACAATAACTATTAGGAAGGCCCCAGACATCAAAACAAAGCTGATAAAAAACCATATCCCTTCAATCAACCAAGTACTGACAACACTACCCTTCAGTACACCGAAAGGTGGATTCTACCACTGTGGGATGTGTAAAGCTTGCAAAACCACCGGACACAGAAACACGAACCCCATCAAAGAGATCACGCCTCCTTTTAACAATGCTACTTTCAAAATAACAGATAGAATTACCTGCAACTCCAAAGGCGTGATATACGCACTAATATGCCCTTGTCCTAAAATATACATAGGCAGAACCATTCGACCCCTAAAAACTAGAATGTGTGAACATATACGTCACATCCAAAAGGGCTCTGAAGATCATCCGATATTATCACACTACAAAGACCATCACGATTGCAATCCAGCCAATTTGAAATTCCTCGGCATAAAGGAAGTAGAAAGAAGATGGAGAGGAGATTATAGTCATCTCATTAACAAAGAAGAACTAAGGTTTAGGATCCAATCTGACACACTGGCTCCAAAAGGACTACATTTACGAAATTAGGTCAATCATTTTACCATAAGTAAACTATCACCATTTACCCTGAACTGTTTAAATCCAAACAAAATAAGGAAGGAATGGGAAAGTCATAAATTATGATTTTATTATTTACAGCCACTGACTACACACAGATACATATAAGATCTGACCTTGTCAGCAAGGGGTGGCGATAAATAATATAATATATTTAGGACATGTAGATAACATCTAGATAACACCAGTATTTTACAACTAGCATCTGCAGCTAGGTAGGTAACATCAATTGAATATTCAGAATTCTGCTAAATAATATGTAATAAATAATGTGTATAAACCACACCATACTGTCTAAAACACATCACCTTTGTTTCATATGAAATAATTGCAACTGAAATGCCACACTTTGTGTATTCTCACCTTTAAGACCAACATAGGCCAACCAAATATGGCTGATTAACCCTTTCTCTGCATGTTCATCAACTACACATGTGGACTTCAATAAAATGGCCACTGAGCAGTCACAGTACAACAAGTCAGAGGACCTAATTTACTAATCAATCAATTATGGACATCCAATAAGGAAAGTGGGTGGACACATGGAGATTGACATAAATAAGTTCACCTGGACAGCACAAATTACCCACAACCCCAGAGGAAGGCTAAGCAAGCTGAAACACATTGGGACACATTATCATCAGTCACATTTTACTCTATCACCAAGAGAGTTACCACCATATATGGATGCCAGCATCACAGCAGGCACGTGACCGGAACAATAAGGAAGTCAGTGGATGAAGAAGTACGCCGCGGCCAGCAGTGTGACAGGACCCTGGTACAGAGAGACAGACAGCGCAGGGACAATCAGGTAAGTCTCCGCAGAGGCAGGGGCACCCGGCAACAGGCCCCCTGAAGACTTGAACTGGTGACATCCCCTCCCCATACAGTAGCACCCCGTGACCACTGGGCTCCGGGGACATCTCCCAACAAGACCGACTCGAGTGCCTGTTAGTCCGGAGAGGTAACACAGACCGGAGCTCCCGATCAAGCACTGTGCAAGTTCACTCATATCTACCAGCATGATATCTGTACCTGCACCACACTTATCGTCACATGGACTAACTGCAAATCACTATCAGTGGGACGCTGCTGCAACTAGTATAGACCAACAGACTTTGCAATAATACCAGCACTACTATTATTTCATCTTATGTATACTTTAAATTAGGGGTGAGCGGGTTCGGATTTCTGAAATCCGAGCCCCCCCGATCCGAGTCCGATCCGAGTCAGGCTCGACTTTTCCCGCCTGACTCGGATCTGACATCGAGGCAAAACGTCATCATCCCGCCTTCCGAGTCTCGCGGGTTTTGGATCCTATATAAGGTACCCGCGTCGGCGCCATTTTCTCACTCGGCTGTGGACAGTGAAGAGGGAGGGTGGGAGTTAGTGCTGTGTAGTGTAGTGTAGTGCTGCTGTTGTCCACTACTTCAAAGTCCATAGGGGCTGGCTGTGTTGTGCTGTGCTGCTGTTGTTAATAGGGGCTGTGTCCACTACTTCAAAGTCCATAGGGGCTGGCTGGACTGTGTTGTGCAGTCAGTTCCAAAGTCCTGTGCAGTGTCCCAGTCCTAAAGGGGTGCTGTAGTGTTGTCCAGGGGGTGCTCTGTCCATCAGGGGTGCTCCCCCCAAGTGCTAAAAAAATAATATATTTTCTGTGTTTGTGAATTGTGTGCGCAGTAGCCGCACGTGCATCAACAAAGTAGTGCCAAGCGTGCGCCTGTGTCATAAGTAAAGGGCCGGCTGGCTTGACCGTTAAAGGGTGCTGTAACCCCTGAAAGTACACTCCAGTCCAAACCAAAAAAAAATTATTTTCTGTGTTTGTGAATTGTGTGCGCAGTAGCCGCACGTGCATCAACAAAGTAGTGTCAAGCGTTCGCCTGTGTCATAAGTAAAGGGCCGGCTGGCTTGACCGTTAAGGGTGCTGTAACCCCCGAAAGTACACTCCAGTCCAAACCAAAAAAAAAATTATTTTCTGTGTTTGTGAATTGTGTGCGCAGTAGCCGCACGTGCATCAACAAAGTAGTGCCAAGAGTGCGCCTGTGTCATAAGTAAAGGGCCGGCTGGCTTGACCGTTAAAGGGTGCTGTAACCCCCAAAGTACACTCCAGTCCAAACCAAAAAAAAATTTATTTTCTGTGTTTAGCCGCACGTATATATCAAATCGATATAACATAAATGGAGGACCAAACTTTCTCCGATAAAAATAAAATAGAGAAAGATCAAGAACCACTTCCTCCTAGTGCTGAAGCTGCTGCCACTAGTCATGACATAGACGATAACATGCCATCAACGTCGTCTGCCAAGGCCGATGCCCAATGTCATAGTAGAGGGCACATACAATCCCAAATGGCAAAGTTCAGGAAAATGACCTTGAAAAAGACATTTAAATCAGCTGAAGAGAAACGTAAACTTGCCAATATGCCATTTACGACACGGAGTGGCAAGGAACGGCTAAGGTCGATCCCTAGTATGTTCATGACTAGTGGTTCAGCTTCACATGACGATGGAAGCACTCCTCCCACTAAAAAAATCAAAAGAGTTAAGCTGGCAAAAGCACAGCGAAGAACTGTGCTTTCTAAGAAGATATCACAAATCCCCAAAGAGAGTCCAAGTGTGGTGGTGGTTGCGATGCCTGACCTTCCCAGCACTGGACGGGAAGAGGTGGCTCTTTCCACCATTTGCACGCCCCCTGCAAGTGCTGAAAGGAGCACCCACAGTCCACTTGCTGATATGCAAATTGAAGATGTCACTGTTGAAGTACAACAGGATGAGGATACTGGTGTAGCTGGCGCTGAGGAGGAAGTTGGCGAGGAGGATTCTGATGGTGATGTGGTTTGTTTAAATCAGGCTCCGGGGGAGACAGTTGTTGTCCGTGGGATGAAAAAGCCCATCACGGTCATGCCTGGGCAGAAGACCAAACATTCCACCTCTTTGGTCTGGCAATATTTCTATCCAAATCCGGACAACAACTGTCTTGCCATATGTACCATATGTAAAGGTGAAATAAGTAGGGGTAGGGACGTCAACCACCTAGGAACATCCTCCCTTATACGGCACCTGCAGCGCGTTCATAAAAAGTTACTGTCAAGTTCAGAAACTTTGGCTCAGACCGTAAGCAGTCCAGGGACACCTAAATCCCGTTGTCCTGTTGTATCCAAGCGCCTGCAAACCACACCGTCAACTCCCTCCTCGTCAATTTCCTCCTTAGTCAGGATCGGAAGTAGTCCTGCAGGCCATATCACTGGCATGACTGACTCTCCTATCCGGGATTCCTCCGGAGGATCCTGCATTGCTACGCCTACTGCTGCCGCTGCTGCTGCTGCTGGGAGTCGTTCATCATCCCAGAGAGGAAGTAGGAACACCACTACTTTTACTAAACAATTGACCCTCCAACAGTCCTTAGCGAGGAGGATGAAGTACGACAGCAGTCATCCTGAAGCAAAACGTATAACTGAGGCCTTGACTGCTATGTTGGTGTTAGACGTGCGTCCGGTATCCGCCATTAGTGCAGTGGGATTTAGACAATTGATGGAGGTAGTGTGTCCCCGGTTCCAAATCCCGTCTAGATTCCACTTCACTAGGCAGTCGATACCGAGACTGTACAGAAACGTCAGAAAAAGTGTCCTCAGTGTCCTGAAAAATGCCGTTGTACACAATGTCCACTTAACCACGGACATGTGGACAAGTGGAACAGGGCAGACTAAGGACTATATGACTGTGACAGCCCACTGGGTAGATGTATCACCTTACGCAGCAACAGCAGCAGCGTCACCAGTAGCAGCATCTCAGAAACGCCAGCTCGTTACAAGGCAGGCTACGCTGTGTATCACCGGTTTCAGTAAGAGGCACACCGCCGACAACCTCTTAGAGAAACTGAGGGAAATCATCGCCCAGTGGCTTACCCCACTTAGACTCTCCTGGGGATTTGTGATATCTGACAACGCCACCAATATTGTGCGGGCATTACATCTGGGCAAATTCCAGCACGTCCCATGTTTTGCTCACACAATAAACTTGGTGGTGCAGAATTTTCTGAAAAGCGACAGGGGCGTGCAGGAGACGCTTTGGGTGGCCCGAAAAATTTCTGGCCACTTTCGCCATTCAGCGACTGCGTGCCGAAGACTGGAGCGCCAGCAAACACTCTTGAACCTGCCCCGCCATCACCTGAAGCAAGAGGTTGTGACGCGGTGGAACTCAACCCTCTATATGCTTCAGAGGATGGAGGAGCAGCAAAAGGCCATACAAGCCTATACATCCACCTATGACATAGGCAAAGGAGGGGGTATGCACCTGACTCAAGCGCAGTGGAGAATGATTTCCGTGTTGTGCAAGGTTCTTCAGCCCTTCGAACTTGCCACACGTGAAGTCAGTTCAGACACTGCCAGCTTGAGTCAGGTCATTCCCCTCATCAGGCTTTTGCAGAAGCAGCTGGAGAAAGTGAAGGAGGAGCTAAGACGGAGCGATTCCGCTCGGCATGTGGGACTTGTGGATGAAGCCCTTCATTCGCTTTGCCAGGATTCCAGGGTGGTCAATCTGTTGAAATCAGACCACTACATTTTGGCCACCGTGCTCGATCCTAGGTTTAAAGCCTATGTGGTGTCTCTCTTTCCGGCCGACACAAGCCTGCAGAGGTGCAAAGACCTGCTGGTGAACACACTGTCAGCTGAAGCGGAACGTGACACGTCAACGGCTCCTTCTTCATTTTTTCCCGCAACTGGGGCTGCCAGGAAAAAACTTAGGTATCCTAAGCAACCCGCTGGCGGTGATGCAGGGCAGGCAGGACCAAGTTTGGACATCTGGTCCGGACTGAAGGACCTGGCAACAATTTCTGACATGTCTACTGTCACTGCATATGATACTGTCACCATTGACAGAATGGTGGAGGATTACATCGGTGACAGCA
This sequence comes from Taudactylus pleione, assembly GCA_031769625.1. NCBI lineage: Eukaryota > Metazoa > Chordata > Amphibia > Anura > Myobatrachidae > Taudactylus > Taudactylus pleione. The sequence continues at coordinate 1,493,121 of JAUIMM010001019.1, forward strand.
TCCAAGTAGGCATGTCAGACAGTCCATACCTGTACTGGCAGGAAAAAGAGGCAATTTGGAGGCCCCTGTACAAACTGGCTCTATTTTACCTGAGTTGCCCCCCCTCCAGTGTGTACTCCGAAAGAGTGTTTAGTGCAGCCGGGAACCTTGTCAGCGAAAGGCGTAGGAGGTTGCTTCCACAGAATGTGGAGAAGATGATGTTCATCAAAATGAATTATCAGCTCTTCCAGGGAGACCAGCCTCCAGAAGGTACAGAGGGACCTGTGGTGGTGGATTCAAGTGGGGACGAGTTAATACTTTGTGAGGATGAGGATGTACACACTGAAGAGGGTGAGGAATCGGTGGATGAGGAGGATGAGGATGACATCTTGCCTCCGTAGAGCCAGTTTGTGCAGGGACACATTAATTGCCAGCTTGTTTTGTGGGGGCCCAAACGAACCAATCATTTCAGCCACAGTTGTGTGGCAGACCCTGGCGCTGAAATGATTGATTTGTTAAAGTGTGCATGTCCTGTTTATACAACATAAGGGTGGGTGGGAGGGCCCAAGGACAATTCCATCTTGCACCTCTTTTTTTCTTTGCATTATGTACAGTTTGGGGCCTAGTTTTTCTAACTGCCATCCTGCCTGCCACTGCAGTGTCACTCCTAGATGGGTCACGTGTTTGTGCCGCCCACTCGTGTCGCTTAGCATAGTCATCCAGCTACCTCGGTGCAACCTTTTGGACATAAAAACACTATTGTGAGGTGTGAGGTGTTCAGAATAGACTGGAAATGAGTGGAAATTAAGGTTATTGAGGTTAATAATAGCATAGGAGCAGAAAAACCTACAAATTCTGTGATTTTAGCTGTTTTTATGCTTTTTTTCAAAAAAATACAGATCCAAAACACAAAACCCAGAACCCAAAACACGGAAGGGTGGTTTTGGCAAAACCAATCCAGATCCAAAACACGAAGAAAGATCCAGATCCAAAACCAAAACACAAAACACGAAAAGTGGCCGGTGCACACCCCTACTTTAAATTAAGGAAGGACAAAATTACATTTAGTCACCTGACAACGTTGGTCCAACCATGAACAGTACCAACCAATGGATAGTGGCCACTAACTGTATCCATTGCTTATATTGTTATATTGTGTTTTTATGATGCAGTAGGGGATATTGATGACCATTTAGATTCTTTGATTTGTTTCAATCAGTTTATTCATTATTTCATTGTATTGTTTATTTATGACAACATAGTAAAATATTCTAAGCACCACTATTTCCCCTTATCTGTAGTATATTCAGATATTCCTCTCTCTCTATCTATATCTATATCTATATATATATATATATATATATATATATCTCATTGATTATTCTCATAGAGACAGCGCTAAACATACGCACTAAATGCACATAATACATCAAGGGTGAGCACGGTAATTCTTCCCCCCTTCTCTAATGCTACTACATAAATGAATTAATGAAGAAAGGGAGTGAATGAACTAACTGCTAAACCTGCCTATTTTACTCATTAGGGTAATCATTGTTAATGATTAAATATGATCACCACAAGGTAATTATTTCATACACAATTACAGAATGTCTAATATGATATTTGTGTGTGGTTATTAATGGATATGATATTTATGTGTGCTTATTGATGGATATGATATTTGTGTGTGCTTATTGATGGGTGACTGTATCATATTTTCATAATCGGAGTCATAATAATTCCCAATTTCTTTTAAAGAAGGATCCGATTAAAAGTTATGTTTTAATTGCTGTATGTTCATTTCCTGATATCAATTATATCAATTATGTGGTGTTTATTGATGGGTGACTGTCATATTTTCACACTGAGAGTAAAAATAATCCACAATCCCTTTAAAGAGGGAACCAATTAAAAGTTATGTTGTAATTATGTATTTTTCCTGATATCAATTATATCAATTAATCTAGTATATAAAAGCTAAAATTTGTCCTTCTTTCTATACAAATACACATTTACAAGCCAAGATTGTGAAATTTTACATACAAGCGTATTAAAACACGGCCGAGGCAACTAAAAAAATTTAAAATTGAAATTAATTACTGTTCATTTTTAATTAATTAAAAAACTCTTTTGCTGTACGCTCATTGTGGGGCCTTGCACTCAGTACTGGTGTCTGCTGCCTCCAGTGTTGAGATTTAAGAACTTTCTTATCTGTACTATTTTACTATATAAAAGTGAAAAAGTTTCCTTCTGTCCTTTTGTCTTTCTATACAAATCCACAGTTTACAAGCCAAGATTGTGAAATTTTACATACGAATGTATTAAAACACGGCCGAGGCAACTAAAATTTTTTTAAATGTAAATTAATTACTGTTCATTTTTTATTAATTAAAAACCAAAATTTTTGCTGTACGCTCATTGTGGGGCCTCACGGCATATGTTTAGGGCTTCAGAGCCTGCATCTTGTATTGTCATGTTTTGTCATGATCTTAATGTGTATTATCGAAGAGAGCTTTAGCAGGCTTTCCCAGCATTCTCAGCTCTCTGACTATACCAAATTACGCAACAACATTGACTTCTTTCTTCGAACTGTGTCAAAATTATGACTTTGCAAGGACCCTGCTGTACTGTGAGCTGCCAAAATATTACACATGGAATGCTCCTCAAAGTTTTTATGCGCAGAAAACAGGGAGTCGCTGTAGATAGTCATCCTGGTATCAGAGCAGCAGAAGCTCTTGGCTGTGTTTACACTGTACATCTGACACATTTTGAATGCTTCTATCTCGTAATTTTGCTTTACACCGTTACAGGTCCTACTTTCTTCGAAGACATGAGGACCGTTGATGGGGAAGTTTGTCACACTTTTCGAGAGGCCTGCCTAAGGAGAGGTTTGTTGGAGGATGATGTGTAAACAAACATTCTTAAAATCAGGGGTAACATTGGGTACTCCAGCTAGTTTTTTTTTATAAAAGAGTGCAATGGAATCACTTGCTGCACATTGACCGAGGCTAATAGAAGGTTTTTTTTCTGAAGACTTTGGAATTGCCATGTTACTGAAATTTTGTAGCACCAATGGACATTGTCATGTTGAAATGCATTTATGCTTCCATATTTTACTCATTTACAAAAGGTGGAAACTGGAGGTTGTTTTCCAACAGTCTGATTAAATAGATGATTTATTAAACATATGTCATACACAGACCTGGCTCTGGTCTAATGTCCCTTACTGTCTGTCTCTGCTACCTTCCACTTGTTCCATGCTAATTTTTTGCCTACTTTTGAAAAAGGATTTTAGGCAGATTGTGAAAGAATAACCTATATGTGCAATGTAGTGGACAAGTACTGCTTCATCTGAAAGGAGTGTCATCAAATGTACTTACATCCAAATGTAAATGAGCCCCAAAACCAAGGCTGCAACTGGGGGGGGGGGGTAATGGGGCACATACCCTTGGTGTGGGATTTGAGGGGTCGCCAAGAGCATGCTGTGCTGGCACAGCGTGGCCCACACATCATTAAAACTGCCATACTGGCCGGCCAAGACCCATCCTCCCTTCCCAGCACATTACCACACCTCGCCACCATCCAGCCAATAACGCTGCCAACCCATCACAATGAATGAGAGCTGCGCTCTCCAATCACAGGTAATAATCCAGGCAGCTGAGTACCAAAAATGCGATGTAGTCAGAAGTCATCTGCAGAATCCCTGCAAGAGCTGCGACTAGGGCCGGATGCTGGCAGCCAATCGGGAGAGAGAACTGGTGAATGTCGGCCAATCAGAATAGTGGTTACATAAAGGTTTTGTGGAGAAGGGTGGTTGAGAGATCAGGAAGTATTTGTAGAAGGAAACTACAGAGATGAATCCCATGGAGCAGGCAGGTGATATGCTATGGCTGCTGTCTGATTGTGTTATGGCTGGGAAAGTTGTGCCAGTGCTTGGGCAGGGTGTGCCTCTCCGGGCTGAATGTGCCATGATTGGAATAGTTGTGCCAATGCAGTAGCTGGATGTGCCATGGCTGGGGATAGTTGTGCCACGATTGGGAAAGTTCTGCCATGGCTGGTACTGAATTTGCCATGGCTTGGATAGTTGTCTCAATGCTGGGACTGAGTGTGCAATGATTAGGATAGTTGTGCCAGTGCTGGGACTAGATGTACCATGGCTGTGTGGTGACATTACTGCCATCATCTAGTAGTGTAGTCTGCCACTCTGTCTATAGTAATGTGGAGGCCAATTTATTCCAGTGGCTATCATAGTCTGCAATACAGAAAGCCTCATACACATATACACACACAGCAAATGCAATAGACCCAGGCCAGATTAAAGGGGGTGGGCACAGGGGCCAAGTACCTCCAGGCCCCCTTCTCTCAGGGGCCCGCAGGCTAGGGCTCCCCCAAAGCATATTTAGCTGATGTCTGGTCCGGTGATTGTGACCAGGCTCCGTGCCTGCACCGCTGGACTAATGGGTGCAGGCATAGAGGGACCAGGATCAGCCTGCACAATAAAGTTTATTTTTACCCCATCTGCGCTGCACGTGTGACATCATGTCACGCACGCTGAAGAACAAACTTTGAGGAGTTTGCCAGTGCCTTAAGGAGGAGCAAGGAGAAGATCCAGGTAAGTGATTGTGGGAGGGGTAACACAAACACAGGCTGCTGCTGCATGTCACGATCTGTGCAGTTTCTCTTTCCTGCCTGGGGTGTCGCTCTTTTCCTTGGTGCTTTAGCACTCTGGTCTGAGTATCAACTGAGCAATTAACTGATGCGGCAGCTGTGAGCTGCACCTGAACTTCCTATATAGACCAGCCACACAAGTACCCTGGTGCCAATTCATCAATTCTAGACTGCATCTGCACTCTGGATTATACTACCAGCTAGTATTCCTTATGTTTCCTGTTGTCTCTAAAGCCTGGTCCCTGTAACCTGATATCCTCTTTCATCTCATGTAAATTGTCTGGGACATTTACCTACTTCACCAGAGCTCCACTATCCAGGACTTGTCCAGTTATTGTTTCATCTGCTTGACAAACTGCACTTACAATCCGGGACTGTGTTGTGTTGCTATCCAGTGTGTTTGCAAAGGCATATTCTTCCGACTTACTAGTGCCTTTCAGATTCTCTGCACTGCTCTGCAGCATTCGAGATCAAAGCCTCCAATCATGTTTTCACCTGTGCATTCTAATCAAGTTCCTAGTGTGCCTGCACTTTACAGTATATTCTGGACATTTCAGACAACACTTCTATTTATTTGTCAACCAGGACTTTGTGTATCCATATACTTCATCCAGCATTTGTCCTCATCCTAAAGTCTGTTTCTATTCCCTGCATTATCCTGGACTGTATTTTCATTACATACCTGTTACTCAGAAATGCCTATGTGAACATTGCTACCTGTATGCTTATCTTCTGCTAAATTATTGATAATCTTTCTAATTCATCTTAATCAAGCATTGTTTACTGCAAGAATGATCATACAGGGGAAACCCCACTTGAATCCTGACACTGCAGAGATATAGGGGGAGAGACACACAGGCTGCTGCAGTGATATGGGAAGGGGGGGGTAGACACAGACTGCGGTAGAGACACCAGAGGGGGGGTTCTGAAAGTACAGAGCTTCCAAAGTTGTTAGTAAGATGTACTTTTCTTTTTTTACAAGAAGGTTCCATATAAGTTGCCAAGAAAAACCTTATATGAAAATACATGTTCTCTGTTTTATCTCATTATCCTGGGACTATTCAAGTTGGAACTTTGGAAACATAATTTGTGATATTTCCCCACACCCATACTGCTACAATATCTACAGACTTTTGTATACTAAATAAGTGTGGTTGATTGCAACATTGTTCTCAATACAATATCACGGGATCTAATGACTAACTTTTGTTGGACAAATGTTGAACAACATTTTATACTATATAGGATGAATATCTGTGCAGATGTCTAGATGTCTTATAAAGCTTGCATTGCTTGCAATTTTATTATACTAGGCTCGTGCTATTGGATTAATTAGTGCTTTTTAGCATATAATAGTTATTCTAAAGCAGGGCATCCACTATTCAATTATTTGTCCAATCTGGCTGGTTGGAATGAAACACTAGAAAATAGCCAAACATTGTTGTTCAGACAAATTGGTTAAAACACACAAATTGAACCAATTTGAACAGGTTTTTTTTCAGTGTTTAAAACCATATGATTGACTGCTCCTCATACATTACCAGGTTTTCATTCCAACCAGCCAGATTGGACAGATATCTGACAGAAAATTGTATAATGGATGTAAATTTAATAAGATTATAGTTTTTTAGAAATGGAGATGTTGCCCATAGCAACCAATCAGATTCTACTTAACATTTAACTAGCACCTTCTAGAAGATAATAGATAGAATCTGGTTGCTATGGGCAACATCTCCATTTCTAAAAACTCTCACTTTAGTTAGTGTGCATAATTGAATTTAATGTTTTATGACTACCTAGGAATTTGTATGGTGAATTATTTTATTGTATAATAAATGTATTAAATTCTTCATGGCGCTCCACTCCATACATCTGGGTGTGACTGATTCTAAAACCTTATACAAAGTGCTATGATGCAGCGGCCGCAGCTTTTTCTTATGTCCAACTTCTGTTGTGCTTCATCTGTGACTTCGTTTGTACATTTATAAAGCTAATTCCTGTGTGGTTAAAGTCAGAGCCCAGCATCTGTAGTACACTTTGAGTGTTTCGCTGTGTCACTGATGCGAATAAGGAGATAAATGAAATAAGATGCTATGCTACTCCTCTTAAAGTGGCTCAGTCGAGCCAGGTGTCTCGCTCTGTATGGCATTTTGAGGCTAGGTGTATGAGGACACATCTGTATTTAAAGCCCACTCTGGCTGCTACAAGCTGCTAGAGTATTAGGCTTCACACACTTAGGGGTATACTGTATATTTACTGAAGATTGCTTTTGCTGTGTAGTTGAAACTGACAAGCATCAATGGCAGATTGCAGTCTTCAAAACCAGTATTTACTATGCATCCGTTTTGACTGTCATTTGTCATCCATCATCATTACCCGTCAAATTTAAACTCCCTAATCAGCAGCAAATCCGAAGTCAATCTGTGGCTGATTTTCTGCACTCCATTTTATAAATGAATGGTTAAAAAGATGTTAATTAAAAAAAAATAAAAAATGCATGGGGTCGCCCCCAAACCACTAACCAGCCCTGGGCCTCTGAGCCTAGGCTGGTATTGCAAAATAGGGTAGGACAGTGTAGGGTTCCCCCTATTTTCCGATAACAAGCACTACGCTGAAACAGCCAGGGCAATTGATGTTCTAGCAGGAGACCCCACAGCATGGGATCCTGCCTTAATGGCAACCAGCACTAAACTGGTCAGGCCAGAGCTGGAATCCCTAGGGAAGTGGGTACCCCCTAAAAAAAAAAGGGGGTATCCCCTCCCCAAGGACAACCAGCCCAGGGCTCTTCTCCACACCCCTCGGGCTGTAAAATACTACTCTCTGGAACAATCTGTGAGTGTCATTTTGTAATTCAGACAAATCAGTTGACTTTTTGGGGAATTGTATACTTTTGCAACTATATATATTGCTCTCTGTGTATGGCATGATGCCCAAACCAATAGGGTGAGAGTTTAGAAAATGTGAGAGTTTAGCAGTAAACTCTCACTTTGGTTGAGTTTTATCTTCAAAATGGGAAAACATCTGAATGAGATTTTAAATCGCGAGAGTTTTTTAAGTCTAAAACAACATGCAAGTTCACTCTGTTTCTTTGTTTTTGGACTTTATTACATTGGCAAAGTTTAAAAAGTGTCAAACTCTCACTTTTCTAAACTCTCACCCTATTACATTTGGCCCTTAATGTGTTTTTTTTTTGTTTTTTTTTTTAAACACAGCTGGTAAAGTGACAGGAGTTTATTGGTTGGCACTCTATCTTCAAGTCTTAGTACATCTTCCCCCTACTCTTTTAGCTTTGGTGTTAATGCTCTGTATCCAGACTCCGCATTCTTTCTTTTCCAACTTACCCCACGTTGCAGCTATGGGTACTAAAGCAGCTGTCCCACGAGTCCTAATTCTAATGGGGGGCATCCACTAGATTATTATATCCCTGTCCAACCTCTTAACGATTTTCCCTTGAAGTTTCCCCTGAAATTTGATCTTCCACTCTGAACAATGGGCCTGATTCAGAGCCGGTCGCTATTTGCGGTCGTTCGCAAAGAGAGAACGGTTCATTTGAATAGCCACCCCTTTTTGTTGAACGGTCTGTTGATGCCTCTATGTCTGAACGAGCTAACAAAACTTGCGGTTGTAATTTTGAAAAAAACGCCCCCCTGGCCGCTCGCACCATACGTCATGTCCGCTATTTATTAGATTAATCGAGTACATCGAACAGCGTATGAACTGCTCGCTATTCTTGTGGCTGGTGTTTGCTACCACAAATTTGCGAGCAGTTCTGGCTATAAAATAACCCAGTGACGTGGTCAATGACGCTCCAGTATTAATTATGCACACCCTTAAAACGCCCGTTTTGACCTTTAAGCACGCATTCTGTTTCCACTCCCCGTTTTCAAGCACCTTCCCCTGTTACCACCCACATACGCCTCCTCCTGTCACTCATATTAGCAGGCATTCGCTATTTAGCGAAAAAACGATTTTCGGCTGCACTGACTGGTTCGCGCATGCGTATTACGATCCGTACGCATGCGCAGTTGGGCAAACATCGCTCGGAACGAACGAGCGGCCGCTTACGAGCGGCTCTGAATCAGGTCCTATGTGCAAAAGATTTGCTAACGATAAACTATGTTGTTTGAATCTGTGATTGAGAGCTTTCAGCTATAGTGGGCAGATAGTGGTTCATCGTTTGATCGTTCAGCGTGAACGATTTGTAAGCAATCAAGTGAAATTGACCTGCATGTTCAGTCGATGGAGGAGACGATCAAACGACCAGCGGGAGCGCGCATCGTACATCGTTAGAAACAATTACTGCACGATGTTCAAACAATGTTTGAACGATTATCAAATGATTATCGAACGATTTTATCATTATCGTTCAATCGTTCAACTTTATCGTCTAGTGCAGCAGTTCTCAAACTGTGGGTCGCGGCCATCTCAGCTTGGGGTCGCGACTCACATGGGGTGAGGTTGATGACCCCTCTGAGGAGAGTGAAACCAGTTGAACTGTCTGTTATTTCAGACTCCTCGGATCACTGGCTGAGAGATCAAAGGAGCCATCAGGCAGCCCCGTCCCACCACAGTGCTCAGCTTCTCTTGTCCGCCTGCCCAGCATCAAAAACTGACACACAGGCAGCAAACATCAGCAGCAGATAGACTCAGAGGAGCCAGCTCTCTGCAGTTTGTGCAGATGTTGTTAAGTAACTGCAGCATGGGGGACCACTGCTGCCAGGGTGGGAGGATACAGAATGTGTGGTGTTTGCTGTGTAGGGAGAAGAAACTACGGGGGAACAGGGGAGCACACAGTGTGGAAACTGGAGGGGGGGAACAGAAAAAACTAATTTATTAAAAACCCATTGCCTCCCCCGTCATCCACTGCCTCCCCCTTGAAACGCACTGCACCCTCTGTCTTTCTTATCTACTACCTCCCCCTGTCACCCACTCGTTCTCCCTGTTACCCACTGTGTCCTATGTCACCCTTAGCCTCCCACTACATCCCCAGTCACTCACTGTCTTCCCTGCCACCCTTTGCTGCCTCCTGTCACCCACTGCCATCCTCTGCTTCTCCCTGCCACCCACTGCCTCTGTCACCCACCGACACCCTCTGCCTCCCCCTGTCACCCACTGCTTCTCCCTATTACTCACTGCCTCCTATGTCACCTGTTGCCTCACCAGTCACTCTCTGCCTTTCCATGCCATGATCTACCTCCACCCTATCACCCTCTGTCTCTCCCTGTCATCCAGTCAGCCCCTGCCACCCTGTCTCTCCCTGTCACCCTCTGCCTCCCCATGTGAGCCACTCATTCTCCCTGTTACCCACTGCCTCCCCATGTGAGCCACTCATTCTCCCTGTTATCCACTGCCTCCCCATGTGAGCCACTCGTTCTCCCTGTTACCCACCGCCTCCTATTTCACCCTTTGCCTTCCCAGTCACCCACTGTCTTCCCTAACACCCTTTGCTGCTCCTTACCACACACTGCTAATCTCTTTTACCCACTTCCTCCCCCTGTCACCCACTGCTTAACGCTGCCACCCATTGCCTCCCCCTCACCCACTGCCATCTTTTGCTTCTCCCTGCCACCTACTGCCTCTCACGACACCTTCTGCCTACCCCGTCACCCACTGCTTCTCCCTATTACCCACTGCCTCCTATGTCACCCTCTGCCACCATCACCCACTGTTTCTCCCTATCACCCACAGCTTCTCCATGTTATCCACTGCCTCCTACGTCACCCTTTCCCTCCCCAGTCACCCACTGTCTCCCCAGTCACTCTCTGCCTCACCTTGCAGGGACAGGGGCTTCAAAAGGAGCTTGTCCCTGCAATGTCTAAATGGAATGATCGCATTAGCGCAGTGGCGTAAGTTCATACATGATGCCCGGAGGAAAGTTATAATTTGGTGCCCCCCTAAAACAAAAGGGAAAATAATTGTGGTGCATATCAATCTATCACTTATGCACAAAAACACTAATATAGAATAGCCTTAAGTGGGGTGACCATATTGTGGACAATAGAGGAGGCGTCTCCATTGTCTAACATAGTTCTGCCCCTGCATTAGCAGATACCTCACTTCAGTTTTGCGTCTCCATAGTGCTAATGTGCATGAGCGGTCTGCTGACCATCATGTGTGGCAGTCATTCTGCAGTAACTTGCTGGGGTCCTGTAAATAATTTTTATTGTTAGACGAGGTCCCAGAGCAAAAAAGTTTGAGAACCCCTGGTCTAGTGGATGCCCCCCATTACACTTTCACTGATAATTACTAGAGGTGACACATGTACAAAGAGAGCCCCTGGAGATGGAGATATGAGTTTGGATTTCTTTTCACACTTCGAAACTCCTTGAAATATGGAGAAGCAGTCCAGGGGTAACTGCAGATAGCGCCAGTTCCCGCAACTTAATATGGAGTGGCCTGTAATTATTACATGCAGAAACTATTCTCTCCATGTGTAATGGGCCCATAAGGAATGATGAATAAGAATCCTGTCAGAAACAAGACTTTGGGACTATTTAATGCAGAATCAGACAAGGACTTATTCATGCAGAGGCCACTTAATTAGGATACTGTAAGTCCCATAAATGTGCCAATTATTCCATAATAACATTGCAGAGTTATTGTTTCAATGTCAGCGTGAAGAAATCTATTACAATTTGTATTTTTGAAGTTTTGTCTAAAGGTAACCTAGATCATGTACTCAGTGTAAGAGTACAACTAGCTAAAATAACACACTGCTGGTGTGGTCTTGAATTAGACTTTTTTTGTTTTTTTTTTCTGCTGAAGTTTAGCTTACAGAATGATAGGCGATGTGAGGGTGAAATATTTTCTGCCTTTACTTATTCCATATCAAAAAAATACTTGGCTAGAAAAACTTAAAATACAGCAGGTCATGTTGATGTTGAATGGAATGTAAATGGTACAGCCTTGTGTGTGTTTTGATGTCAGAACAACTTTTTAAACAAGGAAAATCTTCTCACTAGTTATTGACATTTCTAAGGAAATTCATCACATGTCCAAAGACATCAGGGTCTGATTCAGATTTGTATGCAAACCCCATGGTTTATGTACAAATCCGATGGTGGGACCTCTGTGCATGTGCAGGACCTCGTTCTCAGCATATGCAAACCGCGTCCTGTGATGACAGTCGCAGTGCCCCCTGAACCGCGGCCTGTCAATTAGGAACAAGGAGAGGGTGGCGACCAGATCTGACGATTTTTGGGTGCGCCAATGCCAGTTCTGCTTCTTCCGATGCAGACTTTCTGGCCCCAGCAATGTGAAATCACAGGCCATCCTGTGTAACCTGAGGGTTACTCAGATGGCTGATGGTCACTCAGGTGATCCTCTGACACATCTGCGGGTCACTGAAGCATGCAGGAGGCATTTTTCTATTACAGACTCCTTCTGCTGCTCTTTCAGATGTTCACACAGCTGCTGCATCCAAGTCAGAATCAGGTCCTAAGTTAAAAACTGTTCTGTTAGTAGCAGATTTTATGTTAGCCTTTCCTCATTTATATTTTATATATGCATTTTAAATGAAATAATCACAGCAGAGCATTTATTTTACTGGCAACTACTGCCTCACCCTTACTGGTGCCTCTCCCTTACCTGTCAGATTAACTAGGAACAATAATTATGATTTTTCTTATCTGAAAATATCATTCCTCATTAGTGTCACGGGCCTGGTTCTAAGAGATTCCAATCTCTTACTGCTGTCAATAACCTGTCACAATCAGCACTCACTTTGAGTCTGCATGATGTAGGTGTGACAGAGTTAATAAAAAAAACATTCACCTGGTCTGTCTAACAATTATACCACTCTGCTTTATCTTACATGCTCACTACTAATTCCTCATTTCTGTCACCACTAAAGTTGTTTTAGGAGTTACTCACTACATATAACAACTAATAAATCAGAGAGTCGAAACTTATTAAATAAAGTTTAATATGAGTATATACTCAGTGCTTAAAAAGCCAAAGCCAAAGCATTACCCCTAACCACTAGTCAGTTTAGGCCGGGGATCCCTGAGGAGTGGGGCACCACCTCAATAAAGGGGGGGGTCCTGATTTGCGTCCCGATCAACGAGCTTCTGGAATATTATTAAAGATTAGTTGTGCATACATGTGACCTGAAAATACACAGGTCCTGTGTACTGAACGTGGTTTGGCAGCTTGTCAGGGATATCCATTCACTTCTACAATTTGGATCAACGGGTACAAATGGCCAACATGGTCAAAAGGTCAACACAACTGGTAGACAGAAACATGGTTGACACAATATTTTGTTATTGCAATATGTTATTGTTAGGGTTAAGGTTTAGTCAAAAGATTGACAAATGGTCGACACATGTTTTATTTTATATATTTTTTACAATTACGGTTTGGTCAAAAGATTGCCACAAAACTGGTCGACACCAAAAAACATGGTTGACACAAAAATGGCTGACACATGCTGTTTTTATTATAATTTTTAAAGTTTTTGATCAAAATGGTCAACACATAATTTTGTTATTATCATTTTTTGTATTTTTAGGGTTAAGGTTTGTTCAAAAAGTTGACACAAATATGGTTGACACAAAAATAGTCGACACAGGATGATTATTTTTTCTTAGGGTTTGGGTTAGGTTTAGGGATAATTCATCTCATTGAAAGCCCCTGTCTGAGCCCCTGAATCCCATTACGCTATAGGTGCATCTAAGACCTACTATACAGTGTATTTGAACCCCCTGAGAGCCCCTGCACCCCATAACTGTATGCATGTGTCATTGCAGGGTGCGAGGAATTTGTGAAGCTATGTAGTGCCCTCCAATACAGTACTGTAACATTATTGAACAAGAGAGCCTGTTGTCTTATTGAAAACTGAGGTTGCGTGTGAGTCCTGGACCCTACACATGTTGATGCGTCTTACCCGTCTGAGCCCCTGATGCTGAGAATGCATCTAAAAGCCTACACTCGAGCCCCTGCACCCCATAACTGTATGGGTGTGTCATTGCAGGGTGCGGGGGAGTTGTGGACCTATGTAGTGCCCTCAGTACAGTACTGCAACAAGAGAGCCTGTGGTCTTATTTAAAACTGAGGTTGCGTTGAAGTCCTGAACCCCAACACCTGATGCTGAGAATGCGTCCGAAACGCTACTCTAGCCCCTGCACCCCATAACTGTATGGGTGTGTCATTGCAGGATGCAGGGGAGTTGTGGGGCTACAGTATGTACAGTAATGCCATCAATAAAGCACTGCAACATTATTGAACAGGAAATCATGTGGTCTTATTGAAAACTGAGGTTGCATTTCAGCTCCTGAACCCCAACACCTGTGTGCGTCTGAAACTTGATTTGTGCGGATGTATTCAATCCACCACTGTACTTCATATTAAAAAAATACATAGAGGAATGGATCTAAAGTAATCATGATTAATAATATTGGTCTGTGGTGGAATTTGAACTGTGTACCTTGGCAATGTGAAGAAGGCTTTCACATCCATCTTCTGAATCCTTGTGCACTCCATCCACCCACTGCCGTTAGGGAGGGCGCAGTGAGGGACACAGTACCCAAGCATTAGTGAATATTAATTCATCCTGTCTCATTGAAAGCTGTGCGTGCATGTGACCCCCCTGTCTGAGCCCACGAGACAAAAATCTAAAAAAATATATTTGTAAAAAAGTACAGGACTCACACACATACTGTACTGTAATGATGTAAAACTTTATTACACATTCTTCTACAGCCCTGATTCCATGACGAAAACGCTGTACTATAGTGTACCAAATCACAGATTCTGTCAGCCAATCATCGGGCGGTGATACAGAAAATGCATTGTATATCAGACGCATGCTTTGTGTAGTTTAGGATTAGCGACACCTGGTGGACATAAAGTTGTATTACACACTATGAATTTTTCCAGTACGTTACGTTGAGATTAATACTGAAAGGCGCCACTCAAGGCGTACCGTGTGGCGCAAGATGCAGGGTGAGCTATATGGTGTATGGCGCAACAAACTAGCTGGGCCCATCTGTATATGCACAAACAGGGAATTAATAGATGCTCTAAGGAAAACATAACTACCCAGTGGGTTAATTTGGACTGTCTCAGGACTAAAGTGAAGATGTTTGTGGACCAGAATGGAGACTCCTCTAGAATTATGAGGGAAAGTAGAATGGTATATCCATCCCACCCAAGGCTTTTTCAAAGCAATTATATAGCTACCACAGAGGTGAGTCTCCTTAATATCCACATTCAGTTTCTTGACCTGTGACAAAACCAAGACTCTTTTGACCTTATCACTAAGGCAACAAACATTTCAGGTGAGTAAACGGAGATCCCCAGAATTATCCCCTAACACCATAATAATAAATCAGACCATATCAAAAAAGGATAGAGAAGAGTGGAACAGACAGAAATGACAACAAGGATACCTCATTGCGTTAGTAACACATAGGACAACATATAAACCAACTTCAAAGAGCAGCTGTGACCGGATGGCCTCAACTCACAACCCGATCACTGATTAGTTTTAATCTCACTGGATCTCGAGGTATTACCATCAGTAACCACTGCGCAGTGGGCGGGTATGTAGCTGCCACCACCAGGTCCTTCCACCGGTCCTGGAACCGCTTGCTGCTGTGTATGTGTAGACATGCTGTGGCCACACCTCCTGAATGGTGTCAGCTGATACTCACTGATCCCTCGCAATGGACCAGGCCCTGCACGGTACCTGGCAGAGGGCTTGAGCTTGGAGACACTGGGCTCAATCCAGAACAGCCACAGCAATAGCGATTTGTGCAATTCTGTTGTTGCAGGATTTAGATGTAGTCATTGCAAAGGAAATCTGTTTATTGCTCAAATAGTGTTTAAAAAGACTCTTTCCCTTGGGGATATCACAGCATATAAAGATGTAACAGCAGTTCATTCTTTCTTGATGTCCAAAAAAGATACACAAACCAGTCTTGCAGGCCGTGTGTGTGTGTGTGTGTATATATATATATAAATATAGGGCCTGATTCAGACCCGCTCGCAAGCGGGTCGATGGTGCCCTTTGGTGGGTGTGCCGGGGGCGTTGCTGCCCAGACGGAGGCGTTCCCATGGGAACGCCTACCATCTGGGGCCGGCCCCACTGACATCACTAGTGATGTCAGTGGGAGTGCTTTTGGCTCTGATAGAGCCAAAAGCACTCCAAGGCTTGCGGCAGCCAGGAGGCCACTCCAATTTTAGGTAGGAGGGCCCTGATTCAGAGCGAGCGCTCTTGTCAGAGCGTCCAGCTCTGAATCAGGCCTATAGTCAGAACACATAATACAGCATGGTGAACTCCTCCCACAGTTGGTCTGGTAATTTACTTTCATCCTTTGATACATTTATCACACAGAGTCAAAATATCTATGTAGGTTAAGGTCAGAGCAGTAACTAGACTTTTTGGTGCCCTGTGCCAGAAAGAGCATTGGCGCCCTCCTCATTTTTCAAAGGGACACAATGCACCCAAAAAAGGGGAATGGCCTCATGGGCAAGGGCCAGGGAAGATATAGGGGAGGTCAGGAGATGCTGGGGAGCCCTGTGCGATGGCACCGGCCGCACTACCCTAGCTACGGCCCTGGTTAAGGTTAACCAGCAATAGTATTAGCATTCGTCTTCCTCCAATGTGCAGGAAATCATGGAAAACAACAGTTTTTTCCCCTAAAGCACAGACACACCTTAGGGCCATTTCAAGGGTAGTGCTGTAAACAGTTTTGGCCATTTGACACTCTTCACCCCTTCCCACAGAAAACTTCCAGGCCTCATCTGGAGTGCACTGACCACAAAAGATCTTTCCATTCATCAGACCTCCTGCTAGGAAATGACAATTAGCATCTAATTTCCTGCAGTCACAGAAATGGTCATTCCTTGTACAAAAAGTGAATTTAAACTAGTGGTGTGCATGGGCCACTTTTCGTGTTTTGTGTTTTGGTTTTGGATCTGGATCTTTCTTTGTGTTTTGGATCTGGATTGGTTTTGCCAAAACCACCCTTCTGTGTTTTGGGTTCTGGGTTTTGTGTTTGGGATCTGTATTTTTTTTTTTTTTTTAAAAAGCATAAAAACAGCTTAAATCACAGAATTTGTGGGTTTTACTGCTCCTATGCTATTATTAACCTCCAATAACCTTCATTTCCAGTCTATTCTGAACACCTCACACCTCACAATAGTGTTTTTATGTCCAAAAGGTTGCAACGAGGTAGATGGATGACTATGCTAAGTGACACGAGTAGGCGGCACAAACACGTGGCCCATCTAGGAGTGACACTGCAGTAGCAGACAGGATGGCAGTTTGAAAAACTAGGCCCCAAACAGTACATAATTCAAAGAAAAAAAAGAGGTGCAAGATGGAATTTTCCTTGGTCCCTCCCACCCACCCTTATGTTGTATAAACAGGACATGCACACTTTAACAAACCAATCATTTCAGCGCCAGGGTCTGCCACACGACTGTGGCTGAAATGATAGGTTCGTTTGGGCCCCCACAAAACAAGCTGGCAATTAATCTGTCCCTGCACAAACTGGCTCTACGGAGGCAAGATGTCGTCCTCATCCACCGATTCCTCACCCTCTTCAGTGTTGTGTACATCCTCGTCCTCAGAGTATTAACTCGTCCCCGCTGGAATCCACCACCACAGGTCCCTCTGTACGTTCTGGAGACTGGTCTCCCTGGAAGAGTTGATAATTAATTTTTATGAACATCATCTTCTCCACAATTTGTGGAAGCAACCTCCTACGCCTTTCGCTGACAAGGTTCCCGGCTGCACTAAACACTCTTTCGGAGTACACACTGGAGGGGGGGCCACTCAGGTAAAATAGAGCCAGTTTGTACAGGGGCCTCCAAATTGCCTCTTTTTCCTGCCAGTACAGATACGGACTGTCTGACATGCCTACTTGGATGCTGTCACCGATGTAATCCTCCACCATTCTGTCAATGGTGACAGTATCATATGCAGTGACAGTAGACATGTCAGAAATTGTTGCCAGGTCTTCAGTCCGGACCAGATGTCCAAACTTGGTCCTGCCTGCCCTGCATCACCGCCAGTGGGTTGCTTAGGATACCTAAGTTTTTTCCTGGCAGCCCCAGTTGCGGGAGAAAATGAAGAAGGAGCTGTTGACGTGTCACATTCTGCTTCAGCTGACAGTGTTTTCACCAGCAGGTCTTTGCACCTCTGCAGGCTTGTGTCGGCCAGAAAGAGAGACACCACATAAGCTTTAAACCTAGGATCGAGCACGGTGGCCAAAATGTAGTGGTCTGATTTCAACAGATTGACCACCCTGGAATCCTGGCAAAGCGAATGAAGGGCTTCATCCACAAGTCCCACATGCCGAGCGGAATCGCTCCGTCTTAGCTCCTCCTTCACTTTCTCCAGCTGCTTCTGCAAAAGCTTGATGAGGGGAATGACCAGACTCAAGCTGGCAGTGTCTGAACTGACTTCACGTGTGGCAAGTTCGAAGGGCTGGAGAACCTTGCACAACACGGAAATCATTCTCCACTGCGCTTGAGTCAGGTGCATACCCCCTCCTTTGCCTATGTCATAGGTGGATGTATAGGCTTGAATGGCCTTTTGCTGCTCCTCCATCCTCTGAAGCATATAGAGGGTTGAGTTCCACCGTGTCACAACCTCTTGCTTCAGGTGATGGTGCTCCAGTCTTCGGCACGCAGTCGCTGAATGGCGAAAGTGGCCAGAAATTTTTCGGGCCACCCAAAGCGTCTCCTGCACGCCCCTGTCACTTTTCAGAAAATTCAGCACCACCAAGTTTATTGTGTGAGCAAAACATGGGACGTGCTGGAATTTGCCCAGATGTAATGCCTGCACAATATTGGTGGCGTTGTCAGATATCACAAACCCCCAGGAGAGTCTAAGTGGGGTAAGCCACTGGGCTTATGATTTCTGATGATTTCCCTCAGTTTCTCTAAGAGGTTGTCGGCGGTGTGCCTCTTACTGAAACCGGTGATACACAGCGTAGCCTGCCTTGGAATGAGCTGGCGTTTCTGAGATGCTGCTACTGGTGATGCTGCTGTTGTTGCTGCGTAAGGTGATACATCTACCCAGTGGGCTGTCAGTCATATAGTCCTTAGCCTGCCCTGTTCCACTTGTCCGTGTTTAAGTGGACATTGGGTACAACCGCATTTTTCAGGACACTGAGGACACTTTTTCTGATGTTTCTGTGCAGTCTCGGTATCGCCTGCCTAGTGAAGTGGAATCTAGATGGGATTTGGAACCGGGGACACACTACCTCCATCAATTGTCTAAATCCCACTGCACTAATGGCGGATACCGGACGCACGTCTAACACCAACATAGCAGTCAAGGCCTCAGTTAAACGTTTTGCTTCAGGACGACTGCTGTCGTACTTCATCCTCCTCGCTAAGGACTGTTGGAGGGTCAATTGTTTAGTAAAAGTAGTGGTGTTCCTACTTCCTCTCTGGGATGATGAATGACTCCCAGCAGCAGCAGCGGCAGCAGGAGGCGTAGCAATGCAGGATCCTCCGGAGGAATCCCGGATAGGAGAATCAGTCATGCCAGTGACATGGCCTGCAGGACTACTTCCGATCCTGATGAAATTGACGAGGAGGGAGTTGACAGTGTGGTTTGCAGGCGCTTGGATACAACGGGATTTAGGTGTCCTTGGACTGCTTACGGTCTTAGCCAAAGTTTCGGAACTTGACAGTAACTTTTTATGAACACGCTGCAGGTGCCGTATAAGGGAGGAAGTTCCTAGGTGGTTAACGTCCCTACCCCTACTTATTTCACCTTTACATATGGCAAGACAGTTGTTGTCTGGATTTGGATAGAAATATTGCCAGACCAAAGAGGTGGAATGTTTGGTTTTCTGCCCAGGCATGACCGTGATGGGCTTTTTCATCCCACGGACAACAACTGTCTTCCCCGGAGCCTGATTTAAACAAACCACATCACCATCAGAATCCTCCTCGCCTCCTCAGTGCCAGCTACACCAGTATCCTCATCCTGTTGTACTTTAACAGTGACATCTTCAATTTGCATATCAGCAAGTGGACTGTGGGTGCTCCTTTCAGCACTTGCAGGGGGTGTGCAAATGGTGGAAAGAGCCACCTCTTCCCGTCCAGTGCTGGGAAGGTCTGGCATCACAACCGCCACCACACTTGGACTCTCCTTGGGGATTTGTGATATCTTCTTAGAACGCACAGTTCTTCGCTGTGCTTTTGCCAGCTTAACTCGTTTGATCTTTTTAGTGGGAGGAGGGCTTCCATCGTCATGTGAAGCTGAACCACTAGTCATGATCATAAGGAAAGACCTTAGCCGTTCCTTGCCACTCCGTGTCATAAATGGCATATTGGCAAGTTTACGTTTCTCTTCAGATGATTTAAATGTTTTTTTCAAGGTCATTTTCCTGAACTTTGTCATTTGGGATTGTATGTGCCCTCTACTATGACATTGGGCATCGGCCTTGGCAGACGACGTTGATGGCATGTTATCGTCTATGTCATGACTAGTGGCAGCAGCTTCAGCACTAGGAGGAAGTGGTTCTTGATCTTTCCCTATTTTATTTTTATCGGAGAAATTTTGGTCCTCCATTTATGTTATATTGATATATACGTGCGGCTAAGGCGCACAAACACAAAATAATTTTTTATTTTTGTTGGAGACTAGTGCACTTTGTGGGTTACACCACCCTTTAAGAAATGAGCCAGCCGGCCCTTTACTTATGGGACACAGGCGCACATTTGGCGCTGCTCCTTTGTTGATGCACGTGCAGCCACAGTGCACACAATTCACAAACACAGAAAATATTTTTTTATTTTGTTTGGAGTGTACTTTGGGGGTTACAGCACCCTTTAATGGACAAGCCAGCTGGCCCTTTACTAATGGGACACAGGCGCACGCTTGGCGCTGCTCCTTTGTTGATGCACGTGCAGCCACAGTGCACACAATTCACAAACACAGAAAAAATATATATTTTTTTGCACTTGGGGGGAGCACCCCTGATGGACAGAGCACTCCCTGGACAACACTACAGCACCCCTTTAGGACTGGGACACTGCACAGGACTTTGGAGTGGACACAGCCCCTATGGACAACTGACTGCACAACACAGTCCAGCCAGCCCCTATGGACTTTGAAAGAGTGGACACAGCCCCTATGGACAACAGCAGCACAGCACAGCACAACACTACACAGCCCAGCCAGCCCTAACTCCCACCCTCCCTCTTCACTGTCCACAGCCGAGTGAGAAAATGGCGCCGACGCGTGTACCTTATATAGAGTCCAAAACTCGCGAGACCCGGAAGGCGGGATGATGACATTTTGCCTCAATTTCAGATCCGAGTCAGGCGGGAAAAGTTGAGCCTGACTCGGATCGGCCTCGGATCGGGGGGGTTCGGATTTCAGAAAACCGAACCCGCTCACCCCTAATTTAAACACATCTTAACTATAAATACATTTAAACATGTCATAGATTATTAAATATACTCAGCTTTATACACCAATATATTGCAGATCAGCTCTGTGTGTGTGTGTGTGTGTGTGTGTGTGTGCGCGTGCGCATTACTGTTAGCACTAATCCCATCTCCCAGCATTGGAACTTGTCTATGCCAGGTCCCAGCATCATGCAGAGGCCAGCGTGTGTTCCTGACTGCAGTCCTCCTCCTCGCCAATGGCTCACATTTACAACTGGCACTTCCGCGCTGATTGGTCCATTCAAAAATGGTGCAGAAGCACGAGGGTTAACCCCTTCAGTGCTGTGGTGACTATTTTAGCCACGTGGGCCGGGTTTCCAGCCACACTTCTCCCCCACCTCTGTGTGCGCCACCAGAGGGCCATGTCCTAACAATTTGGTTTCTGGTCCTGTAGTCTCTTGGGGTGAAATGATGCTGTCTGGGGGGCTTTAGCTCCGGCCTAGACAGTTAATCCCTAGTGCAGAGGGTCTTTCCTTGTTGGTAAACAACATCCAAATAGTCACACTGAAGTCCCAGGCTCCATTGCAACAGTCTATCAGCCTTCACCAAGGTATGTTGCAGCACCTCAAAAGTGGGTGGTCAGTTACCACTGTGGGAGGGTCAGTTGCACCAATCAATGTGTTCCAAATGTGGCATACCCCACCTCCCACCATAGCAATATCTTGCTCACAGGCTACAGGGTGTTCCTGCCCATATGACCACTCCTTGCTCAGTAGTGCTCCCAGTCTGTGCAATGATGCATTAGTTCGTACCACAATGTTCTGGTCCTAAAATTGCTCCATCTTCACTGGATCTAGCACCAGAGCCTCCCTTAATGACTGGAATGCCAACTCACAAGGGGGTATCCTTTCCACTTACTTTTCGAAGTCCCTACCTAGTCAAATCTGTAAGGGGTGTCGCTACAGATCTAATGTTGGGGACAACTCATCCATAGGGCCCTACAGTTGCTAACATCAGTACCTGTCTCTGGGTCATGAGCCGGGGACAGTCCCTAGTAGCCTCTACCTCCACTGGTTAGGACCTACCAATGCTTCCACCCACTCTATACCCCAGGCACTGCCTCTGTCACTTCCACCTGGTGTCTATCTGCCCTAACTGTCAGACTTGCCCTCCAATCTTCCTCTGATGACCTACAACCCAGGGAACCTACCATGTCCTCTAGATCTACTCTTACTACCTCATCTGCTGCCTGATTCACATGTTTCCTGTCTGATCTAACACCTTCTACCTTCCTGGCTACCCTGTACCTAAACCCTTTATGGCAGGTCGCACACACTACCACCATGCCTGAAAAGCCACTGCCAGCTTGGCATGGTTTGCCTTCCTGAGATGAGTCAGCAAGCTGAGCTTCCCTGAACTCCTGCCTGTGGCCCTCACTTCCTTCTAAGTTGGGACACTTCACAGGGCGGTATTGGTCGGTATCGCTAGGCTTAGTCTGGTTGAGGTCAGTCAAAGGGAAGTCAGTGTGGTCACCCATACTCACCACCAGCATTGGCAAAACCGCTAGGGACAGAAGCATCACTGGGTACCCCCACAGGATACAACAAGCCGGAACCAACATCCTCTGCATTGCTCGGGGATGTGGGCATACCAGAAGCAAAATGCATGCTGGTTAGATGTGCTGATCTAGCCACTATAATATTTTCCTCTGGTGTGGTTGATGCTGTGGTAGGCTGCACTGGCAGTTGTCTAGCCGCTGTGGTCTTTTCCTCTGGGCTGCTCTGGTGTAGTTGATGGAAACTGCAGTCTGGAAACTTGACTCCAGTTGATGGCTTCAGCAAACGTGGTAACTATTCCACCACCAAGATCATTTCCCATGACCACATCAGTTGGGAGGCCATCCTTGATGGCAACATCTGGCAACTCTTCAACCAGCTCCCCATTCCAGGTAGACTATTGCCATAGAAACCTCTTGCTCTATTCCTGCAACGGTCACTTTGGCAGTGTGACCTGGTAATACTGCGGCAGGATCAATAAGGTGGGGGCTCACTACAGTAATGAAAGCTCTGGAATCTCTTAATCCTTATCCCTGCAGGGGCCCCATTTAGACCGGCTATAGGTGTCACCACATATTTTTGGGTGGCCCCGTGGCCATGCAGGTGACTCACCATAGATTCCACCTGATTCTCGCCACACACCATTGGACTGACTAAAGTGGGAACAGTCCCTTTGGGCTCACCTCTACATGTCAAACAAGCAAGCCAGGCTCCAGCACTCGAATTTGGGGTACAAGTCTGGGGTGCTTGGGCCGTGGGACAGATCATCCTCAGATGGCTGATTTTCCCACAGCCATAACACTTCTTGTCTAGTCGGGGCCCTTGTGGTCTCTGTTGATTTGCAGGGACAGGACGAGGCGATTGCTGGCCAAAAGCACCGGGTTGGAAGATGTTTGCTTTGGGGGTCGATGAGCAGAAGAGGGGTGCTCCCCTGGTTGTACAGTCCTTTGGGGTTGGCTGGGGTCAGGCACTTCTGCCCTTGTGGCCGAATTTCCACATACTTGTCCGCTAGCTGGGCTGCCATCTTCGAGCTATCGGTCTAGCACCCACTCCTTCACCCAGGGCCAGACTGGCCATCAGGCACTTCTGGCATATGCCAGAAGGGCCAATGGCCTTAGGACCAGCTCGAGGAGGGGGGAAGGAAGAGCCCCTCACCCTCCACCCAACGGCTCTGGAATCATTAAGATATCACTGAGACGAAAGGGGTGGAGGCATGTATGGGTCGGTGGTGGCTGTACTGGGCCAGGAACAGATGGGGGCATGCTGTTAGGCCAGCCCCTGTGACTTGCGGTATGCCCCCTTGCATTAGCCATACCTCCCATCACACGCAAGTACAGAGCAGACCGCCAGGGCTGATATACAGCCTCAGTCCGTCCCTGCCTTCACTCCTGGGGTGCACCTGCAATAGAACTTCTCAGCACATCAGGTCAACCAGTGTGTCCCAGGTAGTGGTAGTAGATCCCTTCACCCACTTCACCATGTACTGCCTTAGCTGGGTGGCAAATTGCTTGTGGGTGCTGGTAGGGTTCTTGGGTAAGTCCCAGAACATTTTCCTGTAGGACTCAGGAGTGATGAAAATCACTGTAGAAGGCTCCTTATAACTTTGTCACCGCATTCCTCGGTGGCCACTCCTGTATAGGCCTCCAGTGCCTCTCCATGCAGAGTGGGTTCTAGATGTCTGACCCACTCCCGCTTAGGCAACTCGTGGAGTCAGAAAGCCCTTTCAAATACTTGCAAGTGTCCATCAATGTCTCCATCACTCTGCAAATTTGGCAAACTTTCTGCAGCCTGATTTGGGTACAGCAGTCAGCAATGGTCCTCGGGGTACCGAGGCCAGTGGTGCCCGCTTGCCATGCCATATCCAGATAATGATGATGCCTTCCTTCTCCATTGCCCTTTCTCCCAATTTCACTAGCTGATCCACTAGGGTATCCGTTCCACCCATTGTTCCGCCCATTCCCCCCCCACCCCCCCGACCCCACCCCAGGGATGTTGGGATTTCTGTGCTGGGAAATATAACTGCTGTGAGAGGGGGTGGAGCTTGGTGCCCTCACCAGGTTCTAAGGGGCACCCGATGTTACGCTGCCCTCATGGATGCTGTCACTGATAGCGCTTCCCACCTCCATCTGGTGTGACTCTGTTCTGCTGTAGTCATCCATCCTGCATGTTCTCCAAAACTACAGGTACTCCTCTCCTAAGTAACTTGGCTTCTCCAATCGTGTGATCGAAAAGCCGCCTGGGATTATCCCACCGCTATGCCACCAATATCTGTGACTGCATGGCCTCAACTCACCACCTGATCACTGATTAGTTTTGATTCCCACTGGATCTTGGGGTATCAGGGATTCCCTCTTACCATCAGTAACCGCCTGTCACTGATTCCATGCACTGCGCAGTGGGCGGGTATGTAGCTGCCACCACCAAGTTCTTCCGTGGAACTGCTTGCTGCTGTGTATGCATAGACATGCTGCGGCCACACCTGATAAAGGATGTCTGATGATACTTACTGATCCCTTGCAATGGACACTGGGTTCAATCCAGAACAGAAGCAGCAATAGCGTTTGGCGCAATTCTGTTGTTGCAGGATTCAGATGTAGTCGTTGCAAAGGCAAGATGTTTATTGCTCAAATAGTCTTAAAAAGACTCTTCCCCTTTGGGGTATCACAGCATACAAAGATGTTACAGCTGTTCGTTCCTTCTAAATGTCCAAAAGAGGTACACAAACCAGGCTTGCAGGCCTTGTACTGTGTATATATATATATATATATATATATATATATATATATATATAGTCAGAACACCTAATACAGCATGGTGAAATCCTCCCACCATTGGTCTGGTAATTTACTTTCATCCTTTGATACATTTATCACACAGAGTCGAAATGTCTATGTAGGTTAACCAGCAATTGTATTAGCATTCGTCTTCCTCCAATGTGCAGGAAATCATGAAAAACAACAGTTTTTACCCCAAAAGCACAGATACACCTCAGGGCCATTTCAAAGCTAGTGCTGTAAACAGTTTTGGCCATTTGACACTCTTCACCCCTTCCCACAGAACACTTAAAAAATCCTGGCCTCACCTGGAGTGCACTGACCACAAAAGATCTTTCCATTCAACAGACTTCCTGCTAGGAAATGACAATTAGCTGCTTCACCATAGTACCTTTCAGAAAATACGGAATTTATTAACATGCATCTGATAATTTCAGCAGGGTTCTGGTCTTCCTTTTAGCTACCCCATTTTGCTCTGGTGTTTATATAATGGTCTTTTAATGTTCTAGGCCAGGGATGGGGAACCCCAGGCCCGGAATCATTTGGTCTAGCCCTTAGAGCTTTTTTATGCTAGCCTCATCTGGCTATCAGGGTGCATAGAATGGCAATGGTGTTAGGGGGAGGTTATGGTATAGTAACGGGGTTAGGGTTAGGCACCGGATAGTGAGTGTTTAGGGTGCGTGGAGGGGGAGGTTAGGGTTAGGCACCGGGAAGGGTGGGTTAGGGTAGGGGTAAGAAAAATACTTACAGATTCAAGGAGGACGTGTGGTATCAGGGCTTCTGGCATTTCTGAATTATATTCTCTATATTCCTCCCTTGCCTGGCCCCTGAGACCTTGCCAGTGCCCTATCTGAGTTTCTCATCAGGCATATAGCAGGCAGTAGTGATTGGAGAGCTTGGGGAAGCTTCCTGCCTCCTTAAAGATTGAGACCTACTGTCCTCATTGGAGCCGGACCTGGATTTTTGCAGACCCAGGCTCCCTTTACTGTGATCCCTGGCTCCCAAGCTGCCTGGAATCACTCTGAAGTTAAGACCCTGCACTTACCTTGCAGCTGCTGGCACTAACACTGCTTTGGATCCTATATTACTGGGTCTGGAGGAGCCGATCTCCAGAGACAGTGGGCATGGCCATCTTTCATTTTTTCACAGCACTTCAGGCAGAGTCCTAACAGTTCTTATTTTTATCACTTTACTGTGAGCCATGGGGAAGATTAAAAAGCATTCTGCCAAAAAGGACGCCTGTCCTCCTCCTTCTACTCCCTCTAGATCAGACCTGCGACAATTCCTTAAGCTGACCATCCCATCACCACTCAGTGATGACTCCTGCTCCTTGCCTTCACCAATTCATGAACCTGCAGCTGAATCTGACCCTTCTGCTGCTTCCTCCCAGTCCGTCCAGAACCCTGATGGAAATGATCTTTCACAAAAACTCTGATTCTTGCACTCTATGCCTGCCCGTCAAGACTTTACCTCTCTAGAGTGTAATCTTCATGCCACTATCTATTCAGAATTAGCGGAAATTAAAGCAGACATTTCACACCTGGGCGAGAGGGTCTCTCAATGTGAGGAATTTCGGCATACTTCAATAAATGCTTATAATGGTCTAAGTGAAGTGGTGGTCTTCCAGGCATCTTTGATCACTGCCATGTCACAGCGGTTGGAGGACTTGGACTACAGAGGCAGGTGCAACAATCTTAGGATTCGGGGTGTATCGGAAGATATCTCTGTGAATAGTCTGACTGATTATCTTACCAGAATCTTTAATGATATCCTGGGTAGGAATCCAGAATCTTCAATTGCCTTTGATAGGGCACACAGGGCACTAAGGCCTCGAAGTGCAGCGGTAGACCAGCCTAGAGACATTATATGTCACCTACATTATTTTACACAGAAGGAGGAGATTATATGCAAGGTCCGTAATCAAGACTCTATCAAGATAGATGGCCAGGTCTACTCTCCAGAACCGAAGAGCACTCAGACCTCTTACAGTGGAACTATGTAATCTCAATTTGCACTATAGATGGGGCTTCCCTTTCAGTCTACAGGTAATGCACCAAGGGAAACAGCTCATCCTTAAAGATCCTTCAGACTTGTCTTCCTTCTGTGCCACTTTGGGGATTACTCCTCCCCAGCTCCCAGATTGGCAAGATTGCACAATGGGCTTTTTTCCACCTGTGCTTCAGATGGACGACGACAGATGGCAAGTTGCTGAACACCCAGCAAAGAGTCCCAAGCATTGTAGAAGCCAATCCAATAGTCGGGTGACATGAATTTCTTTTGGTCTGCTCTGCATTGTTAATCCCATGAACCTGGGTTTAGCCGGCCTATACAGTATATTACAGGGACTTTTTTGGATAGTTATCTGTTTTACGCAATTATCACACTGTTTGCCATCTGCCTTCTTTACAGTTAGAGATTGTTATATCTCCCCTTTCAACTGTGTACTTACTGCCTGGACTTGTGCTAACCCAGAGTTTTTGTGTATGGCTCACTTTAGTGCCTTGCAAGTTTTATATGTTTTCCCCATGTTCTTTCGGTCTATATATTTTGACAGATTCTCTACACTCTCTTTTTTTTTTTTTTTACATTTTCCATGTTTTGATGTTCTATTGATGTGTTTTTGGAAGTATTATGTCTTAGGTCTATGAATACCGTATTGTCGTTACCCCCTAAAAAATCACAAGACGCTATTTAGCGTTACTTGTCGCACAATAAATAATTGATTTCCAGCCCAACTGTGTTTCCAAAGCACAAAAAGTTCTTATTGCAACAAAATAAGTTACACGCTATGATCTATCACAATTAGCGCAAAGACAATTAAATACAAAAGGTACAGCTTGATACATACACATGCGCAACGGTCCCAGTTAACAGTCGTCAGTCCAGAAGCCTGTGGTCATCCAAGAAGAATGGCTACTGACTGGGACCAGGACACAGGTTATATACCCTAACAGATCATGATAACAACAATGTAGACAGACGAATATAATTCCATTGATTCTTGCTCTTGGTCTTTGTAGTATGCTGTAGTTCATAGGACAGTTCACTAGCGGTATGTCCCAATTCTCCACAGTCTCTTGAGATTACATTGTATTTCTTTAATTGGTTTAAACTAGCTAAAGGCACTACATTACAGAGTATACATTCTAACCAATAATTTCCTATAATCCATAACCATCGAATGCAAGATGCGACTCCCTCGCTGATAGATTCAGATATCTGGAAATAAATAGTGTCAGTATAGTACCAAACATTCCATGTCTACCATGTTGTATACCTTAAATATCATATACATACATTTCACAACATAATTATATGCTACTAAAACCTCTAATATTACGTTTAATGTGAAGGAACCTTTTATGAGTGCGTGTATATTTATGATTATATGTAAGTATGCGTTGTGCATCTACACGCAGCGTAAAAGGTGCGCTGTGTGCAGGGGTTGTGTACAGCGCAAACATGCGCTGTGTGTGTTTATATTTACAATAGCAACTGTGTATATGTGTGCACGCATTGTGGATACACATGCGATCGTTTAAGTGTATGTGTATGTATGTATATATACAGTATATATGTGTGTGTGTGTAAATCTGCATCAGTGTCATGGATTTATATATATATATATATATATATATATATATATATATATATATATATATATACAAATATTAATATATCTATATATCTAGCTTTATCCAGTAACTGGTATTATTGATATTACTTCTGTCTGAACTAAGTTAAAAAATGACAGACAATGGAGTTGTTCTGATCAGAGATGGCCAGCAGATACTTGAAGGAATCACACTGTAATCAAAGGCCTCTCCAGCCTATTTGGAATGTAAATGCTAGTTCCTTTAGGCATACAATGAGAGTCAGACTTAAAAATAAAGGGCCTGATTCAGAGCCGGACGCAAGTGGCTGCTCGTTCGCTCCGAGCGATGTTTGCCCAACTGCGCATGCGTACGGATCGTAATACGCAATCGCGAACCAGTCAGTGCGGCCAAAAATCGTGTGCTTGCAAAATAGCGAATGCCTGCTATTTTCAGTGACAGAATGAGGCGTATGTGGGTGGTAACAGGGGAAGGTGCTTGAAAACGGGGAGTGGAGATCCGATCGCAGGCGTGCTTAAAGGTCAAAACGGGTGTTTTATGGGTGTGCATAATTAAAACATCAGCGTCATTGACGTCACTGGGTTTTTTTTAAGCCAGAACTGCTCGCAAAATTGTGGTAGCAAAAACCAACCACAAGAATAGCGAGCAGCTCATATCCTGTTCGATGTACTCGATTAATCTAATAAATAGTGGACATGATGTAGGATGCGAGCGGCCAGGGGGCGTAGTTTCCCAAAAAATGACCGCAAGTTTTGTTCGCTCGTTCAGACCTAGAGGTCGTGAACAGACGCAAACAGCAAGCTGTTCATTTGAATAGCCACCCCTATTTTCTTAGCGAGCGCAAATAGCGACCGGCTCTGAATCAGGCCCAATGTTTCATTCAAAACACTCGTCTGCACCTCACAGTATGTGTGTTTTTTTTCAATTACTAGTCACAGACATGTCCACAGGACTTGTCTGCCAGCACTGACCAAACCTTGCATTTTTAAATATATATAAAGTCTTTAAATACATATGTGTCTCCGTGCGCATTTATTATGTAAAGACTTTAACAGTGTGCAGTAACACGGCAGATTTACACAATGCTAAAATAGCACCGTACACAATGATATTGTACTGACTAAGACAGATGATCTCAGCCAATCATCCAGCTTCGACAGGTCTACCTTAGATTTTATAATATTTTGAGACTGTAAATGCTTAGGTAGTTCTCTGCACTGTTAGTTTATTGTGTTTTTCTAGTTTTGGCGGCTGCTGTCACTGACCCCTAGTGTCCCCCCCCACACCGCATATGCTTGTCCTTATGCCAGGTTGTGTACGTCACACCCGTGCGGCTAAGGAGTGGTTTTTCAATGTTCTCCATTATTGTTGTTACCTATTTGTGTCTGTATTTTTCCTTTTCTTGTTTTATTTAGATTTTTGTTTTCCCTTCCCATGCTCCTTCTCCCCTACCAAGATAATTATTAGTAAATGATGGCGACCAGTTTTTGGAATACAACCCTTAGGGTTGTTATATTAAATGGAAAAGGGCTAAATATCCCTGAAATATCCCTGAAAAATGATCTAGGGCACTGCGTGAATTATATGCCCTTAAAGCTGATGTGGCTTTTATCCAGGAGACACACTTTAAAGCTGATGCGGCTCCTTCTTTGAAAAGACGCAATTTTCCTAATACTTTTTATAGTAATAATAGGGACTGTAAAACCCTAGGAATAGCAATTTTATTATCTCGTCGTCTCCCCCTTCACAGCCCTGGAGCGCTTTTCTATAGTTGATGGTCGGACATTATTAGTTAAGGGCACTCTCCATGGTCAGATTTACACCTTTGCATGTCTCTACGTGCCTAATACCAACCAACCCTCATTCCTAAAAACAGTGTTAGACAGTATCGATGCCTTGAAAGAGGGGATCCTCATTCTAGGGGACGATTTGAATTGGACACTTCATCCTGATGTGGATACTTCCATTTTCTCCCGTAGTTGCCCCTCTAAACCATACCGAAGTGTTAGACACACGCTACACGGGCACCAGCTGATTGATGTGTGGCGTTTACAACACCCTACTGACCGAGACTATACATTTTTCTCTTCTCCCCACAACTCTTATTCTAGATTGAACTATTTTTTTTTTTTTGCCCCATAGGTTCTTACATCTCTTACAGTTACAACATACCACTATTGAACCAATGACTTGGACTAACCATGCCCTGATCACTCTTGCACTCTCTACCAGTCTTCTTCCTCCTAAACCTTGCACTTGGCGCTTAAATGAAAGCCTTCTTTCGCATGCTTATTGTAAATCTCAGTTGCACCAGATTCTCACTGACTATTTTGTTCTAAATGACACTCCTGAGGTTTCCAGCCTCACTATTTTGGAGGATCACAAATGTGTATTGAGGGGGAAATTGATCCAACTGGGTTCTTATTAGGGGTGTGCACCGGCCACTTTTCGTGTTTTGGATCTGGATCTTTCTTCGTGTTTTGGATCTGGATTGGTTTTGCCAAAACCACCCTTCCGTGTTTTGGGTTCTGGGTTTTGTGTTTTTGAAAAACTAGGCCCTAAACAGTACATACTGCAAAGAAAAAAAAGAGGTGCAAGATGGAATTGTCCTTGGGCCCTCCCACCCACCCTTATGTTGTATAAATAGGACATGCACACTTTAACAAACCAATCATTTCAGCGCCAGGGTCTTCCACATGACTGTGGCTGAAATGATTGGTTCGTTTGGGCCCCCACAAAACAAGCTGGCAATTAATGTGTCCCTGCACAAACTGGCTCTACGGAGGCAAGATGTCGTCCTCATCCTCCTCATCCATCGATTCCTTGGATAAAACAGGAAGAAGGGATTTAGGTGTCCCTGGACTGCTTACGGTCTTAGCCAAAGTTTCTGAACTTGACAGTAACTTTTTATGAACACGCTGCAGGTGCCGTATAAGGGAGGATGTTCCTAGGTGGTTAACGTCCCTACCCCTACTTATTTCACCTTTACATATGGTACATATGGCAAGACAGTTGTTGTCCGGATTTGGATAAAAATATTGCCAGACCAAAGAGGTGGAATGTTTGGTCTTCTGCCCAGGCATGACCGTGATGGGCTTTTTCATCCCACGGACAACAACTGTCTCCCCCGGAGCCTGATTTAAACAAACCACATCACCATCAGAATCCTCCTCGCCAACTTCCTCCTCAGTGCCAGCTACACCAGTATCCTCATCCTGTTGTACTTCAACAGTGACATCTTCAATTAGCATATCAGCAAGTGGACTGTGGGTGCTCCTTTCAGCACTTGCAGGGGGCGTGCAAATGGTGGAAAGAGCCACCTCTTCCCGTCCAGTGCTGGGAAGGTCAGGCATCGCAACCGCCACCACACTTGGACTCTCCTTGGGGATTTGTGATATCTTCTTAGAACGCACAGTTCTTCGCTGTGCTTTTGCCAGCTTAACTCGTTTGATTTTTTTTAGTGGGAGGAGGGCTTCCATCGTCATGTGAAGCTGAACCACTAGTCATGAACATAAGGAAAGACCTTAGCCGTTCCTTGCCACTCCGTGTCGTAAATGGCATATTGGCAAGTTTACATTTCTCTTCAGATGATTTAAATGTTTTTTTCAAGGTCATTTTCCTGAACTTTGTCATTTGGGATTGTATGTGCCCTCTACTATGACATTGGGCATCGACCTTGGCAGACGACGTTGATGGCATGTTATCGTCTGTCATGACTAGTGGCAGCAGCTTCAGCACTAGGAGGAAGTGGTTCTTGATCTTTCCCTATTTTATTTTTATCAGAGAAAGTTTGGTCCTCCATTTATGTTATATTGATATATACGTGCGGCTAAAGCGCACACAAACACAGAAAATCATTTTTTATTTTTGTTGGAGACTAGTGCACTTTGTGGGTTACACCACCCTTTAAGAAATGAGCCAGCCGGTCCTTTACTTATGGGACACAGGCGCACGCTTGGCGCTGCTCCTTTGTTGATGCACGTGCAGCTACAGCCCACACAATTCGCAAACACAGAAAATATTTTTTTATTTAGTTTGGAGTGCCCTTTGGGGGTCACAGCACCCTTTAACGGTCAAGCCAGCCGGCCCTTTACTTATGACACAGGCGCACGCTTGGCACTACTTTGTTGATGCACATGCGGCTACTGCACACACAATTCACAAACACAGAAAAAATATTCTTTTTTTTAGCACTTGGGGGGAGCACCCCTGATGGACAGAGCACCCCCTGGACAACACTACAGCACCCCTTTAGGACTGGGACACTGCACAGGACTTTGGAGTGGACACAGCCCCTATGGACAACTGACTGCACAACACAGTCCAGCCAGCCCCTATGGACTTTGAAGTAGTGGACACAGCCCCTATTGACAACAGCAGCACAACACAGCCAGCCCCTATGGACTTTGAAGTAGTGGACACAGCCCCTATGGACAACAGCACCGCAGCACAGCACAACACAGCACAACACAACACAACACAACACTACTCTGCACTACACTACACTACACAGCCCAGCCAGCCCTAACTCCCACCCTCCCTCTTCACTGTCCACAGCCGAGTGAGAAAATGGCACCGACACGGGTACCTTATATAGGATCCAAAACCCGCGAGACCCGGAAGGCGGGATGATGACGTTTTGCCTCGATTTCAGATCCGAGTCAGGCGGGAAAAGTCGAGCCTGACTCGGATCGGCCTCGGATCGGGGGGGCTCGGGGGGGTTCGGATTTCAGAAATCCGAACCCGCTCACCCCTAGTTCTTATATTCAAAAATGA
This sequence comes from Taudactylus pleione, assembly GCA_031769625.1. Taxonomy (NCBI): domain Eukaryota; kingdom Metazoa; phylum Chordata; class Amphibia; order Anura; family Myobatrachidae; genus Taudactylus; species Taudactylus pleione. The sequence continues at coordinate 1,526,850 of JAUIMM010001019.1, forward strand.
GAGGGTCGTAAGCTACACTTGCTCCAGCAAATTAGATTATTTGAATTGAAACACAAAGCCTCTTTGTCAGTTGCAGATCAGAAAGCTTTAGCCTTGGCCCGATCTGAACTCAATAAACTATTGAATGAAGGGGTGAAAAGAGATATTAATTTATGTAAAAATCATTATTTTCAATGGTGCAATAAACCAGGTAATTTATTGGCACAGGCCTTGCGGGCTCAGAGAGCGGTATCTTTTATAGAGGTGGTCAAGGATGGGACTGATAGATTGTAGATTGACCCCTGATATTACATAGGGAGAGGGGCCCTAGATTGCACACCCTAAGCACAATGTGAGGTGCTACCTGCTGAGACTTGTAGTGCTGCAAGCATAAAGAGACAAATGCAAGTGCACACTCTTAACCATGCTGAACCTAATAATATAACTGCTAAATAGCATCAAAGAGGTTCTTTGCATAATAATGGCCATAATTATGGGCCTGCCCACCGCGTCCAGGTGACCTCTATCAGGCAGGTCCCTAACACTCCCATGGAACAAATATAGGGCACGGGACCCCCCAGGTCAACCCAGCAGAACCGCCCCATGGCATCACACTAATGTGAGATTTAAAGTGAGGGTTAAAGAATAATAAAGGAAGCCTATGTGTTAAGTCCTACCTAAGTAGGAGGTTATAATAAAAAGTGTATAAAGTGCTACATATATTAAAAAAAACCCTGATATAGCCTCAGCATTTCATTCTTACTATTTGAAGCTGTATAACCTTTCATCCTTGGGCTCTCCCACAGAGGTTGTTGCTTTTCAGGAGACTGTATCTAATTATCTCCGGAAGGTTAGTTTCCCCTCTGAGGATAGAGACTGGTTAGTCAGCCTATTCACATTGGAGGAATTGGACGAAGCTCTAAAAAACACCCCTACTGGTAAAAGCCCGGGCCCCGATGGCTATACGGTTTCATATTATAAAATGTTTAAGACCACTCTTTTACCCAAGATGTTGTCAGCTTTTAACTCTGTATCTGATAAGATAGGTTTTTCAACCCAGTCCCTTGAAGCCCATGTTGCGGTTATCCATGAGGACGGTAAGGACCCGGCCCTGTGCTCCAGCTATAGGCCTATCTCCCTACTGAATACAGATATTAAAATATTTGCCAAACTTATTGTGAACAGACTGAAGATTCTTCTTCCTGCGCTAGTTCATTCAGACCATGTTGGTTTTGTCCCGGGCTGGGAGGCACGAGACAACACTACCAAGGTAATTGATGTGATGCATCTTGCTGTAATGGAAAAGTCCCCAGCTCTTCTGTTATCCACTGATGCAGAGAAGGCCTTCAACAGAATAAATTGGCATTTCATGAGGGGTTTATTGGCACATGGGGTTGGATCCTGCCTCCTTGCATAGGATCTTGGCTTTAAATTCCACACCTACGGCACGTATTAACATAAATGGTGCCCTTTCAGACCCAGTGCGAATTTTTAATGGCACTAGACAGGGATGCTCCAATTATTATTGTCTTGTGTATGGATGCGTTGGCTAGGGCTATTAGATTAAACCCAGATATATCTGGGTTGTTTGTAGATGGGCCTGAATATAAGCTGGCCCTGTTTGCCGACGACCTTCTGGCCGTCCTTACCAACCCCTCTATTTCTGTACCTAACTGAGTTTCTGAGTTCCGGGACTTTGGTGCTCTCTCTAATTGCAAAATAAACTACTCTAAATCTATAGTAGTTAACCTTTCACTCCACCCCACAGTGGCGGAAGGTTTACAGGCCTCTTTCCCTTCTCCTGGCATCCCTCAACGCTTAAATACTTGAGGATTTGGTTGAACCGTGACCTGTTCAGGTTGTATTCAGATAACTTCTAATCTTTATCAAAAGGAGTAAAAAGTTAACTTCGGGACTGGTGTCTGGGTACGTTTTCGTGGTTAGGTAGGGCGAGTATAATCTAAATGAATATACTTCCTAGAATACTTTATCTGCACCAGACTCTCCCCAATTTATGTCCCTAAGAGCTGGTTTCTGAACATTCACCGCTTGGTGAGAGACTTTGTGTGGGGTGGAATACGGCCTCGCTTTAGACATGACATTCTCTTCAGATATAGACACTTGGGGGCGTTTCAGTTGCCCCCTTTCTTTACTTACTATGAAGAGGTGGCTCTTACTTTTTGGAAATTATTAAGGAAAAGACCATGTGACCCCACTATTTCATAATCCGGAATTTCCCTGAGGGTTGATTTTCTCCACATATCGACATTGGATACAGGTTGGGGTGACGCGTGTCAGTCATCTGGTGCCCTCCTCTGGGGTGCTTTTTTTTTAACCAAGTTCAAGAGACTTGGGATCTACCGGCCTCCGAGATTTGGAGATATCTCCCTATCCAACATTTTCTGTCTAGTAAATCGATCCGAGAGGCTGCTCGTAGACTCTCGACTCCTTTTGAATCAATGTGTCAGTCCCAGTCCTAGTCCTGTCCCCAACATTTTTTCTCTTATGGATATAATTACTTATTGAAGACACATTTTCCACATTGCTACACCTCACAGCTGACTGGGAAAGGGATCTGGGTATACAATTAGTCCCTAAAGATTGGGATAAGATTTTTCAGACCACTATGTCCTGTTTGGGTTAGCTATTCAGTAGTGGAGACTGAATTTAAAGTTTTTTGGCCCGCTGGTACAGATGCCCCTCAGTCCTTGCTAAAATGTATCCTTTTGTTTCCGCTACATGTTGGAGATGTGCCTCAGCTGTTGGTTCCACTCTCCATATATGGTGGGAATGTGCTTCTTTGCGCCCCTTCTGGAACTCAGTGATCTCTTTATCTAATGAGATTGTAGGCCAGGACTTTAGCTCAGAAACTGATCTCTGGCTCCTCAATAAGATAGAGGGTCCTGTGTCTTTTTATAAAAAATCAATAATGAAACACCAACAGTGCTGCCAAGGCTGTAATCCCAGTCCACTGGAGATCACCAAACCCCCCAACTATAGCTGAGTGGTTCTCCAGATTGGATTTCTATATGTCTATGAATGATCTTATTATGTCTGGTGCTACTAGATATAGAGAGTTCAGTGACATATGGGGACAATGGTTTCTGTTTAAAGATTCCCCCTCCTAGTCTGGCCATATCAGTGGAACTTGTTGACTCGCCTCATATTTTAAATAATTTTTAGTATATTATCTCTGGTGGTTCCCTTCTCATTCCCCCTCCCTTCTTTTCCCTTTTTTATCCTATGTTCTGTTCCAGGCTTTGTTGTATATTTTTGACATGTCTTATATTATTTGTGATTTATTTATGTTGTATAATAATTTAATTTTGTGGAACACTGTGGATGTGTTTCTTCTTTTTTGTTGATTTAAATAAAAACTTTTAATGTAAAAAAAAATAAAAATACTTACCATTACTTTCCATGGGTGTCAGGATTCTGGCTGTTGGTATTCTGGCCAGCGGCATCCCTACTGCCAGGATTTCATACCCAACCCCTTTTGTACATGCGGAAAGATCTGAGGATGTCGCTAGTGATGCCATGCTGCCGAATGCAGCATGGCCCCCACCGTAACTCTGTCACTGCCGGCATCGGCAAGTCCATCGTGAACGATGTCATCCTGGGTACACATCGTCTAATGTGTACCCAGCTTTAGACCCGTGAAGCAGGAAACCATAAACAAAGATTGGCCAAACCAATATGTATTCAGTCTGGCCTTCAAGTGATTACACATACAGCAAAGATTAAAAAGTAGTCGATGAGGTTTTGTATGAAAAATTAATCTTCCTCTAATCACTAGGAGATGCTAACTTTCCATAAACAGTTATTACACCTATTCGCAGGTTAGGTGCGATTTTTAAAATCGCTCAGAAGTATTGTTTCAGAATATTTCAACAATCCCACATTGCAAACACATGAAATTTACATTCATGTGATAGCTAAAAAAAAAAGGATAAATAATATGAACACCCCATTCTTTAGGTTATGCTTCCACAGGGGAAGCTATGAAGAATTAAGCTAATAGAGACTTAGCAGTCTGGAAGGGTACTAGACCCAAATAACTAATCAACCTTTCAGCCAAGACTGGGGTGTGATGCTCACTAATAGTGGGCAGCACAGAGTGTGTAATGGTTAGCATTACTGCCTCACAGCACTGAGGTCATGGGTTTGATACCCACTATGGCCCTAACTATGTGGAGTTTGTATATTCTCCCTGTGCTTGTGTGGGTTTCCTCCCATGCTCCAAAAATATACTGGTAGGTTAATTGGCTCCTAACAAAATTACCTCTAGTGTGCATGTGATAGGGAATATAGATTGTAAGCTCCACTGGGGTAGGGATGGATGTGAATGGCCAAATATTCTCTGTAAAGTGCTGCAGAATTTGTGTGTGCTATATAAATAACTGATAATAAATAAAAGAAAATAATAGGTATTTGAGTCTTTTGTTCTGGGTTCAGACTGGGAGATCATTGTCGGTGTTGAAAGTTTGTAACCTGCATCCTGCACTTTCCTTCCATTCTCCCCAGACAGATTTCTGTGTGTTCTCTTTTTCTATGATTTATCTGTAAGCGTATCTTTCATTTGTATATAGTGATACTTCTATGTATTCTGTAACCATTTTTCTTTGTAACATTCTTTTTAACTAAACATTGCACTCCTTCTGTAAATAAAGTATTCTTTATTAGTTTATTTCATATATGCTTCAAAATCCAGTCTTTGAAGAGATTATTAGACTGCTAGGGTTATGTTATTAGTTGCTGGGCAGGGGGCCAGCGAGCTATGTGGTCGTCTGTGTTGCCAGCCGCCACAATTGGGATAGAGGTTATCCTGTAACTGTTGTTAATTGCAAGAAGCACAGGGCGACAGATTAACTGAGTTGGAATCCTGTTGCCACACCGTCAAGGGACATGTAAAGGATGGAGTCTGCTTAACTAGACAAGTTTAAAAGTAAAGCAAAGAGAGCTTTGGAAATACAGTTGGTTATTTTGGAGTGGAGTCACGAGAACAGCAAATGTTTGTCTGTTCTATGGATAGTAGTAGACAGCTGCAGAAGTCCACACTCAGGTCTTTAAATGTAACTCTTTAAATGGCATCATCTTCTTGGAGCAAATAATAATAAGTCTATTTTATCAGTAGCTTCTATGAAAAATATTTAGGAATAATTCCCGGTAAGAGCTGGCAGTGAGTATAGAGCAAGAGTATGAAAGTGTAATAAGTAATTGGTCAAAAGAGGGAGATGAGGAAATATTTCCAACCAGCGGGAAACACCAGCTTTGGTAGTGGAATGGCTAAGATCAACACAGAGCCATTTACAGTGTATGGAAATAGCCTTACCAGTGGTAATTGGTGTAAACAGCATGGACTCAAGGGGGTTAGACTAATTTGGGAACATGTAGCAGTGACAGTACAAACATAATGGTCAGCTTGATGAGTAACAAAGATGTAGGTGGAAGAGGAAAGTTTTCCACAATCTCACACACCCATACAGGTCAACATCTGGAAACACTAACTAGCGTTTCTAATGCTGGGTACACACTGGCAGATATATTGGCCAATCAATTGATAGGCCAATATATCTTGTGTGCGTCGGCCAGTGTGTACCAGCGATATGTCTGTGAACGACATCGTTATATTGCATTGGTTAAGCTGCACAGTGGGTGCCCAATATATCTGCAGATATACTGGGGCATTGTGCTGTGTGTACGGGTGGTCAGCCAACCAAGGAGTGTGTATGAACAACTATCATCTGCAGATATATCTCTTAGGTGTATACCCAGCTTAACACAGTGAGGTAATGCCACCCCTCTCCCAGAGTCTAAATGGATATGATGTTGTTGTATTGTGTAAGTTAAGCTGGGTACACACTGTCAAATATATTGGCCGATCAATTGATCGGCCAATATATCGGGTACCCGTCGGCCAGTGTGTACAAGCGATATGTCTGTGAACAACATATTTCACAGACATGTGTCGGCTGTGCTGCACAGCCGATGCCCAATATATCTGCAGAAATATTGGGGCATCATGCTGTGTGTACAGGCGGTCAGCCGACTGCCCGTACACTTGCATCAGCAGCCACGGGGAGGGGGCGTGACACGCCCCCAGCAAGCGGGACCCATCCCCCTCCAACACACAGAACACAGATGATGGTTGTTCAGTGTGTATGAACAACCATCATCTGCAGATCACTTAATCTGCAGATATCTGTTTAGTGTTTACCCAGCTTTAGAATTGCTTGAGAGGGGTAAAAACACTAATCGAAAGCCTAAGGCCCAATTTTTTTCCAAACTGATTTCTATGTAGTCCAGGAAGACCTAAGGATGGGATTATCTAAAATGTCTAGAGATTTGTACTATGAAGGAATGGGAACATAGATAACAAGGGGGAACAAAAAAATATTATTTTTTTTCTTCCCAAGGATTTAAGATAGGTTTGAGAGTACTCGCAGGTCCTATTTTCGCATTAGATCTTCACTATAGCTGAATTGGCTCCAGTTTTCAAATTAATGAAAAATTATAAAATTCAATTATTTTCTCCATTTGAAGTACCTTACTAGTCTAGGCCTGCTTTACCTAATAGAATCGACTGAGGTCCCCATTTACTAACAAGTTTTATCACCAAAACGAGTGATACATTTCACTGTATATGATAAATGGTGCTCCAACCAATCAGCTCCCAACTGTCATTTTTCTAACAGTTGACAGTTGGGAGTTGATTGGCTGTAGCACCATTTATCATACACAGTGAAATGTATCACTCGTTTTGGTGATAAAACTTGTTAGTAAATGAGGCCCATAGTTTTGCTTTTTTAACAACTACTCTCTTTCAACAATAACATGAATTTTGTTTTATTTGTGATAACGTAGCTGGTAGTCACGTTTGAGACTCATAACACATTCAAATCTCCTCACTAACACTGTGAGTAGGCGTGGCTGTGCACTGCTGAGCCTGCTGGGACATCCTCAGACCACAGTCACGCCTCCTCCCAGCATACAGAGAGGAGCAACAGAGGACTGAGTGACGCAGTTAGCACACCTCCTGTTCCTTTGTTAGGCCCTCTCTCTGTCCCACCACAACCAATTTCCCACCGTTTGAGCTTGTTTTGTTTAGTATGTCCTCTGCTTTTGTTGGGAGTTAGCACTGAATTTGTGAAACGAAACGTTTTCGCCGTTGAATGAATTCTTCTTGGAGACAATGTACTAACAACCCTGATGTTTATTGTTATATTTGTGGCAAATATAGTGTTGCAAAAGATCACTTGAGTGACTGCTATTTTTGTGCTGTAAATGTGAAGGCTATGAATTGATTTTCTGCAAAACAACCAATGCAACATAGCGAAGATTTACCTGTACCATCATTCAGTTCTTTGTGCGAAGATGAATGTGAGGATGTGGAAATGTTAATTTCATTCACTGCAAGTGACAACACAAATGAAAGTGAGTTTGAAGAAAGTTCCTCTACTCCAAACTAAATGATTTAATTTGTGACTTGAATGTATCAATAAGGAGCGGAGCTTTTAGCATCCAGACTTCAAGAAAAGCACTGTTTTGAGCCAGATGTTACTATAACGTCATATCGAAATAGAGAGCAAGCCACACTGCCATTCTTTAGCCAAGATAACAATCTTGTGTATTGCAACAATATTCCGGAACTTCTCCAGATGATGGGCTTACCAGAATATCGAGTAGAAGACTGGCGGCTCTTTTTTGATAGTTATAAAAAGAGCTTAAAATTAAAATTACTGCACAATGGGGAAAAATGTGTGTTGGCCCAATCGGTCATTCAACAAAACTTAAAGAACAGTACGAAAATATCAAGTTAGTCTTAGAATAAGCTATTTTTTCTCAACATCAGTGGTTTGTTTGTGTCGATTTAAAAATGGTAAACTTTCTTCTTGGGCAGCAAAGTGGATATGCTATGTATCCTTGTCACATATGCTTATGGGATAGTCGTGCAAAACAAAAGCATTGGCAGCAAACCGCATGGCCACCAAGAGAAGTTAGTCAGGTCCATAAATATTGGGACATGGACAGAATTTTCATATTTTGGCCTCCATTCACCACCACAATGGCTTTGAAATGAAACAAACAAGATGTGATTTAACTGCAGACTTTCAGATTTAATTTGAGGGTAATTACATCCAAATCAGGTGAACTGTGTAGGAATTACAACAGTTTCTGTATGTGCCTCCCACTTTTTAAGGGGCCAAAAGTAATGGGACAAACTAAACAATCCTAAATCTAACTTTCACTTTTTAATACTTTGTTGCAAATCATTTGCAGGCAATTACAGCCTGAAGTCTGGAACACATAGACATCACCAGACGCTGGGTTTCATCCCTGGTGATGCTCTGCCAGGCCTCTACTGCAAATGTCTTCAGTTCCTGCTTGTTCTTGGGGTATGTTCCCTTCAGTTTTGTCTTCATCAAGTGAAATGCATGCTCAATCAGATTCAGGTCAGGGGATTGACTTGGCCATTGCATAACATTCCACTTTTTAGCCTTAAAAAACTCTTTGGTTACTTTTGCAGTATGCTTCGGGTCATTGTCCATCTGCACTGTGAAGCGCCGTCCAATGAGTTCTGAAGCATTTGACTGAATATGAGCATATAATATTGCCCGAAACACTTCAGAATTAATTCTGCTGCTTTTGTCAGCAGTCACATCATCAATAAATACAAGGGAACCAGTTCCATTGGCAGCCATACATGCCCACGCCATGACACTACCACCACCATGCTTCACTGATGAGGTGGTATGTTTTGGATCATGAGCAGTTCCTTTCCTTCTCTGTACTCTTCTCTTCCCATCACTCTGGTACAAGTTGATCTTTGTCTCATCTGTCCATAGGATGTTGTTCCAGAACTGTAATGGCTTGTTTAGATGTTGTTTGGCAAACTCTAATCTGGTCTTCCTGTTTTTGTGGCTCACCAAAGGTTTGCATCTTGTGGTGAACCCTCTATATTCACTCTTGTGACGTCTTCTCTTGATTGTTGACTTTGACACATATACATCTACCTCCTGGAGAGTGTTCTTGATTTTGGCCAACTGTTGTGAAGGGGTTTTTCTTCACCAGGGAAATAATTCTTCTGTCATCCACCACAGTTGTTTTCCGTGGTCTTCTGGGTCTTTTGGTGATGCTGAGCTCTCCGGTGCGTTCTTTCTTTTTAAGAATGTTCCAAACAGTTGATTTGGCCACACCTACAGTAATGTTTTTGCTATATCTCTGATGGGTTTGTTTTGATTTTTCAGCCTAATAATGGCTTGCTTCACTGATAGTGACAGCTCTTTGGATCTCATATTGAGAGTCGACATCAACTGATTCCAAATGCAAATGTCACACCTAGAATCAACTCCAGACCTTTTGCCTGCTTAATTGATAATGAAATAACGAGGGAATAGCCCACACCTGTCCATGAAATAGCTTTTGAGTTGATAGTCCCATTACTTTTGGGCCCTTAAAAAGTGGGAGGCACATATTGAAACCGTTGTAATTCCTACACCGTTCACCCGATTTGGATGTAATTACCATCAAATTAAATCTGAAAGTCTGCAGTTAAAGCACATCTTGTTTATTTCATTTCAAAACCATTGTGGTGGTGAATAGAGGCCAACATTTGAAAATTCTGTCAATGTCCCAATATTTATGGACCTGACTGTATAACTGTAGGAGAAGCCAACGTCATTCATGAGCCCTTAATTGAATGGAAAAAAATCATACTGCCACCTCTCCATATCAAACTGGGTTTAATGCAGGGATGGGGAACCTTAGGCCTGGGGGCCGTATAGGGTCCTTGGAATCATTTGGTCTGGCCTTCAAAATTTTTCTCTGCTAGCCTCATCTGGCTAGCAGAGTGCCTAGAATGGTACCCTGCAGCCAGAATCTATGCAGCAGTGCCACATGGAGTGTCCTTAGGACACTTCAGACAGTCACACTGCTGCCCTTATAGCTCCCCATAGCATCCTCAGGACGCTCCGAGCATTGCTGTAATCATTGGCGGCTGTGCCCCTGCCCTCGTGTGATATCACATGCAGGGCTGCCAAGAGCCGTGTCGGGCCTAGGTGACAGGGGGCATGGCCTAATCACGGGAGTCATGGCCATGCCCCCTTAGGGGAAAAAAAACACAGAAAAAAAACATTTTAGCAGCACCACTTTTGCTGGGGAGGGGGGTGCTGTGAGCCCCTCAGCCTGGCACACAGTCAATGGGGGACTGCGAGTCTCCCACTGCAGCCCAGCTGGGCTACTGTGATGTAGGAGGGAGGGGGGGTGGTGCCGGACCCGGGCCCCTCCAGCAAGCCTGAGTAATTTGTACCCACTGCCCCCTCTCAGCACCCTTGATCACATGGAGGGGGCCTGGCCAGCACCAGGCCCACAAATAATATATAAATCAAAATTGCCCTCGGCAGAAAAAAGGTTCCCCACACCTGCTTTAATGAATCAATTTGTAAAAGCATTGGACAAGTCAGGTGATTGTTTCACTTATATTTGTCGAACATTTCCATCTCTTAGTATTAAAAAATTAAAGGCAGGAATTTTTGACAGCCCACAGATATGGAAACTGGTGAAGGATCCAAATTTTACCATATCTATGACTGAAACTGAATCTAAATCATGGTTGAGTTGTGTCTTTCATTCAAATGTTTTTAGGCAATCACAAGGCAGACAACTATCATGAATTAGTCCACAACATGCTAAAATGTTTTGAGAAAGTTGGTGCCAACATGAGTATTAAAGTACATTTTTTTTGTACAGCCATTTAGATCACATCCCGTCCAATCTAGGAGATTTAAGCGAAGAACAGGGTGAACGGTTCCAGCAGGATATTCAGGTATTGGAAGAAAGATATCAAAGAAGGCGGATCGTTACATGATGGCCGATTACTCCTGGAGTCTGCAGAGGGACTGCCCGCAACAAGAATACCAAAGAAATACAAAAGAAAATCCTACAAAAAACATTTCTCATAGCTTCCTAACACTTATGTATGTAATTATCCTGTGTCTTTTTATAACATTTTACGAATTAAATTTAATCAGAATAAAAAAAATCTTTTTAACTAATTTTAACTTTGTTTAATTACATTTTTCAAACATATTAAAGACATATGCATATCTCAAAAACTAGAGCCAATTAAAAAATAAGCATGGCATGATCAGGAGCACAAAATTAATCGAAATCGACTCTTAAATCCCTGGCAACAGATTGACTGACTGTTCCCCAGTGTAATCTATAAAGAGTGAGAATAGGGGAGTTGATACCCCCAGTGGCTGGTGGTTGCAGTAGTTGCGAATTCTGGGGCATTTGTGATTCCAAATGAAGGTGCAAAATGCTGAATTAAGCTCATCATCTAGTGTCAGAACAATGGGTAACATCTGTAATTGGAGTTTGAAGAAACTAATCATTTTAAGGAGGATAGCTCTGCCAAGATACAAAAGAGAATATTTATACCAGTTTAGTATTTCTGACAGGAACGATTTAATAAGTGGGTGCATAGTAAGGGGATGAAAGGAGCCTATTCGCTTAGGGAAATAAATGCATACATACAGGAGAGATTTTGTTATCCAGATAACAAGGTTTATTAAAAAGAGGACCAGTGATGTTGATTGGTTAATAGAAAGGCCAGAGACTACGCTATATTCAGCTAGGTTGCCCAAAATATGGGGAAGGGAGTGAAAAGGGTTAAGGATATGTAATAAAAGAACATCTTCAAAGTTACTTTAGTGGTAACAGTGCAGCGGGGGGTATCCTCAAAGGTAGACAAGGTTAAAAAATACAAAGAAGGGAATCCATCGCTAAATTAAAAAGTAAAGGGGAGATGGCTGCTCCTCTACATGATATCACCACCACCACCTAATCATCATTTAATAATGAGTGGAATGAGGAGTGGTATACAAGAATTGGACAAGGCTAGAGAAGTCAGGACTAAGGGGTAAATTTACTATTGGTCGATTTGAGGAGTGATTTAACATTTCTCAAATCGAATGCTTGAAAACCAGTGATTTTGCCAAATTTACTAATATTCTATTTGAAGGTCGATTTGGCAAAAAAATTCGATTTGAGTCGGTTTTGAAGAGTGATTTACAGTTTAATTTGACATGTTCATGTCCAAATCGAGCGGCAAATCACCCTTCGAAATGAACTGCAAATCCCCGACACACAAACTGCTTCATGCTTTCACTTTCAGCATGAGCAGTTTGTTGTCACACAGATACATGCAGACATCAGTGAGATGCCTGCATGTATCTGGCTGTAGAAAGTGTGTCAATAGTTAAATTTTTTTTTTTTTTAAACGCGAGGTCACCCCCTAAATCAGAACCAGTTCCGGACTGCTAAAACCCAGTTCTGGTTGAGTAAGTACAGGGAAAAAATTACGTAGGGTCTCCCTGTATTTAGTACAACTAGCACTGGGCTATGGAAAGCAGGGCTGGTCCTGGATTTACAGGGAAAAAATTGCGTAGGGTTCGCCTGTAAGATCCAGAACCAGCCCTGGGCCCTTTCTAACGGGGGACTGATGCCACAGCCAGGGGAGCTCTATCACCGGGCCCCCCAGCCGCAGCATCAGCCCTGACCATTAGTCAGCCCAGGCCAGGGATCCCTGGGGAGTTGGAGACTTCCCTCTCCAGGGCACCCCTAGCCTGGTCTGATAGCCCGGGGCTATCCCCACCACCCCTGGGCAGTGGGTGGCGGGTTGATTGTGTAGGTGTTGTGTAAAAATAGATACAATGTTTATTTTTATTTCCAGTAGAACTGCAGCTCCCTGCAAGCCTCCCCCGCATGCTGGTACTTTGAGAACCACAAGTACCAGCATGCGGGGCATTAAGGGCCCACTGGGACTTGTAGTTCACCTGTAAAGAAATGTTGCAAGAAACACACACACCTTACAAAGTATAACTTTAATACATACATACATACACACACTCACACAATACTCACCTATATTACCTCCAGTGGTTCCCTTCTCTAGTAGGCATCCATGGGTTAGAATAAGAAAACGAAAACCCGACCATCACTTCAAGAATTAATCATTCTAACCAGGCTGATTACTCCTTCCCGAATGAAGCGCACAGACGCAGCTTCATCCTTTGAAGCTCCGTGTTTGTGCGTTCATTGGCTGAGAGGGGTCAGGCCCCACCTCTCAGCCAATGAATGGCTCCCTCCATTGAAGTCAAAGGTGGGAGCCGCAGGATCAACTTTAGTAACCCTGCGGCTCCCACCATTGAGGACAATGGAGGAGCCGTTCATTGACTGAGAGGCGGGGCCTGACCTCTTTCAGCCAATAAACGCACAGAAATGGAGCTTCAAAGGATGAAGAAAGGTCCCTTTCACAAATTAGGGAGACCAATAGTCAATTTAGTGAGAGGTCTACCACATTCACAACCCAATTTAATACATATCATCATGATATCAAGAGGATTATAAAGAAAAACTTTTCAATCCTTAAATTAGATGAGGTGTTGGGTATATCCACGGAAATAAAAGATAATGTAATATTTAGACGGGTGGACAATTTAAAAATAAAACCTAGCACCTAGTATATTTAAGATCCGAACACAAGAAAAGACAGATGGGTCTAATCATATTTTGTCATGGTTCCCACAGCAAATAGCTGGACATTTTAAATGTGGTAAAAATGGTTGTGTTACTTGTCAACACACCAAAAATAAAACCACACATTTTGAATCTTTTGTTTCGAAAGAACAATATGAAAAATTCAAATTGTAGATCAGCATGTGTTATTTATGCAATACAATGCGGCCTTCAATTGGCCTCACAATAAGGCCACTTCATCAAAGATTTATGGAACATAGGCGGGCATTGTAGAAACAGATAAGAACACATCCCTTATCTAAGCATGTAGTTGGTTGTCAGGGAAATAATATAAAAATATAGTCATCACAGTGATTGAACTTGTTAACCCGACATTAAGAGGGGGTGACAGATTCAATATGCTTTGCAAGCGCGAAGCGTATTGGATCATTCGCCTAAAAACCCTCATTCCACATGGCTTGAATGATATGGTAGAGCTGAATAATATTTAGGTGAGGTAAGGTGGATGACACAGTTCAGAGCTCTGAGTCTAAATATATCTCGAGCTCGGGGCAGTACATCCATCTCCTTTTCCTTTGTCTGGAATCATACTTTGCTGCACTATTAAATATGGTGCTGGAGGTAGGGTGCCCATTAGGACCTAGCCAATGGTGTTGTGAGTATGGGATGTGGGAGGTTGATTTATTGTTCTTTACGGTCTAAATGGTACGGTAGAGTTTATTAATTTTTAGATAAGGTAAGATGGATGACTTAGTCCAGAGCTCTGAGTTTAAATTTATCTTGAGCTTGGGGTAGTACATCCATCCCCTTCCCTTAGTCTGGAATCTTAGGCCCTCATTCAGAGCCGTACGCTCTGAGCAGAGCGCACGCTCTGCATGAGGGCCGGGCTCCTTTTTCATGGAGCGTCCTCCTGGACGCTCGTATAGCTGTGGGTCACCACCCACAGGCTATACGAGCGTGCATTTTGATGGCCGCGATGGTCGTGACCATCGCGACCATCGAAATTGCGAGCCGGAGCCTGCGGTTGAGGTTTTCAACCGCAAGCTCCGGAGTGATTTTGGCTCTATCAGAGCCAAAATCACTCCCACTGACATCACTAGTGATGTCAGTGGGCCGGCTTCTGACGGGAGGCGTTCCCGTGGGAACGCCCCCGTCAGGGAGGCACGCCCCCGGCACGCCCACCAAAGGGGGCGTGCTGTCAATCAACATTGACAGCACGCCCCCTTTGATCGGACACAACGAGCGAAGGAAAGTCCTTCGCTCGTCGTGTCTGGCGCATGCGCACGACGGAGCTCCCTCCGTCGTGCGCATGCTCAGTGCAGACCATCGACCCACTTGCGAGCGTACAGCCGCTCGCGAGTGGGTCTGAATCAGGCCCTTATTTCGCTGTATCATCAAATGTAATGCTATAGGCAAATTACCTGGTAGGACATAACCAAGGGTGATGGGGTCATGGGAGGTAGGAGGTTGATTTATTGTTATACAAATTACACACCCCCTGCCCCGAACCAGCACTGATTTAAAATTTGAGGGGGCACTCTCCATAGAAATTCTAATTGTTTAGTAGGTATGGGTTATTGATTTAAGGGCATTGTTGGTTTTGATGAGAGGGAGAGGTAGTTCGTTATCCAGAGGGTGTTGGTCTAGTTTTATATCTGTATTTTTATTAACCAGGTATATTAAGTGGATGGATACAGACCACCTATAAGTAATAATTTTAATTTAATTTTGGTTTTAAATTTTTTTGTATAATTTTGAATATATATATATCCTATATAACAATTATTTATGAAATTGATGTTCTGCATATATATGGGTAGGTGCTTGCGTACGTACAATGGATATGCGTGGGTATATGTGTATGGACATGTGCATATATATGTATATATACACATATTAGTATATTTTATTATTTATTGTGTTTATTTTGTTTTTTAGGTTATTGATAATGTATGATATAATCATTGGCTGTATGCTTATGAATGTAAGTTACAATTGTATATACTTTTATGAAATTCTATGATGTTGGATAAAATTTTGATATTTATTGGTCCAGTTCAGGCATTTGTATTAATTAAGTCTGATAAGTGACAAGTGATTGGAAGGAGCTACGGCCATAACTGAATTGAGGGAACATGAAAGATAAGTGTTTTAAGAATTTAGGGATGTGCATGAAATATGTCATTAATATGGACAAAGGCAAGTTCTCGAAACATTTTATTGGAGAAATATGAAACCGAGCAGAAACTGACATAAACTTATTATATACTGTTTGAGGATTTTAACATGCATGGTGAAACACATTGCAGGTGGACACAGCTGAATGAAATTAAAACAGTCACTATTTAAAGGGTAGGAGACATAGAAGATTTACACCTTATACTTCCTGAGGAAGCCGTTGATCTGGATTAAAGGCAGAGAAACGCGTTTAAGTGGATACAGTACATGCTGGTCTATGTGATTACACATCCTGTGTAAACCTTTGTCTCAGCGGGAGACCAGAGAGCAGCAGTATTGAGGTAAATACCTCTGTATTTAAAACACCCATCAAGAGGGCTTTTTTGGATGGACAGAATATACATGTGAGTGCACCACATTTTTCAATTTACGGCACCTCTGGCTACATATGCTGTTTCCTACCCTTATTGAAGGGAAGAATTAAATACAATTATACAGTCTGTTAAAAATCCCTACACCTAAAAACTTTGGAAACCCACCATCGCTTAAATGTTTATTTTGTGGAGAATGGAATTCTAACAAGGTGGACACTGTGTAGCAATATATGCTACTAACTGTATCATTTCAGTTTCAAGGGTGTTTCAAAACAATGTTTTGTTGCCAATAGCACTTGGGACTGATACAGATTCAGACCCTGATTCAGAGCCGGATGCTCTGACAGAGTGCTCGCTCTGAATCAGGGCCGTCCCTCCTAGTTTTTGGAGCGGCCTCCTGGCTAGCTGTGGGTGACCACCACGACCACAAAATGATGGTCGCGATGGTCAAGACCATCGCGACATTCGGGCTTGTGACGAGACCCTTGCGGTAGGATCTCTCTGCCGCAAGCCCTGGAGTGCTTCCGGTGCATGAAAGGGAGGGGTCATACTACGTAGAAAAAGGAGGGGGGTTTAACCCCCTATTGTTCCCCAGCACCATGAATAATACTTGCAACAATATATGAAGACTATATGGTCATAAAAATCAGAGATATTAGTTGCATGCATTTGCAAATACATGGGAAGCTGCTAGGCCACGTCACGGCTTCTCTGTCACTAGCAGTCCCTAACACTAAGGGGTTAACATTCGGGGCGCAGTGCACCCCAAAAACCGTCCAGCCCAGGACCCCCCCAGGGCGTCACACGAAAAATGGAAAAAGAGTGACAGTGCAGTGTAAAGTATAGATGTGTAAGATTAATTATGTGTTGAAAAAAGGGGTTAAAATATATATGAAAAAATTACATGAATAAAAATAACATAAAAGGTGATGTGAAAAGTAACTATGTGTATTAAGTGGTGATGCCCTGAGGAGGCCCAGCCAGAGCAGCCTTGGGGGCCCTACGCCCAAACACTCATCCCAAATGTAATATATACCAATTATAAGGCCTCATGAGAAAGGCACATATAAATTTTGTCAAAATTCTGGATCTGGTTCTGGATCTTACAGGGGAACCCTACGCAATTCCCATTGCCCAGTGCTGGTTGTACTAAGGGCCTAATTCAGACCTGCTCACGAGCGCAGGACGCTCGCAAGCGGGTCGATGGTGCCCGCATGCGCACGACAGAGGGAACTCCATCGTGCACATGCGCGGGACCCGCATAGCGACAGCCAAGCTGTCGTTATGGGTCTCGCACCAAAGGGGGCATGCTGTCGATGGTGACTGACAGCACGCCCCCTTTGGTGGGCATGCCGGGGCGTGGCGGCCAGACGGAGGCGTTCCCATGGGAATGCCTACCATCTGGGTCCGGCCTCACTGACATCACTAGTGATGTCAGTGGGAGTGATTTTGGCTCTGATAGAGCCAAAATCACTCCAGAGCTTGCAGCAGTGAGACCCTACAGCATTGTCTCATCGCAAGCCCGATGGTCGCGAAGGTCTTGACCATCGCGACCATCATCATGGCCGCTCGCTATAGCTGTGGGTGGTCACCCACAGCTATATGAGCGGCCAGAAGACCGCTCCAATAAGAGATAGGAGGGCTCTGAATCAGGCCTTAAGTACGGGGAGACCCTACGTCATATTTTCCCTGTACTTTATCAACCAGAAGTGGGTTTCAGCAGTCCGGGGCTGGTTCTGATTTAGGGGGGGACCTCACGTCAATTTTCTTCTAAATTTAACTCTTTATTTGCTTTTTACAATGAAATACATTCAGGCATCTCGATGATGTCTGCATGTATCTGTGTCAATCCGACCTGCTCATGCTCAAATCGAAAGCATGAAGCAGGTCTATTGTATTGGGGATTTGAAGTTCGATTTGAAGTCTGATTTTGAGGTCGATTTCAAATCGAATGATAGTAAATAAGGGTTTTGTGTTGGGCTATGTAAAAGTACTAATGTTTTTCTGATGGACGATTTGAGTCCAAATTTGATTTGAAGTCCGATTTTACATTCGATTTGGCCTTTAGTTTTGGACATAGAGGCCAACATCTTGCTGCCTTTTACCCCATCAATAGATATGATATTAAGGGGTACATTTACTATTGGTCGATTTGCAGGTCGATTTGAGGAGTGATTCAGCACTTCTCAAATCGACTCAAATCGAATGTTTGAAAACCAGTGGTTTTGCCAAATTTATTAATATTCAATTTGAAGGTCGATTTGGCAAAAAAATTCGATTTGAGTCTGTTTTGAAGAGTGATTTGCAGTTCGATTTGACATGTTCATGTCCAAATCAAACGGCAAATCACCCTTCAAGACGAACTGCAAATCCCCGACACGTGAACTGCTTCATGCTTTCACTTTCAGCATGAGCAGTTTGTTGTCACACAGATACATGCAGACATCAGTGAGATGCCTGCATGTATCTGGCTGTAAAAAGTGTGTAAATAGTTAAATTTATAAAAAAAAACATGAGGTCAACCCCTAAATCAGAACCAGCCCCTGACTGCTGAAACCCAGTTCAGGTTGTCTAAGGCCCTGATTCAGAGCCATACGCTCTGACAGAGCACTCGCTCTGAATCAGGGCCGGCCTTCTTGTTTTTTAGAGCGGCCTCCTGGCCGCTCACATAGCTGTGGGTGACCACCCACAGCTATAGCGAGCGGCCAGGAAGATGGTCGCGATGGTCAAGACCATCGCGACCATCAGGCTTGCGACAAGACCCTTGTTGTAGGGTCTCATTGCCGCAAGCCCCAGAGGGCTTTCAGCTCTAACAGAACCGAAAGCTATCCCACTGACATCACTTGTGATGTCAGTGGGGCCGCCCCCAGATGGTAGGTGTTCCCATGGGAATGCCTCCGTCTGGCCAGCCACGCCCCTGGCCCACCCACCAAAGGGGGCGTGCTGTCACTCAACATCGACAGCATGCCCCCTTTGGTACGAGACCCAGAGCGACGGTTTCCCCATCGCTATTCAGGTCTCACGCATGCACACAACGGAGCCGGCTCCGTCGTACGCATGCGCACTGGGCCACCATCGACCGGCTTGCGAGCACATAGCGCTCGCGAGCGGGTCTGAATCAGGCCCTAAGTACAGTTAAAAAATTACGTAGGGTCTCCCCAGGGCCTCAACTAGGGGGGGGCTGGAGGTGCACGTGCACCAGGTGCGCCGCTGCACCCGGCGCCAGTGTCCTCCAGCCCGGGGCCGCAGGGAGACTCCAAGCCGGACGCCCGCTGAGATTTTATTACCAGCGGGCACCGACTCCTTCTCTGCAGCGCCGCGCTAGCCGGAGGCTGGAGTTCTCTCCTGAACTCCAGCTTCTGGCTCTCCCCACAGGCACTATGGGAGAGACGTCATGACGTCTCTCACATAGTTCCGAGGAGCAGCCGGGGTGAACCCGACGGCGGCAGTCACAGCCTAGAGCGAGGTTTAAGGTATTTATATTTTCTTGTGTGTGTAAGCGGCACTACAGGGGCATTACCAGGGGCCAGTACAGGGGCATTACCAGGGGGCACTACTGAGGCATTACCAGGTAGCACTACAGGCCATTACCAGGGGGCACTACAGGGGCATTACCAGGGGTCATTACAGGGGCATTACTATATGGGCACTACAGGGGCTTTACTGTATGGGCAGTACAGGGGCATTTCTAGGGGGCATTACTATATGGGCATTACTAGGGGGTATTACTAAATGGGGACTACAGGGGCATTACTAGGGGGCATTCCTATTTGGGCACTACATGGGCATTACTATGGGGGAATTACCATATGGGCACTACAGGGGCATTACTATGGGGACATTACCATATGGCCACTAGTACAAGGGCATTAATGCGGGGCATTACCTCAGCAGGGATTACTAAAGGTGCACTGCTGAAGGGGGCATTACCTGTGGGCACTGCTGCAGGGAGCACCACTATGGGGAAATTACCAGGGGGGGAGGGGCGCCAAATTACTGTCTTGCCCCAGGTAACGAAAACACCAGTTTCAGCCCTGCCTGTACTAAGTACAACCAGCACTGGGCAATGGGAAGCAGGGCTGGTCCTGGATTTACAGGGAAAACATTGCATAGCATTCCCCTGTAAGATCCAGAACCAGCCCTGGACCCTTTCTACTGGGGGACTGATGCCACAGCCAGGGGAGCCCTATCACCGGGGCCGCAGCATCAGACCTGACCGGTAGTCAGCCCAGCCCATTGTGTAGGTTGATTGTGTAGGTGTTGTGTAAATATAGATAAAAATAAACATTGTCTTTCCAGAACTGCAGGTCCCAGCAAGCCTCCCCCGCATGCTGGTACTTGGAGAACCAAAAGAACCAGCATTCGGGGCATTAAGGGTCCACTGGGACTTGTAGTTCACCTGTAAAGAAATGTTGCAAGAAACACACACTCCTTACAAAGTATAACTTTAATACATACATACACACACTCACACAATACTCCAGTGGTCCCCTTCTCCAGTAGGCATCCATGGGTTAAAATAAGAAAACGAAAACCCGACCATCGCATTAAGGATTAATCATTCTAACCAAAATGATTACTCCTTCCCGAATGAAGTGCACAGATGCGGCTTCATCCTTTTGAAGCTCCATGTCTGTGCGTTCATTGGCTGAGAGAGGTCAGGCCCCGCCTCTCAGCCAATGAACGGCTCTCTCCATTGAAGTCAATGGTGGGAGCCGCAGGATAAACTTTAGTAACCCTGTGGCTTCCACCATTGTGTACAATGGAGGAGCTGTCCACATTGTTTGGACCCCCCCATAAAACAAGCTGATTCCATACACAATCTGGTTTTACATTACAAGTTGTCCTCATCCTTGTCATCCTCATCCTCATCAGTGTGTATATCCTCTCCTTCACACAATAGTAATTTGTCCCCGCTGGAATCCACCATAGGCACCTCTGTAATTTTTTTATGTAATTGTTGGTCGATGTCTTCCTCGTGGAATTTGTAATTCATTTTAATGAACATCATCTTTTCCAAATTTTGAGGAAGTAACCTCCTACGCCGATCACTGACAAGGTTGCCAGCAGCACTGAAAACTCTTTTGGAGTACACACTGGAGGGTGGGCAACTTAAGTAATGGAAAGCCAGTTTGTGTATGGACTCCAAATTGCCTCTTTTTCCTGTCAGTACTGAAAGGGACTGTCTGACATGTCTATTAGGATGTTGTCTCTGAAATAGTCCTCCACATTCTGTGAATGGAAACCATACCACTCACGGTAGAAGACATGTCACTAGCAGGTAGTTCTCTCAGGCCCGGTCAGATGTCATTTTTTGGCGAAAGATCTGCATGACCAGCAGGCATTCTGTAAGGAAAATTTAGTTTTTTCCTGGCAGCTGTTGAAACTGAAGGAGGAGATGATGGCATTTCACATGCAGCTGCAGCTGACAATTTTTTGGCCAACAGCTCTTTGCATTGTTTTAGATTTTGGTCTGTTGGGAAAAAAGCTCACAAGGTAGGACTTAAACCTAGGATCCAGAATGGTGACCAAAATATATTTTTCAGATTTCAATAGATTGACGACTCTTGGATCCTGGTGAAGTGAATCAAGGGCTTGATCCACCAGTCCGAAATATTTGCGCAATCACTCCATTTCAGCTCCTCCTTCAGTTGCTCCAACTGTTTTTGCAAAAGTCTGATGAGGGGAATGACCTGACTTAAGCTTGCAGTGTCTGAACTAACTTCACATGTGGCAAGTTGAAAGGGCTTGAGAACCTTGCACAACACGGAAATTATTCTCCACTGCACTTGAGTAAGGTGCATTCCCCCCTCCACGGCCTATGTCAGTCCGTTATACAGGCCTGGATGGCCTTTTGCTGTTCCTCCATCCGCTGAAGCATATAGAGGGTAGAATTCCACCGAGTTACTACCTCTTGCTTCAGCTGATGGAAGGGCTAATTTAACAGTACCTGCTGGTCATGCAATCTTCGACAAGCGGTCACCAAATGTCTAAAATGTCCGGATATTTTGCGGGCCAGCAAGAGCATCTCCTGCATGACAGTGTCACTTTTCAAAAAATGTTGCATCACCAAATTAATTGTGTGAGCAAAACATGGGACATGTTGGAATTTGCCCATGTGTAATGCTCTAACAATATTGGTGGCATTGTCCGAAATCACAAATCCCGAGGAGAGTCCAAGTGGGGTAAGCCATTTAGCAAAATTTCCCTGAGTTTTTCTAAGAGGTTCTCAGTGGTATGCCTCTTAGTGAAACCAGTTATACAAAGAGTAGCCTGCCTCTGTATCAGCTGTCTTTTGGGAGATGTTGCTGTTGTAGGCAATACACCTACCCAGTGGGCTGTCACAGTCAGACAGTGGGTACAGCGGCATTTCTGAGGACATTAATAAGGTTTTTCTTAATGTCCTTGTACAGACTTGGAATTGCTGTTCTAGCAAAGTGGAATCTAGAAGGGATCTGGTAGCGAAGACACAGGACCTTAGTTAACTGTTGAAAACCCACTGCAGTAATGGCGGATACTGGACGCACATCTAATACCAGCATAGCTGTTATGGTGTCAGTAATCTGCTGTGCAAGTGGGTGATTGCTGTCATACTTGTTTGCCCTTGCAAACAATTGTTTGACAGTTAATTGTTTTTTGGAGGATACGCTATAAGTAGTCTTCCTGGTCCCCTTCTGGGATGAAGATCCACTGACAGCAACAGCAGCAGCAACAGGCATAGTCATCAAGGATCCTTCTGAGGAATCACGCATAGGAGAGGAGTCAATCATGCTTCGAATACCAACATTGGATGCAGCAGGACTACTTCCGATGATGAATGAAGATGTTGATGTTGCAAGTGTTGGTGTTGGAGATCGAAGGTGCTTGAGAGAGAGCAGGTAGGTGACACTGGACTTACTTTTTGAGTTTTGGAACTTGTCGACGTATACTTTGATATTTGATGAATACGCTCCAAGTGATGTAACAAGGAGGAGGTTCCTAGGTGGTTTAGGTCCCTCCTCTACTCACTCTTGCATGGCAATGGGCACATATGGCTTGACAACTGTTGTCCGGATCGGGATGTAAATAATTCCACACATGAGAAGTAGATTTTCTTGTCTTTTGTTCTGGCATGACAACAATGGGCTTTAGCTTTTTCAAACCATGGGCAACAGCTGTTACTTACACAAAGGACATGCTCGGCATCAACATCCTCATCACCAACATCTTCATCATCCTCATCATCCTTAGTGCCTTCAACTACCAAAATATCCTCCTCCTCCAAGTGCAATTCCACAGAAGCATCCTCAATGACTACGTGTGCAAGATGTTGACTGCCCTTCCCCACATTTACAGAGGGCACACAAATGTTGGAACTTGGAGGATCTTCCAGTACACTAGTATTTACGTCGGGCTCACACATGGCAACCGCGAACACACGTGCACTGTCCTCAGGGATTTGTGATTTCGATTTCTCAGGGCACACAGTTGGTTTTCCTGGAGCTGTCTTAACAACTTTCAAATTTTTAATTGGACCACCACCACTACTACTAAAAGCAGAAGGGCTATCAGCAGTCTTAATAAAGAAAGGCCAAGGCCTTATCCTTTCCTTTTCACTTCGTGTAGTGAATGACATATTGCCAATTTTTTGTTTATCTAAAGGCAAATATCCTTTAAATTTTTTCTCTTAACGTCAGTAAAACTTGCTTTACCATATTGATGGCGTGACTTAAGCCCTGGGGCATGGGCCTTCATAGAGGATGAGGAAGTTGATGACCTTGCACTGCTGGCGGCAGCTACAACATGTGGTTCTTGGCCTTGCTCTCCTGTCATGTGACAGCCCTCCATATTTTCTGCAGACTCAAAGCAGTGTCACAATCACCAATAGAGTAGCCAAGGTGCAGTTAAAAAATTCACACATGTGTAGTCGTGCGCACACACAAAAATATTAGAAAAAGAGACAAATGATGATTTTTATTTTTTGTCAGCTCCAGAAGAACTTGGGCCCAGAGCACCGATTGATCACAACTGGAGTCGGGCAGCACAAGGTTGCAACTTGCGTTGCTGGCTGGCTTTTGTGCGCTACTGCGGTTAAGCCTAACACCCACGAGCACACACAGAAGATAAGAATCTAAGACACTTTTATTGTTTTTTTTTTGTAGAACGACTGGAGTCGGGCAGCACAAGGTTGCAATGTGCGTTGCTGGCTGGCTCTTGTGTGCTACTGCAGTCAAGCCTAACACCCATGCACACACAGAAAAATATAAGACACTTTGATTTTTTTTGTTTTTAGCACGACTAGAGTTGGGCTGGATCTTTTGCGCTACTATGGTTAAGCCTCACACACACGCACACACACAAAAAAATAAAAGACACTTTGATTATTTTATTACTTTTTTTTTTTGTGGAGTCCAGAACTTGGGCCCAGAGATGGACACAGCATAAGCCCAGTACACAGTAGATAGCCCAGATGGATCAGCCAACAGCACAGTGACAGTGATAGCACCGTGACCAGAGACCAGAATGGATCAGCAGTCACCAGACCAGGACACAGCAGATTGCACCAGCACCTCTCCCAGCCTTACACTACCCACCCTCCCTGTTCAGTCTCCACAGCCGGAGTGGAAATGGCGTCCATCGCGTGGCCCCTTATATACTACATTGATCATAGAGACGAAAGCTTGCAAATCGTTTTGCCTCAGTTTTGAGATCCGAGTAAGGCGGGAAACTCCTAGCCTGCTTGGATCCGACTCGGTTATGCTAAATTTGGGTGGGTTCGGAACTCTGGAATCCGAACCAGCTCATCTCTAGTTAAAACCTATAATATATTTGAAAGTTTCTATCATGTTCCCCCTTTCCCTTCTCTGCTACAAACTATACATAAGTTTTGTGATTTAGGCCATTCACCATTTTAGTTGCCCTTCTTTGTACAGTCTCTGATGTGTTTATATCTTTCTGGATATGTGGCCGCCAGAACTGAACACAGTATTCTGGATGAGGCCGTACTAATGACCTACAGTGGCATTATTACTTCTTTCTTCCTGCCACTGATTCCTCTCCTTATACAACCAAGCATCTGGCTTGCCTTTCTTATTACTTTGTTACAATGCTTACCTGCCTTTAAGTCACCTGAAATAGTGATTCCAATATCCCTTTCCTCCTCTGTAGTTTCTATTAGAGTACTCTTAATACTATATTTAGCTTTTGGGTTCTCAATATCCAAGTGTATGATTTGCATGAGTGACACATGTGGGGCTAAAGTGACACATAAGAGGGTGCTGAAGTCAGGCCCGCCAAGAGCCGCGGCGGGCCCGGGTAACAGGGGGCATGGCCTAACCACGGAAGGTGTGGCCATACAAAAAGATTTTCAGTGGCGCTTCGTGCTGGTGAGGTGGGAGGTCTGAGCCCCCTCAACGCAGCGCAAAGCCAGGGGGGGTGCGATCAGTGTGATCGCTCCCCCCCACAGGCATAGGAGACTGCTGTGGCTGCTGTCTCCCACTGCAGCTCAGCACACGCTGTGTGCTGAGCTGCTGTGAGGGAGGGGGGCGGCCTCGGACCCGGGCACCTGCTGGGCATCTAAGGAAGCCTGGGCCTGGGTAATTTGTACCCGTTCCCCCCCCTCTTGGCGCCCCTGGTTGAAGTGACACATGAGGGGGACTGGATTGACACTTGGAGGGGTTGGAGTGACACTGCGGGGGGGGGGTATTTTCTGTGGATGTGACTTTTTCAGTGTATTTTATGTGGATCTGTTTTTTTTTCAATGTTTTATATTATGCTGGCTTTTTCTTTCCTTTTCATAGCTACCTCCACGGTGATTGTGTGCATGCGCTTTTACATGCTCTTACAAACATCATACCAGGGGCGTGACGTAGCTGGTCACTTCCCTTTTTGCATGTGTGCCTATGGCGTGCGCATGATCTCGGCTCTTTGCCTCTGACTGGTTGGCCACCCCTGCTCTAGGGTGTAAAGTAGACCTACTGGTGAAACCAGATATTTCACATTTGCGAGATGGCTCACAGCTAATATGGTTTCTCATAAACAAGAAATAAATAGCACTGAAATAAGGTGGAAACTGTGGTGCTTAAAGATTGTATATTTAATAAAATACATAAATTATAACAAAAATGTTAAATTTGTTCAATTAACTATATGATAATTAATTAACTCATTAGCAGCTATACAGAATTTAAAATGTAAAGTACAAGTGCACGGATTGTTCTCAGCGATACCAGCAGTGTTAATGACATCTGGGCTTCTACCTGTAAAATCCACAACTTAATATTTACATGCAACAGCGACATCTTGCAGAAGTTTTACTGTTACATCTTGCATCTATCATCTCAGTGACTCTTTAATATAGATATGATTTGAGGCCCTGATTCAGAGCCGGACGCTCTGACAGAGCGCTCGCTCTGAATCAGGGCCGTCCTTCTTAATTTTAGAGCGGCCTCCTGGCAGGGCTGGACTGGGACTAAAAATAGGCCCTGGCATTTAAAGCAGCACACAGGTCCACCTTGCATCAGCATGTGGTTCCTGGCACAGACTCCTCCCCTTACTAATCCGGACTCCTCCCACTTCCTAGTCAATGCTCTCACAAATATAATTAATATTACAGCAACATACAAGTGTACATTATTCTCTGCATTAAAATACACACATTACAGAGCTCATCCTGCAGGGGATTCAAACATGTGCCATAGTCAGACATTTGGTATTTGGTTGGTTCTGTTAAGTAAAGCTGGCACTTCATTGGTGGAGGTCACACACACAGAAAAGGGAAGGAATTTTATCAATTGACCAAGACCTAGCTTAGCAGTTATAGAGAATTAGATAGTATTCACTGTAGGAATTTTTGAGGGCAGGGGTGCTGAACACAGAGGACTACACATCTGTGCACACCAAAGAAGAGCTGTTACTACACATTTTTGTGCCCTGTGCACAAGAGCATTGGTGACCCAATCAAAAATTAAGGCACAGAGGGTGCACGCCGAAGGCGCGCGCCAAAAAACAGAGGTGGGGTCTCACTGGAAAGGGGCGTGGCCACACAATAGTACCCCAATTTAAATTATGCCACACAGTAGTGCTCCTTAATCAAATTACACAGCACAGTAGTACCTCTTCATCATGTTACCCAGCACAGTAGTGCTCCTTCATCACATTACTCCGCACAGCAGTGCACCTTCATCACATTATACCACACAGTAGTGCCCCTTCATCACATTACATTTCAAAGTAGTGCACCATTGTCACATTACACCACACTGTAATTGTGTGTAAATAAATAAAATACACACAAAACGGAACTCAGAAACAAAAGTCCAGGAATGATGATGTTTGTCCATGCAAGATGACGTTTTGCCTCTTTCTTAGTTCCGTTTTTTTGGAGATAAAAATCCGAACTCGGTGTGCAAACTCAAACCTATCCGAGCCTGCACATCCCTACTTATAACACATTTGTGCCACACACAATAATGCCCTTTACAAATGATGCCACACAGTACTACCCCTTATAATACATGATGTCACACAATAGTGCTCCTTATAACATTATGCTACACAGTAATGCCCCTTACAACATTATTCCACACAGTAATGCCCCTTACACTTTGTGCCCCCCCAGTAACTCAACTCCCCCTGTGTCCCTCCAGCAGTCTCTCAACTCCCCTGTGTGCCATCAGCAGGGGTGGATTTGGTGCCGGTCTGCAAATAGCTCGTGGCCAGGTACAGGGTGTCCAGCTTTGGAGGGCAGGCTGCTCTTCAGCGGGGAAAACACCTTATTCAGCATCCGCATACAGGCTGAGACTGCTTGCTCTTGGAGGAGCAGGGAGGCTGCTGCCGGTCTGGGTGCTGCTGGCTGCCCGCTTCCTACGGCTGCTGCAAGTCTCCACATTACCTTGTCTGACAATGCCTGGACTTGATGACGGCTGCGCAGGGAGAGCTGTACAACTATGCCTTCGACCTTGTTTCACCCAGTACACGGCTGAACAACGTGACGTCATGATGCAGGCATGTCTTACAGAAACTCCGCTTGCTGAGAGAGGAGAATTAAAAAGTAGGCAAGTATGGGCTACGCCCTTTGTCTTGTCATGGTTGAGCTGCCATAAAAAGAGCCCTAACCAGATATTTTCGCGCTAAGCAAAAAAACTTGTGAGTTACATGGACCCTTCACTTTTAAAAATTTTGGTCCTACACCACAGTTTCTGGGTCCCAAAGGAAGCAGGCAGCACGAGAAGTATTCTTAATGGTAAACTTTGTCAGGGAACACAGCCCCTTTATCCTGGCAAAAGGGGCTGTGTCCCCTGAAACATAAAGAAATATAGTTTACCATTAAGACTCTGGAGGAAGGCAATGGAGCACTCTAAATATATATATGTATATAATATATATATATATATATATATATATATATATATATATATATATGGAAAATGGGGTGGAAAGGTGCAAGCGTCAGATAGTGTATTAAATTAAAACAAAGTAGTCTAATTGTGCTCAAATAGATATGTGTGTACCAGAAATAAGTTCTTTATAGCTTATCTGAGTGGTCTCGTCAGCCGGTTACAACTTTATCCGGGTATCTGGTGCCATAAAAGGGGCTCGTAGTAGAGCCAGATGGAGGAAAACAAATATAGTGTAGTAAGTCTGATACACAGTACGTGATTAATAATTAATGTGCGTACCAATTAGCATCTTGCACTGAGATAGAGAGATAAATTCTTTCCTCGTCTGTCCTCCTGTGTTCCTCTCACCCCACGGTTTTTCACATATTTGGATGGTGGTCTTTTTAAATCAAAAAAGGACCCAGCATCAATAGTATATTAAAACAGGGGGCTTTATTAGAAGGGTATACAGGGGATACAAACAGACAGGGTTAAATAAAAGATAAAAGAGGTTTTGCTTATCTGTAATGGTAGTAGTCAGAGGTCATATGGGTAAGGCTGGCAGTGCCTTATATATATATATATATATATATATATATATATATATATATAATAATACACTATTTCCATTGCCACTTTTTGTGTTCTTCTAAGCTGATAGCAGTCGTGACCAGAGGGCATCGGTGTACAGAACGTGGCTATGGGAGTGCCGGGCTGACCGTATGGTCCTGACGATGGGGTGGCAGCTCCGCACTGTTGATCTTTCTGTAATACAAGCTTTTTTGACTTTATACCATATGTGTAGCTATATATAAATATATGTATATACAGTATGTGTAAATATATATATATATATATATATATATACTGTATATATAATGTGTGTGTATACAGTGATCGCAAAATACACGCTATAGGCATTTGGGGACCCGGTTTTTAAAACAGAGCCCTGCAGGATGCGCTATGTGTGCTGTGTCCGAGGCAATCACTGCCGATAGCGTCTCCCCCAGGCCCGGCCCGACATGTAATATTAGCTGACAGAGGCCAGCGCTTTAATTACGCTGGGCACACTGAGGATAGGGCCGCCGAGGAGAGGGAATCCCAGGAATATCCCCCTCCCACCCTGTCCTTATTTTTGTGATTGGCTGTCGGATGTCGGATGCTGCTACTCAAACATGGGGAACGCTGGAACGCACGCATGCAATGTTGTAGTAGGAACTCAAGGTCAGGAAGGAAGCTGCTTGGCTGTGCTGTAGTGGTAAGATACAGTAGCGGGGGTGCAGGGGAGCGGACACTGGATGCCCCTTCTGGTATGTGTAAGTAAAAGACAATTTTAACCTAAGATACACTGGTTCAGCCAATGGTGAGATGATATTGACAATGGGTGATATGTGTGTGTGACAATTAGTGACTGTTGTGTTTGAGGCAATGGGTAACTGCTGTGTGTGTGTATGAGACAATGGATGACTGCTGTGTTTATGTATACACCTGCATAGTAGCCATATCTATCCTCAGTAAAATTGAAAAAAAATGAATGGTAGCTGCTTTGAGCAAGTGGTGAATCAATGGCGTGCACATGCGCGCCACATCTATTCACTGGAGAGAGGTACTGGGGGCATAGCCAGCAGCTCCCGGAGTGCTGGGAATGCATCCAGTGTAACAAAAATGGGGTATGGGTCGTGGGTACAGTTTTTCCCATGAGACCAAGCCCCCTTAACTTTTTCAGGCGCGCACCTTCAGCGTGCTCAATACGCCCAGGGCACCAAATCATATATTCCCTTTCCAAGAAAATTGGGCTAAGCCAGAGCCTGGTCTCCCCAACTAATCACTGCCGGCAGTGGTTTGGGGGACGCTGCTGGCAGCAATTGGTTGAGAGTGCGGGCCTGCAGGACGCACTGTGTGTGCTATGTCTGCAGCAACCAATCAGTGCCGGCAGTGTCTCTCAACCAATCACCACCGGCAGCATCTAATCCAATTGCTACCGGAGACCACCTCCTTTCCTCACTGACTGCCAGCATACTGCTCTACATCCTGACTCTGCAGATTCCATTAGCACAGGCGGATCTTCCTTGATGTGGTGGTGCCGGGCTCCTCTAGCTGCCTGCGCTCTGTCCCCGATGCCTACATCCCAGTTCTCTGCATACAGGGGGCCAGTCCGAGGTGGACACTGCACGGGCCTGGAAGGAGCTGGAGGCGGACAACAGTTACCCGGCGAGTGGCTCCCACCAGGAGGAAGGAGGTAACCACTGCCCCAACTGCTATCTACGATTAACCCCTTCCTCTATCCCGAGTACTGCCCCAGCTGCTATCCTGACCCCCTCCCTACCCCAGCACTACCCCCATGCCCCCAATATTGCCTGCCTCTAGCTCACTGTGTTGGATGTATAGTTTGTGTGATAGTGTTAGTGCAATATAAATAATTATATATATATATATATATATATATATATATAAATTACACTAACACTATAACATCTAACTATATACATCTGACCTACCAGCACAAACATGCACCCTAGCACAGTCAGTACACACGGATAATTTCACACTTACTTTTTGATGGAGCTGAAGCAACAGGTTGCAGATGGTGATGGGGAGAGCACCTTGCACCATTAGGCCCCGCCCCCTTACGGCATACTGCCGCGATTTGTGGGGATCTGTGAAGAGGCAACAGGGGTGAAGCCTTTTTAACGGTTGCATGCAGACAGGGGTATATAACAGGTCGCAGGGGGGAAATTGCTACTGCTCTGGCCGGAGCATGAGTGCTCTATGGCTCTGCCCACAATGGGCGGTTCTAAAGGGAACCCTGGCCAACAGCGCAGCTGGATGGATGATCATCTGACTGATGGCCGGGAATAGCCACTATGATTGTGTTATAAACACAATGGGAGTGACTAGTGAGGGACGAAAGCACTTTTCCCCTGCTGACTGACACCCAGCACTCCAGATCACCGGGCGGCATATTATCTGCTCAGCTGGTCTTCTCCACAGCCGGACCGGCCCATTTGGTCATCGGCCCTTCTGGCATTTGTCAGAACTGCCCGATGGCCAGTCCGGCCCTGGCTGTGGGTGACCAGCCACAGCTATAGCGAGCGGCCAGGAAGATAGTCGCGATGGTCAAGACCATGTCGACCATCAGGCTTGCGACGAGACCCTTGTGGTAGGGTCTTGTGGCTGCAAGCCTTGGAGTGCTTTTGGCTCTATCAGAGCCGAGAGCTCTCCCACTGACATCACTTGTGATGTCAGTGGAGCCTGCCCCAGACGTAGGCGTTCCCATGGGAACGCCTCCGTCTGGGCAGCCACTACCCACAGCACGCTCACCAAAGGGGGCGTGCTGTCACTTACCATCGACAGCACGCCCCCTTTGTAGCAAGACCCATAGCGACAGCTTGCCCGTCGCTATCTGGGTCTCGCGCATGCGCATGACGGAGCCGCCTCCGTCGTGCGCATGCGCACTGGGCTAACATCGACCCGCTTGCAAGTGCTCAGCGCTCGTGAGCGGGTCTGAATCAGGCCCTGAGTCCTATATATACTAGATATTTGTAGTCCTGTGAATGCCAGCTATACACTGTGATTAATACATATATGAGGATCCTGTGTGCGATGGCCATTATTATCCTATGAATGCTAATTACTGCAATTTATAATCTACATATGTGAGAAGACAACATATTAAATGGCTAACTACTGTTCAAGCATTTAAACTGATGATCCTCTTTTGTAATATATTAATTAACTCCTCGGCTGCCTGGAATCTCCATACTGTATATTTGGCGGCGATTCTCTGGAACTGTTAACAGACTATTGGAATATAATAATCTCACTGCAAACTTTTTCATGTAAATTGTGTCTTATATTGTAGTGCTACTGCTAGGTTGTTTGAATGGGGCACAACGCCCTGCCCAATTTAAAAATGCTACGGTAAGCTCTGGCTGCCAGAGAAGGGCTTGGTATGTCCCTCCTCCAACTGGGCTTCTGCACCATCACACCTCTCCCTGGTTCTGTACCCTCCTCACTTCTGCTCTGTCCCACCTCCCCCGCTGGGTGATCCAGGCACCCGCCTAGGGCCAGGGACCCCACAGTGCCTGTTGAGTCACTTTCCAAGCCACACGCTCCCCCAATCTCTGTTCCCAGCTTGTTTAATTGCCGGTGGGTTAAATGGGAGCACACAGACCTGCAGATAACACAGCAGTACCAGCCATGGGACCTACAGTACCAGTGCACAAATTTACCAGGAGCTGTCTGCTGGATACCTTGTGAGGTTCCCGCACTAGCAGCAATTCTTGGTACCCACAAAAATGGAACAGCAGCTAACACCAACTGGACTGCTGAAGCTAAGATCTGCAGCACCATGGGTTGGCATAGGGAATGGTAGGGTCAGTTCTCCTTCCTGAATCGCATTCAGTCACTGAAATCTTCACTAAAAGAGCATAAACATTTGATTATTTTGTGTTGTCTATGTCCAAATACCTGTCCAGATTCAGGTATTATAGGTTCTATCTCTAATACACATTAAAGGTGTATAAACACGATACGATATCGATTAACGATATCGTTCAACAATATTTTGTTCATTTTTATGCAGTGAACGACCAATGATGCACGTTGCCGCATGAACGATAATGATATCTATGATCGGCCATACATACAGGCCAACTTGCAACATATTGTCAACTTTGCCTGTTCAGAGATGTGGCAGGATGACTTCACTAAAAGATATCTTTCAAGTCGTTGGTGGCAGGGGCGTAGGGAGGGCGACTCCACTGGAGTGCAAGCTCCAGGCGCCGCAGCTGTCTGGAGGTGCCACGCGCTGCTGTGTACCCGGCAGCTGTCTTAGCTGACAGCTTGCCGGGTGCCAGCATTGAACTGAGGGCCTGATTCAGAGCCGCTCTTAAGCGGCCGCTCGTTTGCTCCGAGCGATGTTCGCACATCTGCGCATGCATATGGGTTGTAGTACGCATGCGCGAACCAGTCAGTGCGGTCGAAAATCGTGTGCTCGCAAAATAGCGAATGCCTGCTAATTTGAGTAACAGAATGAGGCGTTTGTGGGTGGTAACATGGGAAGGTGCTTGAAAACGGGGAGTGGAGATCCGAACGCAGGCGTGCCAAATGGTCAAAACGGGCGTTTTAAGGATGTGCATAATTAACAAAGCAGCGTCATCGACCACGTCACTTGGTTGTCTTTTAGCCTGAACTGCTCGCATGATTGCAGTAGGAAAATCCTACCACAAGAATAGCGAGCAGTTCATACGCCTTTCGATGTACTCGATTAATCAAATAAATAGCGGAGATGATGCATGATGCGAGTGGCCAGGGGGCGTTTTTTCCAAAATAGTGAGCGCATGTTTCGTTCGCTCGTTCAGACATAGAAGCGTCAACAGACCGCAAAGAGCGAGCGCTTAATTTAAATAGCCAGCTCCTTTTTCGGATTGAGCGTCCGCAAATAGCGTCCGGCTCTGAATCAGGCCCTGTGAGCGCTGGCCTCTGAAGCGATCAGAGGCTAAGGAAGCCTCCGATCGCTTCAGAGGCCAGCGTTCCCAGTAATGCAGTGCGCGGGTGACGTCAGCACCCTTGCGCTGAGGAGCCGGCGCAGCCGCGCCTGATGGATCTAGTTAGACCCAGTCAGGGCGCCAGCGGCAATGACAGCCCGGACAACGGCTCAGGTAAGTACTGGGGGGAGGACACACAGAACTACAGAGGCACTACTGGGGGCACTGCTTATGGGCACCACTACATTGGGGAACTGCATATGGGCACTACTACAGGGGACACAGTATTGGGAGGCACAACTACAGGGGCACTACTTTAAGGGGCACAACTACTGGGGTCACTGCATATGGGCACCTGTACAGGGGGCACTGCATAAGGGCACCTGTACAGGGGGCACTGCATATGGGCACCACTACAGGGGGCACTGCATATGGGCACCACTACAGGGGGCATTGCAAATGGGCACCACTACAGGGCACTGCATATGGACACCACAACAGGGAGCATTGCAAATGGGCACCACAACAGGAGGGAACTGCATATTGGCACTACTACAGGGGCACAACTACAGGGGCACTACTTTAAGGAGCACAACTACTGCGTGTACTGCATATGGGCACCTATACAGGGGGCACTGCATATGGGCTCCTATACAGGGGGCACTGTATAAGGGCACCTATATAGGGGGTACTGCATATGGGCAGTACTACAGGGGGCACAGTATGGGGGGCACAACTACAGGTGTCACTGCATATGGGCACCACTACAGGGGGCATTGCAAATGGGCACCATTATAGGGGGCATTGCAAATGGGCACCACTACAGGGGGCAATGCATATGAGCACCATGTCGAAGCTGGATTATTGACTGAGACAAGATCAGTTTAAAATTGGATCGCAGCGATGCCATCTTGCGACTGGCTGCAAGACGCCATCTTGGAAATGAGATTGCAAGACGCCATTTTGCGAATGGCCGCCAAAGCGCCATTTTAGATAAACTCACACTTTAATACATGTGGTGAAATTACTATTAGCATCATGCGATTGCATCTGTGACCATCGCCATAAGTTACGGCGATTCATCAAAAGCCCATTTCATGACTTTACGTAGTTTGGGTGGTCTGGATAAAGTGTGTGTATTATTATAGTTCCCCTAAAGGATATATTTCAGAAATGGCTGTACAGTATGTCAAAATTGGATTGCATTAGCTAAACAGAGCAAATGGCCACGTGACAACTAGCCTGTGAAGACAAGCTTCATGGACATAACGTGTGCTCTCACTCCAGGTGGCCCTGCTCGAATACAGCAAGAGTGTCATTTGTAGCACCTTACATTAGCAGGCTTCCTACAATAAAATACCTTCAAAGCCAAGAGTGTTATCTGAGGTTTGGGTCTTGTAGCTGTGCTAATTTGCATCCACGCAGGCCCGAGGAGAACAAAGACCAGTATTTTGGAGCCTGAAAAGGGTGGGGGCTGCTGGGGCATGAGCAAGTCATGGAACTATAATGCTCAGCATTCCACACTGCTAGGTGTTCTCATACACACATTAATACGCACAATTGCGCTGTTAACTAGTCGTATATTAGCGAATGCATAAGATCCTGTATGAAAACGCTGAATATTAGCTTCATGCGCACGCATCTGCCCCAAGTTAACTAGCATTTTTACATCAAACCCCACATACTCACACATTACATATTCACATACAAGGTTCCATAAGCTTTAAGGTATAAGATTCAAGTATGCACATTTACTATAATTGCTATGAAATAAAGATTATTTCGGAACTAAGGTTTTATACGTGATAAGTAAGCCATGTTTGGTATTGTACTGATGCGGACTCATTTTACAGTAGTCCGGTAATATCGATGGAGAGATCGCAACATGCATTCTCAACTTATGGACCGCAGAGACTTCAAGCAACAAAATGTACATTATATGAACAACTGTTAGGATTTGCATGGGGCGGGAAACCAGAGACCACCAGTTGTTAGAGGCTGGATCGTGTCTATTTGAACCAACCTGTTAAATGCCTTGTAACATATGCCCTCTCCTTTAGGACCAATGGTATTAGCAACAAACTTCTCTATTGTGTTGTTTATTTCTGGGGGGTATAAATATGTGTGCTCTGACCCTGTGTTCCTAGTCTTCGTGCTGAATGCTGATTGACGAGGGGTTTCTTGCTGATGCCTAACATCTGGACCAGAGAGCGCTGCGTATGTATAATTGTACTTGGGTCTGTATAATCTCTTTGCGCTAAGATTATATGAGGATCATAGCGTGTAACTGCTGTACATTTACTTGAATAATACTTTGTGCTTTGGAACCACAGGTTCTAGGTCTGGAGTTTTTATTTACTCTATGACTGCATGCGCAAATTAGCGTCATCCTTAGAGGTTTATAGGCAGGATATTAGAAGGTATAGGCAGGGGTATATAGAGGTTCAAAGGCAGTATCCTTAACCACTACAGGGGGCACTGCATAGGGGCATCACAACAGGGGGCATTGCAAATGGGCACCACAACAGGGGGCATTGCATATGGGCACCACTACAGAGGCACTACTTTAAAAGGCACAACTACTGGGGGCACTGCATATGGGCACCTATACAGGGGGCACTGCATAAGGGCACCACTATAGAGGGCATTACATATGGGCACCACTATAGGGGGAACTGCATATGGGCACTACTACAGGGGTCACAGTATGGGGGAGGCAGAACTACAGGGGTACTACTACAGGGGGCACTGCATATGGGCACCACAAGAGGGGGCATTGCATATGGGCACTACTACATATGGGTACCACTACAGGGGGCTGCCTCTAATCTTTATTTTTATTTCTTTTTACTTTAATCCCATATGGACCTGCCTCCTCCCTGGAACACTTGAAGGGGGAGCCATAGCATGCACGTGCTCCGGGTGCCCTGGCTACACGCTACTACTCTGGTTGGTGGTACAGATCGTACCGTGTGTATGCAGCTTTAGATATCTTAGTTCAATTATATATTGATTTACTTATTAATTATTACATACACTACTCTTATTTGTCATCAAAGGGTAACCTTCCAAGACCTGATTTTTTATTTATTTTTTAAATATCCAGGTGAGAACGTTCTGAGTGTCTCCCCGTGAATACCAGTATTATTGGGTGGGAACGCATCTGACCTGAAGGGACTGGTCCTGCCATTATTTTGATTCCCGGTGACTGTCCCCTCCCATGAACACCAATCAGCAGGTTCCCTTTCCGGTCTGCTCCTTCCCTCCTGTATTCAGTCTTCCAATACACTCCTCCACCCACCACATTCCCATTACATTTTTCATACCCCCCTTCCAAATATATATATATTATATATATATATATATATATATATATATATATATATATATGTAATATTATATATATATATATATATGTATGTAATATTATATATATATATATATATATATATATATATATATATATATATATTACTTTTTTTACCCAAGTGAAAAACATTGACATTGCATGGGCATGCAAAGACCACTCAGCCCAACAGGAGTAAGGGGGAAAAGGAAGACAGAACACACTGAATGGATACTCGCCACTCATACTCTTGTCACACTGTGACAAGACCCTCTAACCTCACCCAGCACTGCCGATTCCCTGGCTGGCATGTTTCCGCAGGCCAGTCATCTCAGGATGTTCCTGTTCGTTACAGCTTCAGACAATTGCTCCTGTGGTCAGGGCTGCATGGTCGCCACCATCTGGCTGAGGTCAGTTGAGACTATTGCAGACCTACTTCTCACATGACTCCAGTATCCAATCCCAGTTCAGTGAGCCCTATTTAAACAATTCCCCCAGCACTAGGGATTCCCATTGGTGTGGTTACCATCAATGGCAAAATAGCAAGTGCTATCGATGGTTGCCAACTATGCAATGGATGACCATGGATGGTTTCACCAACCTATGGTCATCCCTATTATTTGACTGACTGGCCCGTGGGCCAATCAGAACCGGGGCGTGAGTGTTGAGGGGCAGAGCTACGCACCTTGTAAAAAAAAAAAAACAACTTTGGTTATGCTGTTCCATCAAAGAAAGGGAAACCATCTGGTTCTCCCTCATCGATGGGAAAAACATTCAACATCAACATCAGTCATGAATCATCGATGGTCAATAGCCATCCCTACCCAGCACCATCTCATTACTATTCAAACTGTCTTCAAGCTACTCCTGGCTCATGTATCTGCACCCCCATTCTGCAAACCATTGTAGTTTCCACTATGTAAAGCACCTGCAGCTCCATTCTGCAATATCTTGCAGTTTCCACACTGCAAGCTTTTACAGATCCACTCAGCAAACCAAAGCAATTCTCATTGCTATCGCCGAGCCTGCAACCGGAATTGGTATGATATCCCAACAGTTGGGGTGCTGGCTGTCAATAGACTGACAGCGGAATCCTGATGCCTGCAATCCTGACAGGGGAATGGTAAGTAGTGTTCCCTTGCCCTATTTAACCCCTAACTTTCCTTTCCTGCACCCTAACATTAACCCTTCCTACAACGCACCCTATCCCTCCTAGTAAGTGCCTAAACCTAACCCTCCCCCCTTAATGCCTAACCCTAACCTCCCCCGGTTGTGCCTACTCCCCCCTGCCTGGAGCCGGAGCCTAACCCTTACCTTCCCCCACCTGCAGCCTAACCCTACTTCCCCTGGGTGCCTAAACCTAACATCCCCATTCTGTGGCATAAGTTCATCCCAGATGCCCGGAAGTAAGTTATAATTTGGTGCCCCCCGTCACAGCTGCTGACACTGTAATGTAGCAATTTGCATGCAGACAGGCTATAGATAGACGAAGGCAGCAGCTGATGGTCTGACATGGAGCTCACCACTAGGGTATGGTGGCTTCTCAGGTGTCGGGAAGGGGTGCCACGTATTGGGCAGCCGTGACGGCATACTCCGGGTACATAGTTACAGCCCTAAGTAGGGTGAATATGTTGTGGACAATGGAGGAGGTGCCCCTTCAGAGCTGGAGCCCGGCTGCAGGCGCCTCCATTGTCTCCCAAAGTTCACCACAGGATTAAAAATAAATCATTTGTGTGTGTGAGTTTTGACAATTATACAAATACATACAGGTATCTGTGTTGACCAGAAAACGCACACCCAGCATTGCATAAAGACAGAGATATTGAAGTTTAATATTCTTAAGGAACTCTACTGAACTCAATACATTGCTCCCAACTTCCCATCACCTGGCATTTCTGTGCTACTGTATGCCACCTAGTAGCATTTTATGCTAAAGCGCTATGCTCTAGACATTGTATTGTGCACATTACAGGGACATCCTGCATCGTGTCGTTCTGATGCTTACTCATTCCTGACCATATGGTAGCTCTCTATAGGCCACATTGCAGGGGTGAGCTCCTGATATTAGTGCGTTGGCAGGACAGGCCGCTTGCCAACAATACGGAGAAATGGTGGGTGTACATGAATGCCCGCCAAGACATACACTATAGGTATGGGTGGTAATGGACACTCCACTCCCTGCAAAGGAGGTAGAGTACACATGACGGCTTCAGTATCTCAGGGCTGACAAGAGACACAGATGCAGGGATGGATCTGTGCATCTGTTAAAAAAAATCTAAATGAAAGTTTTAAAATAAAAAAAAGCATGCCCGCCCCCCCCCCCCCCCAAAAAAAGAACAACCAGTACCAGCCTTTGGGGACTCAGTTCTGGTTATGCTAAATTCAGGGGACAAGCAATGTAGGTGTCCCCTGTAAATTGCACAACCAGCACTGGGCTATTCAGAGCCAGTTCTGGTTGCCAAAATACAAGGGTAAAAAAAAAATTGAGAATTCCCTGTATTTAACAGAATCATCACCAAACTTATTGTAGTGGGGGGTATTGATACCGTTTGAACAGTATCGATATTAGAGAGATTTGATTGCACAGACCAGATTGCCCATACCTCCCATTTTAATATAAAATAACTTTGTCACACAGAAACAGTTTGCAGTTCCAACACACACAAAGGTACTATATTGTAAAAAGTGTATAATCAGCCTTAATCTATACAATGCAGCTATATACAGGATAAAGACAAAGATACAATTACCAATATTTCGCCATGCGGTCTGGATCCTAGACTAACAGCTGTCCATCGGGATTGCTGCGTGTTTCTTTAGGGTCAAGCAGAGAAAAAAGGAAGGGAAGGGGGTTGGGATCCAGACTGCATAGGAAGCTATAGGTGTACAATTTCCTTTGAACATAAGCTGAATACTCAGAGGGGCTCCCTATTGGCCCTTTATTACTGAGTCACAATGGTTGTTGCTATTCATTTGTTAGTAGATGGTTGACGTCACTGGAGGTTGAACTGTGTTAGAAAATCCCTTTGTACTACCCTTGGCATGCAAATCTACAGGGGAGGTGTACAGTGATTTTTACAGTATAGAGTGTAATTCTTGGAAGGTCTACATAACTCGATAGTGATCCCTTCCATATTCATTCTGTTGGTTTCATATTCCTGTTGAGATAGAGGGAAATCGGTAGATACTACACATGACCCATTTATCTTATTCCTAAGCCCAGATATCATATAACTGCTATTTAACATGTAACATTCACTGTATACCTTTAAAACACATAAACTTCTATGTTTGGAACATTTATTGTGTAAGTGGGTGAATATTTGTATGAGAGGAAAGAGGTATTTATGTACTAAATAGCATTGTGCGTATCTCAGTCAGTTTAGGGTTAAATGGGATATAAGTTTATTGTAAGGAAAGGCTGCTGTCCGTCGTGGTAAGGTTTCCGACAATAATACTTAAAAGCTGGCTATGTGATTGAAAAGCAAAACAGTATTTAAACAGTATTGCTGTACTAACTTTGTTATGTGTTTATGTAATGTAAAATGGCGCTTAACCGTTGTGAGCACAGAAGCATGGCTCGCCATTCACAATATGCGGGGGCATGGGATGTGTGTGCATGTATAGCGAGCATGTGCAATTGCGCGTGCGCAAGTGCGTGCGCGAATGCGGCGGGAGCGTGTGTTCGCATAAAATGGCCGTGGACGATCAAATCGTCCAATGGATGTCATGTTGTGATTCGTGCGCCAATAAGCGATCGCAACCAATTTATACGGTTTCGACAGTCCACCCTTTGATAGCAATTATACGCTATCACCATACGCAAGCAACAATTAATAATTGGTTATCTGATTAGCCATACTATAATACATTAGTTAATGTTATTGTTATGGGATGGCATGAGTTGTTAATTTACCCATCAATGAAGCGCTCTTGGGGGAAGGGACATAAAACTAGCCTTATGTGCACACCACAGGCCAGACTGAAGAGGTCGTGACCATATGTTAAATGTGGGAATGCACCTAACCCATAAGGATAATTTTGAATTGTGTAGAGACTTAATTTTAAGATGTTTTGAAATAGCATTAATAACACTTTTATGCACTGCTAAACAAATCCAAATCACATCATTACAAGGTACGTGTTCTTATGGGACTTCTACTATCATTCGGATCTTATTTCATGTGGACACTATTATAAAGTATTGTTCAATGTTCTTAATGATATGACTCCGTGTGGTCATTTGAATGATTGAATAATGCGCCCCTGGAGGACATAAAGTAGCCCCTCGTACGCATACCACGTGGACTCTAAGTCGAGGACCAATGGGGAGCTAGTGTGGGAAAGCACCACTCCATGGAGAGGACAACCTTGGAAGAAAGGGGAGATGAAGACTACATTTAAACTAGGGTGTTCTAAAGAAACATTGACAATACTTTATTATACATGGCAATATGCAAGCAAACATTAGATCGTACTCTCTAATTCAGGGTTATAATGTAGGGTATTAGTTACATTAGTATTCACAGCATCATGGGTGACTACCATCATTATTTCATTTTCCTGGTTTCCATTGGAACAACCTTTTGCACACTTCATAGCCGCTGGAACACATCTGATACATATGCCAATTATTAGGATGACCACCAACACTAGGATCAGGAGTTTCCCTATACTCGCAATCAGTCCTTGGACCCACTCTCCTAGACCCGAGAACCATTTCATAGGGTTCAACCAGGAGAACCACTCTTCGACCTGTTCCTCCACTTCAGCGATTGAAGCATTATGGTTCTTCTGAAATTCCCATTTCAACTGCAGAATTTCATCCATTTTCCGGACTATCACCTCCTTGGGGTCACTAGTGCTATTGGTGATATAAATACAGCATTTAACACCAAACTGGGTGGCTAGGGTTACGCAATACCCTCCAGTGACAGCAGTTAAATAATTCAGCACTAAACGATGTTGGACCAGCTCTTTCTTGTACGCTTGCAACTCCTTACCAGTGTACCTAAAGGTGTCATCATATAGCTCGGAGATATTATCTATTCATTTTGCGAGATCTTGAATATACCTAAAATTTAGAGATCCCCGAACAATCCTGGTGGGATCAAGTGCAACTATAATCTGGAAGCCAGTCGTCTCACTTATCATTTGAGTGGCTTTATGCACATCACCAGTAATCATGTTTCTCTTATTTCTGTGTTCATAATGCGTATGAAGGTATGGAGAAGGTATGTTCCTATGGACATCAATCATTTCATTATGTGCAAGAGTCATGACTTCAGGGAGTACCTTTCCCAAATAGCATAGTCCACTGGAACTTGGAGAGAGCCATTTATACACTTTTCTACCACAAATATAATATACATCATCTGGGAGGATGAATGGGATGGAATGTTTCATGATACCGGTACACATCTTTTCTATGAATGATCCCTTCCCTATCTCCTCCATTTGGCTAATACAAGTATCAGGTTGTATGATCTTCGCACAGTACCCAGGTGGTACTCTTCCAACCATCACTTTAACATTACTCCATGTATACCTGTACCTATAGAATTTCCCACTTGTAACAATGTTGTATAAAAGTGCTGAGTCTATAGATACATTATCAGCTCTCAGTGAGAAGGTCATTGTCTGATTAATTCCTGTGACTTCCCAATTCCCAGGTTTGCTGGGATTGGTGAAGTTGAAACATAACAGGGATTTATCTACTTGATATTGGTAGAGCTTCAAATTCGGGGGATTGCATATGTTACATTTTCTGTCCACCGGTTTGCCTCCCTGTAAGTCAATGACTTCAGAGACCTTTAAGGGGAATGGGACTAACCCTACATTATGCTGTCCTTGAGGAACCTGGGAGAATACCCAACATTCGGTTTGGTTTAAAACCTTACCTACTAGGGAATGGTAGTCCTCTAACGGATGCTCGCCCAAGTATAAATTACTCTGGGTCTGACATTGTAGGATGCATTTATCATTGACTACAGGCCCACAATTTGCGCATATACAATACTCTTCAGACAATAAACCTTCACACTGCCTCCGAGATTCCAAGAGAGCAGATCTTTTAACCATTACAGTGCTAATATTGGTCAGGTACTGGCCTTGTTTTTGCAGCTCTTTCTCTCCCAGCTCCTCTCCACCGACACCACTACCGATCTCTCTCTCCATCCTCCGACCACCAGCACAGAACCAGGACATCCTGAAACACAACAGTATGA
Organism: Taudactylus pleione; assembly: GCA_031769625.1. NCBI lineage: Eukaryota > Metazoa > Chordata > Amphibia > Anura > Myobatrachidae > Taudactylus > Taudactylus pleione. The sequence continues at coordinate 1,570,344 of JAUIMM010001019.1, forward strand.
TATGAACTCTGGGAGGATACACAAAGGCGGTTACAGCCTGAAACCCCATCACCATACCAGGTCTTACCAGCCTTGTTCAAGTGCTACTGATACAATTAGTAGCTTTCATGGAACAGGCTTGCAATCAACAGGTCCAGGTTCTCTGTCTCTCCCTGGTCTGGTTTTCCTCAGGATTTTTGACCTTCTGACAATGGCTGGAATGGACCCAGGTGTCTCTCTCAGCTACTTTCACGGATGTTGTACTTGTCAGTAGCACTTGGTATGGTCCTTCCCAATGGTCAGTCAAACAACCTGAACGTAAAAAGTTTTGGATCATAACATACTCTCCAGGTTCAACATCATGACAGTTCATTTCAGGCATATCAGGTGATAACAGTTTTAGTTTCTGCTGCTGCTGTCGGAGCTGCTTACTCATCCCTATAAGGTACCTCACAGTAACCTCGTTGTTACTTTTCAAATCTTCCTGAGGACTTATAATTAAATGAGGTTGCCTCCCGAACAGTATTTCGAATGGGGAAAGATTAAGAGGGGATCTAGGGGTGGTCCTGATACAATGGAGCACAAGAGGCAGAGCTTCTGGCCATCCCAGACCAGTTTCAGCCATGATTTTACTCAGCTTGTTTTTAATAGTACCATTTACCCTCTCCACCTTCGCACTGGCCTGCGGTCAATATGGGGTGTGAAGCTTACTATTAATACCCATCAACTTACACATACATTGAAAAACATCTCCGGTAAAATGGGTACCCCTATCACTTTCAATTACTCTAGGGATACCATACCTACATACAAACTCCTGAACTATTTTCTTTGCCGTGAATGCAGCAGTGTTGGTAGCAGCTGGGTATGCCTCTACCCAATTAGAGAATACGTCTATGCAAACCAAAACATACTTCAAGTTCCTGCAGGGTGGTAACTGGATGAAGTCAATTTGTATGACCTGGAAAGGGCCGTCTGCTGGAGGGATGTGAGATGGTTCGGTGGGTACAGTTTTTCCTATATTCTTCCTTAAGCAGGTCAAACAGGACATTGCCCTCTTCTCTGCTTGGGAAGAAAAGCCAGGTGCATACCAGTATGCCTTCACTAACTTACACATACCCTGCTTACCCAGATGGGTCAGACCATGTGCTGCTTCTGCTAAGCTTGGGTAGTATGCCTTAGGAGCTACTGGCTTCCCTTGTCCATTTCTCCAGAGCCCAGAGGACTCTTGCTCACATCCCTTGGATCTCCAGCTTGCCTTTTCCTGATGGGTGCACACACCTTGAATTTCAACCAGTTTCTGCATGTTAACCGTTTCAAATACCAACACTTTATCCATTTGATTAAGTTTTAAACCTGCTGCCCATTTGGCAGCTTCATCAGCCCTGTTGTTACCCAATGATACTGGATCAGCTTCGCAGGTGTGGGCTTTACACTTAATGACAGCTACTGTCTTGGGTAGCTGTATTGCCGTCAACAGTCGTTTTATGTGATGTGCATGTGCGATTGGTGTGCCTGCTGCCGTTAGAAAATTTCTTAGACGCCATAGGGCCCCAAAATCGTGCACCACCCCAAAAGCGTACCTGGAGTCTGTGTAAATATTGGCCGTTTTACCTTCGGCCAACTCACACGCTCTCCTTAGTGCCACGAGTTCCGCCACCTGCACTGAATGTGGTGGACCGAGTGGTTCGGCCGCTATAACGTCCTTGTCATCAACCACAGCATAACCTGTACATAACTCACCTGTATCAGTCTGTCTATAGCAACTCCCATCCGTGTAAAACGTTAAGTCAGCATTTTCTAATGGTTTGTCATGAATGTCAGGCCTAGCTGTAAAATTTTGATTTAAATACTCCATACAGTCATGCCTATTAATTACTGTACCAAACTCACCTTCTACCACTGGTAACGATTCACCTTTACCTTCCACCCTTTGTGCATCATGAGGCACACTTGGTAAATATGTAGCAGGGTTTAAAGTATTACACCTCTTTATAGTAATGTTGGTCGGTGCAATTAACGCTAGTTCCCATTTAGTGAACTACTAAACTACTAACTACTGGTCTATTGGCATCACCATGTTTTTGTGTGAGAACTCCTGCCGCACAACTAGCAGCCTCTGTACAAAATAAATCAAAGGGTTTCCCATAGTCTGGAATCCCCAATGCAGGTGCTCTTATCAGACTGTCCTTAAGATTAAGGAAGGCTTGCTCTGACTCTTCAGAGTGCAAGACACGGTCTGGTTTTGTGGAAGATACTAACTCCTGCAGTGGTAAAGCCAGAATGGAAAAACCGGGTATCCATGACCTGCAATACCCACACATGCCCAAGAAGGTACGGATCTGGTGCTGGTTCTGCGGTAGTGTCATGGTCTGTATGGTGTGGATTCTGTCCGCTGTCAGATGTCGGAGGCCTTGGGTAAGACAGTGTCCCAAGTATTTAACCCTGGTCTGGCACGGCTGTAACTTGTCCTTAGCAACCTTATGCCCTGTGTGCAAGAGGTGAAGCAACAAAAGTTTAGTATCATTTAAACATGACATAAACGAATCAGAGCATAACAACAAATCGTCTACATATTGGATTAGTACCGATCCATTGGCAGGTTGAAAAGACTGTAAACAATCATGTAAGGCCTAGGAGAAGATACTGGGGCTGTCAATGAAGCCCTGGGGTAGTCGTGTCCATGTGTACTGTACGCCTTTGTATGTGAAGGCAAATAGGTATTGGCAATCAGGATGAAGGGGGACGGAGAAGAAAGCGGAGCATAAATCTATTACCGTGAAATGGGTTGTGGTTGATGGGATTTGCATAAGGATGACTGCTGGGTTAGGCACTATGGGAAATTGGCTTTCTACCACCTTATTAACCCCTCTAAGGTCCTGTACCAGCCTGTACCCCCTCCCACCACTCTTTTTCACAGGGAAGATGGGACTGTTGGCTACACTGGCTGTACAGACTAAAATTCCCTGCTGTAGTAAACGCTCAATTATGGGGTGAACCCCTAACTCCACTTCTGGCTTTAATGGGTATTGGGGAATTTGAGGAGCATGTCTACCGTTTTTCAGGTTTACCATGACGGGAGCTACATTCGCCATTAACCCAGTGTCCTGTCCATCCTTAGTCCAAAGGAAACTAGGTATTTGTTCTAACATTTCATCTACCTGAGCTGAACCCTTGTCTGATGTTATGGTGTGCAGCATTAACCTTTGGGGAGTGTCTAGCACATCCCTTAACTCGTGTGCAAACCTTCCTGGGACATCCATAAATATCCCGTCAGGGGTACAATAGATAATACATCCCATTTTGCACAATAAATCTCTTCCCAGAAGATTAGTAGGGGCTGTTGCTGCCAGGAGGAAAGAATGCCTGGCATGTAAAGGCCCAATGGTAACCTCAGTGGGTTTGGTTAAAGGGTAATGCTGTATGCTACCTGTTACACCCATTGCTGGAACTGTCTGGTTTGTTATCTGTAGATTTTCAAGAGATTTTAAAACAGACCTGGTCGCCCCTGTGTCTACTAGGAAGGAACGTTCAGTACCAGCTACATTAACCTTTATTACCGGCTCTTCCCTAGTACCTCCCGTTATCCTGACTGCCTGCAGACTACAGGTATGACCTAACCCCTATAGTTGGCTATCTTCCCCCAGCAAGGCATTTGCAGCAACTATGTGGGCAGGATTTATCTGGTAGTTCTTATGGTTACGAGATGCATCAATACGTTGCTGCATGTGGGGTTCCTGAATTATGACTCTACAGTCCTTCCAAAAGTGTCCTACTTGGTTACAGTTAAAACATTTCTTAGCTGATCTGTTGGTGAAATTTTGTTGAAATCCGGGAGGAGGGGATTTTGAGTGTGGGTATGATGGTTTTGGGTGTGTGTGAAGAGTGTGTTGTGGTCTGGTGTGGTATGTGTGAGGGAATTGTATGGGTTGGGCCTGCGCAGGATGGTAGGTGTTTAAGACTTGTAACTGCGCAGGTGGATATTTGTCTGTTGGCTATAAGTGCATATCTTCTAGAGCTCGAATGCTAGCAGCCATCAATTTCTCGCTCTGAGCTTCACGTTTCCTGGTGATATTCTTGTCATGGTCTATTGCAGTTTCCCTGAGCGCGTCAACTGTTATCCCTCTCCAACCAGGGTGTGAGGTCTGAACTCTGTCTTTCAAACTGTCTTTTAGACCGTCCATTAGAACAGTGATGACCATTCCCCGGTAGTGCGTGCTATCCTTAATGTTTTCGACCCAGTGTACTGAGTGATCGTCTGCAGCCCACGATTAAAGTAATCTTCTGCAGGTTCACTTTCCTTTTGTTTAATGGAGAAGATTTTACTCCAATTAACAACTAACGGGAAAAATATGGCTAGTTGGGCAACTATACGGGCAATGCAATCCTGATTACCTTGATCAGTTAAGGGGATGTCTGCATCCAGAGTACATGCTGTGATAAACTTTTTCACTTCTGTACCTTCTGGGAGACATGCTCTTAACATCACTCGCCAATCCTTGTTGGTTGGCTCATGGGCATTGCCTAGATCCTTTATGAAATGCTGACATTTTGCCAGATGTTTCTTGGGGTCAGGAAATTCAGACATAATGGAATGTAGTTCCGCCCGTGTCCAAGGACAGTGCATCGCTACTTCCCTTGTGGGTACGACACCATTCGCATCTGCGTTCCCAGTACCGTTTGAACAGTATCGATATTAGAGAGATTTGATTGCACAGACCAGATTGCCCATACCTCCCATTTCAATATAAAATAACTTTGTCTCACAGAAACAGTTTGCGGTTCCAACACACACAAAGGTACTATATTGTAAAAAGGGTATAATCAGCCTTAATCTATACAATGCAGCTATATACAGGATAAAGACAAAGATACAATTACCAATATTTCGCCATGCGGTCTGGATCCTAGACTAACAGCTGTCCATCAGGATTGCTGCATGTTTCTTTAGGGTCAAGCAGAGAAAAAAGGAAGGGAAGGGGGTTGGGATCCAGACTGCATAGGAAGCTATAGGTGTACAATTTCCTTTGAACATAAGCTGAATACTCAGAGGGGCTCCCTATTGGCCCTTTATTACTGAGTCACAATGGTTGTTGCTATTCATTTGTTAGTAGATGGTTGACGTCACTGGAGGTTGAACTGTGTTAGAAAATCCCTTTGTACTACCCTTGGCATGCAAATCTACAGGGGAGGTGTACAGTGATTTTTACAGTATAGAGTGTAATTCTTGGAAGGTCTACATAACTCGATAGTGATCCCTTCCATATTCATTCTGTTGGTTTCATATTCCTGTTGAGACAGAGGGAAATCGATAGATACTACTCATGACCCATTTATCTTATTCCTAAGCCCAGATATCATATAACTGCTATTTAACAGGTAACATTCACTGTATACCTTTTTAACACATAAACTTCTATATTTGGAACATTTATTGTGTAAGTGGGTGAATATTTGTATGAGAGGAAAGAGGTGTTTATGTACTAAATAGCATTGTGCGTATCTCAGTCAGTTTAGGGTTAAATGGGATATAAGTTTATTGTAAGGAAAGGCTGCTGTCCATCGGGGTAAGGTTTCCGACAATAATACTTAAAAGCTGGCTATGCGATTGAAACGCAAAACAGTATTTAAACAGTATTGCTGTACTAACTTTGTTATGTGTTTATGTAATGTAAAATGGCGCTTAACCGTTGTGAGCACAGAAGCATGGCTCGCCATTCACAATATGGCGAGTTGCAGGGGCATGGGATGCGTGTGCATGTATAGTGAGCATATGCAATTGTGCGTGCGCAAGTGCGTGCGCGAATGCGGCGGGAGCGTGTGTTCGCATAAAATGGCCGTGGACGATCCAATCGTCCAATGGATGTCGTGTTGCGATTCGTGCGCCATTAAGCGATCGCAACCAATTTATACGGTTTCGACAGGGGTAATGCCACAGCCAGGGGAGCCCTTTAACCGGGTCCCCCAGCCAAAGCATTACCCCCTGACCGCTAATCAGCCCAGGGCGGAGATCCTCTCCAGGGCACCCCAGGCCTAGGCTGGTAGCCTGGGGCAATTCCTGGCTCCCGTGGAGTTTATTTTTTTTACCAGTTATTTATATAGCGCACACATATTCCGCAGCGCTTTACAGAGAGTACTCAGTCCCTAATCCTGATGGTAGGGTATATTCCCTACCATCCCTACTACAAGCACCCACATACACACTAGGGTTCATTTTTTGGGGGAACCAATTAACTTACTAGCTCTCTATTTTTGGAGTGTGGGAGTAAACCAGAGCACCCGGAGGAAACCCACACAAGCACAGGGAGAATATACAAACTCCACACAGTTAGGGCCATAGTAGGAATCTAACCCATGACCTCTGCGCTGTGAGGCAGTAATATACCATCTGTGCTGCCCAGTTGATATATAATATATAGTGTGGTGCATTTTAAAGAGTTAAAAATATTGTCCTACCCGAATGAACGCTCCACCGCAGGATTTCACTGTAGAAATCCGGGTGCTGAGCGCTCAATGGCTGAAAGAATAGTGGCCTTCTGCCACTATTTCAATGGTTCCCACCATTGAAGTCACTTTTTTTTGTCACAGATGCATGGACGATTCTAACTGATCCGTTCCTGCATCTGTGTTTATTTTATTAAAGACAGATGCATGCATCACGGATCTCCCTGATCCATATTTACTGTACATTAAAATGGGATCATTAAAACAGTATAATTTCCCTGCATTTGTTATAAGGCACAATAATCCCTATGGCTACAGGTACAGTACATGCATTTTCTAAAAGTACAGTATCAGTGTGTTTTCATCAACAAATACTGTAAATCTTACTAACTGCTTTGGGGCTCATTTACATTTGTATGTACTGTAGGTCAGTATTTTGACACACCTCTCACATGTACTGTAGCTGTACATGTCAACTTTAACGTCGTGCTCATACTGTACTGCAGTGGCGTAACTAGGGTATTTGGAGCCCAGGGCAAATTTGAAAAGGGAGCCCCCCCGGATGTGCACACGCCTAAGACGCACCCGTCAAAAAAATGGGCGTGGTCACTTAAAAATGGGGCGTGCCAACATGACACACCCCTTTATTTTCACACTGAACATTCCTATCCATATGCACCTTAACCCCAGTAGTACCCCTTATACAGTACCCCCAGTATGCAGTTGTGGTCCCTCTTATGCAGGCCCATAGTAGTGTCCCTTATACAATATCCCCAGTAATGGTCCCCCTTATACAGCCCCCAATTAGTTCCTCTTACTCAGTACCCCCAGTAGTGGCCCCCCAAATGCAGTGCCCCATGTAGTGTTCCCCCTTATGCAGTGCCCCCAGTAGCAGTCCCTACAATGCAGTGCACCCAGTACCGGTATCCCCTTATGCAGTGCCCTTTATATGGTGCCCCCAGTAGTAGTCCCCCCCCTATGCAGTACCCTTTATATAGTGCCCCCAGCAGTAGTCCCCCCATGCAGTTTTCCCAGTAGTGGTCCCCTTATGCAGGCACCCAGTAGTGATCCCCCCTATCCAGTGCCACCTGTAGTGGCCCTTCCTATTATTGCCCCCAGTAGTGGTCCCCCGAGTGCAGTGCCTCTAGTAGTAGGCCCCTTTTATAATGCCCCCAGTGGTAGTTCCCCCCCCAAGTAGTAGTCCCCAGTAGAGGTTCCCCCTCCCGATTAAGTGCCCCCAGTAGTAGCCCCCCCAGTAGAGGTCCTCCCAATAATGGTGCCCCCAGTAGTAGCCACCCCTCCCCCGTTGTGCCCCCACCACCAGTAGAGGTCCCCCCAGTAGTAGCCACCCCCCTCCCCCATTGTGCCCCCAGTAGTGCAGATAGGTTAAAAATATATATATATATAAAAATATACTTACCTGAATCCACGCTGCTGCTGCTCCGGTCCGCGACGCTGCTCCCGCCACCCACCAGTCCTCCCGGGTTGGCGCGCTCAGCATTATGGGACAGACGTCATGATGTCATGACGTCTGTCCCATTACCCACTGCAGGAGCCGGATGGAAGCCCGGCTCTTGCAGTGGGTGCTGCACCAGTCAATGAGAGTCTATCTGACTCTCATTGGCTGCTGTTTAACACACACATCACCACCAGCGCTGGCGGCGATGCGTGTGTTATGCACAGCCTGAGCCCGCCTCCTAGCGCTATTGGACAAGCGCTAAGGGGGAGGGAGCAGGCTCAGCTGTGAAGCACAGGACCAGCGCCGGTCCTGTGTAAATGTGTAGCGCTGACCGCACTCATTGCGGTCGGCGCTACACTGGCTAACTAGGGTGGGTGGGCCGGTACCGTGGCCAGCGGCGCCCCCCGCGCCGCCAGTCCAACGGCGCCCAGGGCACGCACCCCGCTCGCCCTGCCCTAGTTACGCCACTGCTGTACTGTACAGTAGATGTTGCTTTCACAATCTCCCTGAAATGCTTTTTCATACCTTAAGGTACAGTAGTGTTCATTCTGACACCCTTGGCCTAATCAGTTACTGTATGTGGACATACTATAACTGTGTTGTTTTTTTTTTAAAGGCAAAATTGTAGATGTGATGTATCGCTACAGCTACTGTACTGTTTTTTTTAAATATAATTACATTTTTTATTAGAGTACACTATGCCATCCTCAATGATTAGGTGTAGGGTACTACAGTATAATAAAAACTACAGTATAAGGGCTCTACTCATGTGTCTTGTGTCTAGGGACATTGCAGTCAAGTGTGGCATACTGTACTGTAATGTGTATAAATTAGGGGTGTGCACCGGCCACTTTTCGTGTTTTGGTTTTGGATCTGGATCTTTCTTCGTGTTTTGGATCTGGATTGGTTTTGCCAAAACCACCCTTCCGTGTTTTGGGTTCTGGGTTTTGTGTTTTGGATCTGTATTTTTTTGAAAAAAAGCATAAAAACAGCTAAAATCACAGAATTTGTAGGTTTTTCTGCTCCTATGCTATTATTAACCTCAATAACCTTAATTTCCACTCATTTCCAGTCTATTCTGAACACCTCACACCTCACAATAGTGTTTTTATGTCCAAAAGGTTGCACCGAGGTAGCTGGATGACTATGCTAAGCGACACGAGTGGGCGGCACAAACACGTGACCCATCTAGGAGTGACACTGCAGTGGCAGGCAGGATGGCAGTTAGAAAAACTAGGCCCCAAACTGTACATAATGCAAAGAAAAAAAGAGGTGCAAGATGGAATTGTCCTTGGGCCCTCCCACCCACCCTTATGTTGTATAAACAGGACATGCACACTTTAACAAATCAATCATTTCAGCGCCAGGGTCTGCCACACAACTGTGGCTGAAATGATTGGTTCGTTTGGGCCCCCACAAAACAAGCTGGCAATTAATGTGTCCCTGCACAAACTGGCTCTACGGAGGCAAGATGTCATCCTCATCCTCCTCATCCACCGATTCCTCACCCTCTTCAGTGTGTACATCCTCATCCTCACAAAGTATTAACTCGTCCCCACTTGAATCCACCACCACAGGTCCCTCTGTACCTTCTGGAGGCTGGTCTCCCTGGAAGAGCTGATAATTCATTTTGATGAACATCATCTTCTCCACATTCTGTGGAAGCAACCTCCTACGCCTTTCGCTGACAAGGTTCCCGGCTGCACTAAACACTCTTTCGGAGTACACACTGGAGGGGGGGCAACTCAGGTAAAATAGAGCCAGTTTGTACAGGGGCCTCCAAATTGCCTCTTTTTCCTGCCAGTACAGGTATGGACTGTCTGACATGCCTACTTGGATGCTGTCACCGATGTAATCCTCCACCATTCTGTCAATGGTGACAGTATCATATGCAGTGACAGTAGACATGTCAGAAATTGTTGCCAGGTCCTTCAGTCCGGACCAGATGTCCAAACTTGGTCCTGCCTGCCCTGCATCACCGCCAGCGGGTTGCTTAGGATACCTAAGTTTTTTCCTGGCAGCCCCAGTTGCGGGAGAAAATGAAGAAGGAGCCGTTGACGTGTCACGTTCCGCTTCAGCTGACAGTGTGTTCACCAGCAGGTCTTTGCACCTCTGCAGGCTTGTGTCGGCCGGAAAGAGAGACACCACATAGGCTTTAAACCTAGGATCGAGCACGGTGGCCAAAATGTAGTGGTCTGATTTCAACAGATTGACCACCCTGGAATCCTGGCAAAGCGAATGAAGGGCTTCATCCACAAGTCCCACATGCCGAGCGGAATCGCTCCGTCTTAGCTCCTCCTTCACTTTCTCCAGCTCCTTCTGCAAAAGCCTGATGAGGGGAATGACCTGACTCAAGCTGGCAGTGTCTGAACTGACTTCACGTGTGGCAAGTTCGAAGGGCTGAAGAACCTTGCACAACACGGAAATCATTCTCCACTGCGCTTGAGTCAGGTGCATACCCCCTCCTTTGCCTATGTCATAGGTGGATGTATAGGCTTGTATGGCCTTTTGCTGCTCCTCCATCCTCTGAAGCATATAGAGGGTTGAGTTCCACCGCGTCACAACCTCTTGCTTCAGGTGATGGTGGGGCAGGTTCAAGAGTGTTTGCTGGCGCTCCAGTCTTCGGCACGCAGTCGCTGAATGGCGAAAGTGGCCAGAAATTTTTCGGGCCACCCAAAGCGTCTCCTGCACGCCCCTGTCGCTTTTCAGAAAATTCTGCACCACCAAGTTTATTGTGTGAGCAAAACATGGGACGTGCTGGAATTTGCCCAGATGTAATGCCCGCACAATATTGGTGGCGTTGTCAGATATCACAAATCCCCAGGAGAGTCTAAGTGGGGTAAGCCACTGGGCGATGATTTCCCTCAGTTTCTCTAAGAGGTTGTCGGCGGTGTGCCTCTTACTGAAACCGGTGATACACAGCGTAGCCTGCCTTGTAACGAGCTGGCGTTTCTGAGATGCTGCTACTGGTGACGCTGCTGCTGTTGCTGCGTAAGGTGATACATCTACCCAGTGGGCTGTCACAGTCATATAGTCCTTAGTCTGCCCTGTTCCACTTGTCCACATGTCCGTGGTTAAGTGGACATTGTGTACAACGGCATTTTTCAGGACACTGAGGACACTTTTTCTGACGTTTCTGTACAGTCTCGGTATCGACTGCCTAGTGAAGTGGAATCTAGACGGGATTTGGAACCGGGGACACACTACCTCCATCAATTGTCTAAATCCCACTGCACTAATGGCGGATACCGGACGCACGTCTAACACCAACATAGCAGTCAAGGCCTCAGTTATACGTTTTGCTTCAGGATGACTGCTGTCGTACTTCATCCTCCTCGCTAAGGACTGTTGGAGGGTCAATTGTTTAGTAAAAGTAGTGGTGTTCCTACTTCCTCTCTGGGATGATGAACGACTCCCAGCAGCAGCAGCAACAGCAGCAGCGGCAGCAGTAGGCGTAGCAATGCAGGATCCTCCGGAGGAATCCCGGATAGGAGAGTCAGTCATGCCAGTGATATGGCCTGCAGGACTACTTCCGATCCTGACTAAGGAGGAAATTGACGAGGAGGGAGTTGACGGTGTGGTTTGCAGGCGCTTGGATACAACAGGACAACGGGATTTAGGTGTCCCTGGACTGCTTACGGTCTGAGCCAAAGTTTCTGAACTTGACAGTAACTTTTTATGAACGCGCTGCAGGTGCCGTATAAGGGAGGATGTTCCTAGGTGGTTGACGTCCCTACCCCTACTTATTTCACCTTTACATATGGTACATATGGCAAGACAGTTGTTGTCCGGATTTGGATAGAAATATTGCCAGACCAAAGAGGTGGAATGTTTGGTCTTCTGCCCAGGCATGACCGTGATGGGCTTTTTCATCCCACGGACAACAACTGTCTCCCCCGGAGCCTGATTTAAACAAACCACATCACCATCAGAATCCTCCTCGCCAACTTCCTCCTCAGCGCCAGCTACACCAGTATCCTCATCCTGTTGTACTTCAACAGTGACATCTTCAATTTGCATATCAGCAAGTGGACTGTGGGTGCTCCTTTCAGCACTTGCAGGGGGCGTGCAAATGGTGGAAAGAGCCACCTCTTCCCGTCCAGTGCTGGGAAGGTCAGGCATCGCAACCACCACCACACTTGGACTCTCTTTGGGGATTTGTGATATCTTCTTAGAAAGCACAGTTCTTCGCTGTGCTTTTGCCAGCTTAACTCTTTTGATTTTTTTAGTGGGAGGAGTGCTTCCATCGTCATGTGAAGCTGAACCACTAGTCATGAACATACTAGGGATCGACCTTAGCCGTTCCTTGCCACTCCGTGTCGTAAATGGCATATTGGCAAGTTTACGTTTCTCTTCAGCTGATTTAAATGTCTTTTTCAAGGTCATTTTCCTGAACTTTGCCATTTGGGATTGTATGTGCCCTCTACTATGACATTGGGCATCGGCCTTGGCAGACGACGTTGATGGCATGTTATCGTCTATGTCATGACTAGTGGCAGCAGCTTCAGCACTAGGAGGAAGTGGTTCTTGATCTTTCTCTATTTTATTTTTATCGGAGAAAGTTTGGTCCTCCATTTATGTTATATCGATTTGATATATACGTGCGGCTAAACACAGAAAATAAATTTTTTTTTGGTTTGGACTGGAGTGTACTTTGGGGGTTACAGCACCCTTTAACGGTCAAGCCAGCCGGCCCTTTACTTATGACACAGGCGCACGCTTGGCACTACTTTGTTGATGCACGTGCGGCTACTGCGCACACAATTCACAAACACAGAAAATAATTTTTTTTTTGGTTTGGACTGGAGTGTACTTTCGGGGGTTACAGCACCCTTAACGGTCAAGCCAGCCGGCCCTTTACTTATGACACAGGCGTACGCTTGGCACTACTTTGTTGATGCACGTGCGGCTACTGCGCACACAATTCACAAACACAGAAAATAATTTTTTTTTTGGTTTGGACTGGAGTGTACTTTCGGGGGTTACAGCACCCTTAACGGTCAAGCCAGCCGGCCCTTTACTTATGACACAGGCGAACGCTTGACACTACTTTGTTGATGCACGTGCGGCTACTGCGCACACAATTCACAAACACAGAAAATAATTTTTTTTTGGTTTGGACTGGAGTGTACTTTCAGGGGTTACAGCACCCTTTAACGGTCAAGCCAGCCGGCCCTTTACTTATGACACAGGCGCACGCTTGGCACTACTTTGTTGATGCACGTGCGGCTACTGCGCACACAATTCACAAACACAGAAAATAATTTTTTTTTGGTTTGGACTGGAGTGTACTTTCGGGGGTCACAGCACCCTTTAACGGTCAAGCCAGCCGGCCCTTTACTTATGACACAGGGGCACTCTTGGCACTACTTTGTTGATGCACGTGCGGCTACTGCGCACACAATTCACAAACACAGAAAATAATTTTTTTTTAGGTTTGGACTGGAGTGTACTTTCGGGGGTTACAGCACCCTTAACGGTCAAGCCAGCCGGCCCTTTACTTATGACACAGGCGCACGCTTGGCACTACTTTGTTGATGCACGTGCGGCTACTGCGCACACAATTCACAAACACAGAAAATAATTTTTTTTTGGTTTGGACTGGAGTGTACTTTCGGGGGTTACAGCACCCTTTAACGGTCAAGCCAGCCGGCCCTTTACTTATGACACAGGCGCACGCTTGGCACTACTTTGTTGATGCACGTGCGGCTACTGCGCACACAATTCACAAACACAGAAAATAATTTTTTTTTAGGTTTGGACTGGAGTGTACTTTCGGGGGTTACAGCACCCTTAACGGTCAAGCCAGCCGGCCCTTTACTTATGACACAGGCGCACGCTTGGCACTACTTTGTTGATGCACGTGCGGCTACTGCGCACACAATTCACAAACACAGAAAATAATTTTTTTTTTGGTTTGGACTGGAGTGTACTTTCGGGGGTTACAGCACCCTTAACGGTCAAGCCAGCCGGCCCTTTACTTATGACACAGGCGCACGCTTGGCACTACTTTGTTGATGCACGTGCGGCTACTGCGCACACAATTCACAAACACAGAAAATATATTATTTTTTTAGCACTTGGGGGGAGCACCCCTGATGGACAGAGCACCCCCTGGACAACACTACAGCACCCCTTTAGGACTGGGACACTGCACAGGACTTTGGAACTGACTGCACAACACAGTCCAGCCAGCCCCTATGGACTTTGAAGTAGTGGACACAGCCCCTATTAACAACAGCAGCACAGCACAACACAGCCAGCCCCTATGGACTTTGAAGTAGTGGACAACAGCAGCACTACACTACACTACACTACACAGCACTAACTCCCACCCTCCCTCTTCACTGTCCACAGCCGAGTGAGAAAATGGCGCCGACGCGGGTACCTTATATAGGATCCAAAACCCGCGAGACTCGGAAGGCGGGATGATGACGTTTTGCCTCGATGTCAGATCCGAGTCAGGCGGGAAAAGTCGAGCCTGACTCGGATCGGACTCGGATCGGGGGGGCTCGGGGGGGTTCGGATTTCAGAAATCCGAACCCGCTCACCCCTAGTATAAATGCACTGCTTATGTGTAGCATAATGTCTATAAGGGCACTAGTAAAGTGTGGCATAATGTCTGTAAGGGTACTAATTAGGGGTGAGCGGGTTCGGATTTCTGAAATCCGAACCCCCCCGAGCCACCCCGATCCGAGTCCGATCCGAATCAGGCTCGACTTTTCCCGCCTGACTCGGATCTGAAATCGAGGCAAAACGTCATCATCCCGCCTTCCGAGTCTCGCGGGTTTTGGATCCTATATAAGGTACCCGCGTCGGCGCCATTTTCTCACTCGGCTGTGGACAGTGAAGAGGGAGGGTGGGAGTTAGGGCTGTGTAGTGTAGTGTAGTGTAGTGCTGCTGTCGTCCACTACTTCAAAGTCCATAGGGGCTGGCTGTGTTGTGCTGTGCTGCTGTTGTTAATAGGGGCTGTGTCCACTACTTCAAAGTCCATAGGGGCTGTGTCCACTACTTCAAAGTCCATAGGGGCTGGCTGGACTGTGTTGTGCAATGTGCAGTCAGTTCTCCATAGGGGCTGTGTCCACTCCAAAGTCCTGTGCAGTGTCCCAGTCCTAAAGGGGTGCTGTTATGTTGTCCAGGGGGTGGTCTGTCCATCAGGGGTGCTCCCCCCAAGTGCTAAAAAAATAATATATTTTCTGTGTTTGTGAATTGTGTGCGCAGTAGCCGCACGTGCATCAACAAAGTAGTGCCAAGCGTGCGCCTGTGTCATAAGTAAAGGGCCGGCTGGCTTGACCGTTAAGGGTGCTGTAACCCCCGAAAGTACACTCCAGTCCAAACCAAAAAAAAAAATATTTTCTGTGTTTGTGAATTGTGTGCGCAGTAGCCGCACGTGCATCAACAAAGTAGTGCCAAGCGTGCGCCTGTGTCATAAGTAAAGGGCCGGCTGGCTTGACCGTTAAGGGTGCTGTAACCCCCGAAAGTACACTCCAGTCCAAACCAAAAAAAAATTATTTTCTGTGTTTGTGAATTGTGTGCGCAGTAGCCGCACGTGCATCAACAAAGTAGTGCCAAGCGTGCGCCTGTGTCATAAGTAAAGGGCCGGCTGGCTTGACCGTTAAGGGTGCTGTAACCCCCGAAAGTACACTCCAGTCCAAACCAAAAAAAAAATTATTTTCTGTGTTTGTGAATTGTGTGCGCAGTAGCCGCACGTGCATCAACAAAGTAGTGCCAAGCGTGCGCCTGTGTCATAAGTAAAGGGCCGGCTGGCTTGACCGTTAAAGGGTGCTGTAACCCCCAAAGTACACTCCAGTCCAAACCAAAAAAAAAATTATTTTCTGTGTTTGTGAATTGTGTGCGCAGTAGCCGCACGTGCATCAACAAAGTAGTGCCAAGCGTGCGCCTGTGTCATAAGTAAAGGGCCAGCTGGCTTGACCGTTAAAGGGTGCTGTAACCCCCAAAGTACACTCCAAACCAAAAAAATATATATTTTCTGTGTTTGTGACTTGTGTGCACTGTGGCTGCACGTGCATCAACAAAGGAGCAGCGCCAAGCGTGCGCCTATGTCCCATAAGTAAAGAGCCGGCTGGCTCATTCCTTAAAGGGTGGTGTAACCCACAAAGTGCACTACTCTCCAGCAAAAATAAAAAAATATTTTCTGTGTTTGTGTGCGCCTTAGCCGCACGTACATGTCAATATAACATAAATGGAGGACCAAACTTTCGCCGATAAAAATAAAATAGGGAAACATCAAGAACCACTTCCTCCTAGTGCTATTGCTGCTGCTGGGAGTTGTTCATCATCCCAGAGAGGAAGTAGGAACATCACTACTTTTACTAAACAATTGACCCTCCAACAGTCCCTAGCGATGAGGATGAAGTACGACAGCAGTCATCCTGAAGCAAAACGTATAACTGAGGCCTTGACTGCTATGTTGGTGTTAGACGTGCGTCTGGTATCCGCCATTAGTGCAGTGGGATTTAGACAATTGATGGAGGTAGTGTGTCCCCGGTTCCAAATCCCATCTAGATTCAACCTGCATCCTCAAAGCAGCAGCGACAAGCGTGCGTCTGTCTGTTAAAGGGTGGTGACACCCTCAAAGTGTGCTACACAAACAATTAAAATATTGTTCTTTTTTTTTCGGTCTTTGTGAAATGTGTGGGCTGTAGCCTCACCTGCATCCTCAAAGCAGCAGTGACAAGCGTGCGTCTGTCTGTTAAAGGGTGGTGACACCATCAAAGTGTGCTACACAAACAATTAAAATATTGTTCTTTTTTTTTCGGTCATTGTGAAATGTGTGGGCTGTAGCCGCACCTGCATCCTTAAAGCAGCAGCGACAAGCGTGCGTCTGTCTGTTAAAGGGTGGTGACACCCTCAAAGTGTGCTACACAAACAATAAAAATATTCTTCTTCTTTTTTCTGTCTTTGTGAATTGTGTGGGCTGTAGCCGCACTTGCATCCTCAAAGCAGCAGCGACAAGCGTGCGTCTGTCTGTTAAAGGGTGGTGTAACCCTCAAAGTACGCTCCACAAACAATAAAAATATTCTTTTTTTTTTCTGTCTTTGTGAATTGTGTGGGCTGTAGCCGCACTTGCATCCTCAAAGCAGCAGCGACAAGCGTGCGTCTGTCTGTTAAAGGATTACATCGGTGACAGCATCCAAGTAGGCATGTCAGACAGTCCGTACCTGTACTGGCAGGAAAAAGAAGCAATTTGGAGGTCCCTGTACAAACTGGCTCTATTTTACCTGAGTTGCCCCCCCTCCAGTGTGTACTCCGAAAGAGTGTTTAGTGCAGCCGGGAACCTTGTCAGCGAAAGGCGTAGGAGGTTGCTTCCACAAAATGTGGAGAAGATGTTGTTCATAAAATTAATTATCAACTCTTCCAGGGAGACCAGCCTCCAGAACGTACAGAGGGACCTGTGGTTCCAGCGGGGACGAATTAATACTCTGTGAGGATGAGGATGTGTGAGGAATCGGTGGATGAGGAGGATGAGGATGACATCTTGCCTCTGTAGAGCCAGTTTGTGCAGGGACAGATTAATTGCCAGCTTGTTTTGTGGGGGCCCAAACGAACCAATCATTTCAGCCACAGTTGTGTGGCAGACCCTGGCGCTGAAATGATTGGTTTGTTAAAGTGTGCATGTCCTGTTTATACAACATAAAGGTGGGTGGGAGGGCCCAAGGACAATTCCATCTTGCACCTCTTTTTTTTCTTTGCATTATGTACTGTTTGGGGCCTAGTTTTTCAAACTGCCATCCTGTCTGCCACTGCAGTTTCACGCCTAGATGGGTCACGTGTTTGTGCCGCCCACTCGTGTCGCTTAGCATAGTCATCCAGCTACCTCGGTGCAACCTTTTGGACATAAAAACACTATTGCGAGGTGTGAGGTGTTCAGAATAGACTGGAAATGAGTGGAAATTAAGGTTATTGAGGTTAATAATAGCATAGGAGCAGAAAAACCTACAAATTCTGTGATTTTAGCTGTTTTTATGCTTTTTTTCAAAAAAATACAGATCCAAAACACAAAACCCAGAACCCAAAACACGGAAGGGTGGTTTTGGCAAAACCAATCCAGATCCAAAACACGAAGAAAGATCCAGATCCAAAACCAAAACACAAAACACGAAAAGTGGCCGGTGCACACCCCTAGTACTAATGTGTACCATAATGTCTATATGGCTACTGTAAAGTACTGTACTGTACATTAGTGGGGTTTTTGTTAACAGGAATTCATCAGCGGCAAAGGGAGGAAAGACAGGTCCAGGTCTCCTTGCAGAGACAACACAACCGCCTAGCAGGTAAGTGCTGTACAGTCTTTCAGTAAACTGTCTTTGTTTGTGGTGTTATGTGGTGTTCGGGTAAAGATTTGAACTGTACAGTAGGGTAGGGGTATTTCTTGAGAGGGGGTCCATGAGCAGTCTCCTTCCGGGGTCCCCTCCTCTCAGTCAGGTGGCCGATAGTGCACTGACTCAGCGCAGCCGGACAGCGCTGCATTGATAGACTCTGGGCACTAGAATGTGCCTGGAGTCTATACTGCATGCGGAGGACACCGGCCATTTTCCAGGCATTTTTTACAGCGCTGACACAGGCACCAACGTGGGACTCGTAAGTATAGTATGGGTGTGCCCCCCTGGACCAGGGGCCCTTGTGCACTGTACACCCTGCACCCATTATAAATACTCCCCTGCAGAAGGGGTTTATTTGTTTCCAAACCGTTTAGAAGGATACTGATGGTACTGTGTTATATTTCTACAGTGCAGACACCACCATCACCACTGCAGGTAGTGGCGGGTCTAGGGGCAGGCAAACAGGGCCTTCGCCCAGAGCGCTGGCCCCTAGAGGGCACCACTGAGTCCCCAGGAGAGAGGCAAAAAAAATCTCTGAAAAAAAAAACAGCGCCGCTTTCCCCCCACTAGCCGTCGCCGCAGGGAGGCTGAATTTGCCGGACGCCCGCTGATATTTGATATCAGCAGGCACCATGCCCCCTCCCTGCAGCGGCAGCCGAAAGCCAGAGCTCACTCCTGAGCTCCGGCTTCCGCTCCCATGGGAATGCCTCCGTCTGGCAGCCATGCCCCCGGCACGCCCACCAAAGGGGGCGTGCTGTCAGTCACCATCGACAGCACGCCCCCTTTGGTGCAAGACCCGGAGCGACAGCTCCCTCCGTCGTGCGCATGCGCATTAGGGCACCATCGACCCGCTTGCGAGTGTCCTACGCTTGCGAGCGGGTCTGAATTAGGCCCAGTATTCAATGAGGGCGAGCCATGCAATCACACACGGCGCCTGTAGTGTGTGGCCACATTGCTTCCAAGCCGTGCCCAGTAACTACAGTATACTACTGTTCTAGTTGCACAAGCAAAGATTTTTTACTTGTACTGTATTACTTTTCACTTCTCGTGCACTATGTACACTCTTTCACTAGACTGTGTTTGCTTGTGGTGTCATGGAGGGTCTGGTAAAGTATTGTACAGTAGGGGTTTATTTGTTTAAAAATGTTTTGAGGGAAACTGATGTTACACTGTTATTTTTCCACAGTCAATACAGCACCACCACCATCACAGGCCCAGCAGGCCCAAGCTGGCCCGAGTGGACCTCCTCCAGCCAGTAAGTACAGTGCTCTCCAATTATTCCCTTGCTCACCTTGCTTCCCAGCTTTATCGTGTACTTCAGGAGATACAGTATATTATTGTACTGTACTGTATATTTCAGTACATCATAAATTATTGTAGGGGTTTTTTTTTCAAAATGAGATGGAGGTAAACTGTGCAAAATTTTTTTTTTATAGTTATCCCACCACCTGAGTTTCAGGAATCCTCTTTAGGTAAGAAAGTGGTGACAGTAAAGCTGGCTATACACTGTACTTCGGTGGGTCTGTACCAGCTATATATCTGTGAACAACAGTTTTCACATACTGTATTGCGTCAGCTGTACGGCATAGCCGGTGACTGATATACTGTACAGAATCATCCAAAACACTTTGTTCTTTGTGTATGGGTGGTCTGCTATATTTTTGAAGTCCCCTCATACTATATACTTGCTGCATATAGGCTGTGAAGTCTAGGGGCCTGATACAATTATGTCTTTGGGAGACCCATTCTTCCCAGGTATTGTAGGTTCCATTGCCTGTATCTCTACAGCCTCACCCTTGCCTATGTCTCTCTCAATTTCAACTCCCATGTCTTTCTGCTTCATTCTCTACCCTGCTGTGTTTCTCATAGTCCTGCCCAGGGGTGTGGGGAACCGGTGGGGTAGAGGGAGCAGTTGCCCCTCCATGATTTCTGTCTGGTGATTAAAGACTGTATTTTGCCCCTTCATGAACTTCTACACAAAACAGAATGGAGATGAATGAAATTGAAATGTGAATGAAGCTTTATTAGAACTAGCCAACTTTTGCTGTTTCTGTCATTTAATGTACCTTTTTTTCAAACTAAAACAGACACTCACTGCCAACAGGCGGAAGGACAGGGAATCCCACATCAAAGTAGAGGTACAGCAATAATAATTATAATAATGTCTACTTTACAGTATATACAATATTGTAGCGCTCTTTCACCAGCAGGGCTGAAGGTGCTAAACACACAAAGCGCGTACTGTAGAGTAGTACAAAAGCTTCTAACACACTTTTATCTGTATCCCATCATTTGGTTGTGTCAGCTTAGTGTGCAGGAAGCATCAGAGCAGAAAACGACACTCCAGGCAGTTACTGTAGTTATAGTAGCACCTACTGAAACTACAGTACAAAACACTTTGATACAGTACTGTATGTGTATATTATACTTTAACCCTATTACTGTTCTAATAGTGTTTTTTTTCCACAGAGCAACTCATAATAATGTTGAGGGTGGGGATGAACTGGATTTACGATATTTTAAATTTAATTTAATATTTTATAATTTTTTATTTACAAGTTTATTATTTTTTTTTATTATTTTATATTAAAAAAAGTTTGATCCAGTACTTTCCAGACTGTTTTGTGTATTTTGTTTCTCTTAGTATTAAGCAATGGTCAAAAATACAGGCAAGGTTCCAAAAGGTAGGCAGTGGTCAAAGGGTTTATCCAAAACATAAGCAGAGGTCATACATAGAGGGTCCAATAAAGAATTCTAAAATACAGTATAGCCAAGGCCAAAATTTTTGAGAATTACACAAGTATTGGTTTTCACAAAGTTTGCTGTTTCATTGTTTTTAGACCTGTCAGATGTTACTATGGTATACTGAAGTAAAACTACAAGCCTTTCATAAGTGTCAAAGGCTTTTATTGACAATTACTGTACATTAAGTTTATGCAAACAGTCAATATTTGCAATATTTTCAAGACCTCTGCAATTCACCCTGGCATGCTGTTAATCAACTTCTGGGCTGCATACAGTGCTGACTGATGGCCGACCGTTCTTGCCTAATCAATGCTTGGAGATTGTCAGAATTTGTGGGTTTTTGTTTGTCCACCCGCCTCTTGAGGATTGACCACAAAAATCAATGGGTTTAAGGTCTGGGGAGTTTCCTGGCAATGGACCCAAAATGTTGATGTTTTGTTCCCCGAGCCACTTATACATGGCTGTGTTCTTAGACAAAATTGTGAGTGATCCCACTCCCTTGGCTGAGAAGCAATCCCACACATGAAGGGTTTCAGGATGCATTACTGTTGGCATGACACAGGACTGATGGTAGTACTCATCTTTCCTTCTCCAGACAAGCATTTTTCCAGATGCCCCAAACTATCTGAAAGGGGATTCATCAGAGAAAATAGCTCTGCACTGGGACAGCCAGTAAGAGATACAGTAGCAGAGAAACAGTTGAGGTGAGAGGGGGAGAGGTCAGGGTAGAAATACTGTAGATCTGAGTATCATCAGAATAGAGATAATAATGGAGGTCAAAAAAGTTAATGAGTTCACCTAGAGAGGACGTACAGTATAGAGGGAGAATATGAGAGGTCCAAGAACAGAACCTTGGGGAACACCTACTGTAAGAGGAAGTGGGGGGGGGAGAGTCATGAGAGGAGACAAAGAAGGATCGTCAGAGAGGTACAGTAAGAGGACAGCCAGGAGAGGGCAGTGACATGTCGACCAAAGGAGTGAAGGATTTGCAGCAGAAGAGGGTGGTCGACAGTGTGGAAAGCAGCTTAAAAAGGTAAAGCGGATAGTGGGATGAAAGAAAGATGGTAAGGCAGTTGTAGACAATATGCTCAAGGAGCTTGGAGGCAAAAGGGAGGAGAGAGATGGGACGGTAAGTGGAGAGAGTGTTAGGATCAAGGGCCGGTTATTTAAGAATGGTGGAGACAAGGGCATGTTTGAATGCAGAAGGGACAGGTACTAGATGGTGAGGGAGATATTGAGGTGGTAGACAAGATGGGACCAGGCACAAGGAGAGATAGCAGAGTAGATGTGAAGGGATAGGGTCAAGGGGGAGGATCAGATGAGGGTCATGACTTCCTCTCCAGATACAGGGGAGAAGGATGTCAGAGTTGGTAAAATGGATGGGGAGGGGTTGATCTGGGAAAGGAGGCGAAGGAGACCTGGGGGACTGGTGGGATATGATATCCTGATGTACAGTATGAAATCAATTTTAGATGTATAGTAAAGTACAGTAGGTAGCAAAGTCAAGGGCAGAGAGTGAGTGAGGAGGGGAGGCAAGGAGGGAGTTGAAGCTGGCAAAGAGACACTGGGGATTTGAGGACTGGGGGGAGATGAGGTTCTTGAAATACTGTACTGTGGCAGGAGCGAGAGAGGATAGGGGTGAGAATTACAGTAGGGGAGAGGAGTCAAGCAGTGAAGAAAAGGAAACTGTCAATGTGAGCCCACTGCAGAAAATAATGCTCAGTGCCTGTATGTATAATAACATGAGGTTTGCAGTGCAAATCACACTGTACTGTATGTATAGTATGTACACTGAAGTGTAAAATGAATAACCGAGCAGAATTCTGCATGGTTTTTAAAATGTATACAAAAATCAGGGCCGAAACTAGGATAACTGTCACCCGGTGCAAGGCAGCAATTTTGCACCCTCTCCCATAAGGCAGTGCACTAGTCAAACTTCCTGGTATAGTGACTTACATTATTCCACACACTATAATGCCCATTACACCATTACACATTATGCCACACACTGTAATACCTATTACCAATGTGCCACTTACATACTTGCCCGACACCATTTTATGCCCCACAGTAATGCTTCTAATTACTTTAAAATTACCTGCTGTGTGCATTGCTCTGGCCTAACATATACTAGAGGTCCAGTAGGACCTCTAGTGTTTGTCTACTCCTTGGCGGCGGCCATTTTTGGATGGCCGTTTTCAGCAGAGTCCATGCGGACATCTAGTCTGGCTGGAATCTGCTGAAAATGGCCATCCAAAAATAGCCACAGCCAAGGAGGAGACAGACACTAGAGGTCCAGTAAGGATCTCTAGCATCTGTCTCCTCCTTGGCAGCGGCCATTTTTGGTGCCCGTTTTATGAATCTGCAGACCCCAAGCCACCGTGAGTCGGTCAGTCAGTCGGCTCTTTTTCACCCCCTGCATTCCGGCACCCGGTGCATGTGCACCTCTAGGTTCCCCCTAGTTGCGGCCCTGCAAAAAAAGAGATCTTACCGGGAATCAAACCCTCTGGTTAGGTCATGAACAAACATCGGCGCTAAGGTTTTTTTTTATTTTCACTCCGTGCGTCATCCAAGCACAGACAGCTGATTACGTAGGCACTGAGTGGGGGTGTTTGTGAAACCAAAGTGCCAGCACAAATAGCCAGCAGCCTCCCCACTCCCCTGTTAGAGTTGTGATTTCACAGACCATAATAGACACAAGGGGCAAAATTTACTAAGTGGCAGGTTCTAAACCCCGGCAGTTTGATGGCGGTTTTGCTACCCGCAGATTTACTAAGGCCAAAACCTGCAAAACCGCCATTAAAACACATTTCAGAATATAATAGAACAGGGCTGTCATTTAGAAACCACTGCAAAACCGCCACCAAACCCCCGGGGTTTAGAACCCGCCATCAAACCCGCTGCTTAGTAAATTTGGCCCAAGGCAGCCTTTTGTACTGACAGTAAATGAATGTTGGAGGAAGGGACAACTGAAGGCACACAAGGCGCATGCATTTGTCAGAATATTTTATTTTTGTCTTGAGAATGTCATTGCAAGCGTCTTTTAGGCACAGACTGCTGAGTGCAAGTATTTTTTTATTTGAAGTTCATATTGTTAATTTGGGTACTGAGAACTTTAAAAAGCGATCGGGGGTCCTGGGATTGTGTGAGCGCACTGCAGAAAAAGACGGTCAGCGCCTGTATGTGTTTCAGTGCAAATCATACTGTAGTGTAAAATGGCCCTGATTCAGAGCCGGACGCTCTGACCAGAGCGCTCGCTCTGAATCAGGGCCCACCTCCATAAATATGGAGCGTCCTCCTGGACGTTCGTATAGCTGTGGGTCACCACCCACAGCATATATACGAGCGTGCAGGATGATGGTCGCGATGGTTTTGACCATCGCGACCATCGCCACTGCGACCAGAAGCCTGCGGTTCAGTTTTTCAACCGCAGGGCCAAGAGAGATTTTGGCTCTATCAGAGCCAAAATCACTCCCACTGACATCACTAGTGATGTAAGTGGGGCCGGCTTCTGACGGTAGGCATTCCCTCCATCGTGCGCATGCGCAGTGCAGACCATCGACCCACTTGCGAGCGGACAGCCGCTCGCGAGTGGGTCTGAATCAGGCCCTATATGTTTAGTACATTAAAGTGTAAAAAGAGCAGAATTCTGCATGGTTTTTAAAAAATGTACAAAAAAAAGAGATCTTAGGGCCCTATATCCTCTTGTGCTTCTCATTACTTTAATATACAGTACTGTACTTCTTACTCCCCACTAGACCACCTACTCAGTGGCAAACGCAGGCTTTCTAGAGGGGGGTTTCCAAATGCTTGATTTTAGAGCAAGTGTGGCCAGTCCATGAAGAGGGCAGAATTAGTACTCAACCAGTTTTAATATGCGTCATACAAAGTGTATTGTGTATCATAATTCCAGAATATACAGGACCAGCGATCACAATAAGCCAGATGCGGCTATAGGGCCATCCTGCCTGAGCTGAATGTTTTTATTTTAGATGTGAGCACCATTCCAGACTATTGGAGCAAGTCCTGGAGCTTGGAGGAGCAGCAGAAGAACCTAGCACTGCCCTGGACATATATGTACATATTGGGCTCTATAGCATCCCTAATAGTGCATGTTTTCAGATCTCCTAGTTGGTGCACCGGTTATTTATTACTCTCTGATACATATTAAAAGATCCACAGGTGGTGCTAATTATTTCATTTGTGATACTGAGAAGAACATGCAACACTAGCAAAATTCTATTACATTACTATTTCTACTGTGGTCATGTGTGTGCTAGGGAGGGGGGTTTCCAGGCAGATGGAAACCCCCCCTGCCTTTGCCTATGCTACTGTAACACTTGGTTGCTTATGCTCTGTTGCTTATCTGGGTGTTATTGTTGCTAATGTAGCAATGTACAGTATATTATCCATGTCTTGCATTGTACTGTTAGTCACTAGTCAACCTATTTGTTTATGTACTTTCTAAGGCACTGCATAACACTTGAGGTGCCATATAAAGGATAATAACCCTGTAATATACAGTAGAGCGATGTACTGTACTGTTATACTGTAACTGTTATTTTTTGGTCCCAATACAGAACTACAGTACTGTAATGGTATCGATGAGGGCACAAGACCAGGAAAAGTACCATGGGTAACTAAGCATTTATGGCTATGGTTGCCATGAAGAAAAATAAAACACAAGAAAATTAGTGCTAAAAGTACATTATAATTTAATATTTATTGGAAAAGCAAACACAATAAAAAAATATTCTTGATTACAAAATGAGATTCAATTTACAGTACTAGCGTCAAAAAGGATGTACAGTATAGTACTATACTCTACTACATAGGACTTTTAAAATAACTGTTCATACTTTATACTGTACTACATCAGCAAAAGTACATGAGCTACAAAATCTTACACAGGTACATGTGTTGACATACAGTACAATTTTCAAAACATTTTTATTAATGCATACAGTAGAATTCTATACAGCAAGTACTGTACTACATACCAGTCGCTTCATAATTTCTTTCAACTATAACAGGCAAGTGTTATGAAATTCCTGCACTATTGCATAAGATCCCTAGAGTCGCTCTATGGAGGGTCTTCTGCCTATATAACAGCCACCCGCTGTTTCCTTAGTGTTAGACACACACACCAGTACTTAGGCGGCCACCAGGTCTTATATCTCCGAACAGTAGGGATTTATGCAACAGACCTAGATCACTAGGTAATAACTCAAGTAATGCAATCTTTGAAGTGCAGCACAGGATTTAACCATAGGTGAATGCAGGTAATGGACATTAGATAATGCAATTCTCTTGAAGTGCAGCACAGTATTAAACCATAGGTGAATGCAAGTAATAGAACACTCAGATATGTACCAGTCTTCAATGCAGTGGTAATGATTAAACACAGTCACAATTATTGCAGCAACACAACACAGCAGTCCCAATATAGAAAGGCACTGGTCAAAACAATGATTCCAGCAAGGCACAGGTCAACAGATAATGCAATCACAGGTAACACAACTAAAATCAATATCTAACCATTGATTTTACACTACACACTAACACTATCAACCCGGCACCCACCGCCCTAGGGTGCCGGGGATAGCCCAGGACAGGGGTACCCTAGGTCAGCCCAGGACAGGGGTACCCTGGAGAGGGGGACCCCTTTATTGGAGGGGTCCTCAACTCCCCAGGGATCCCTGGCCTGGGCTGACTAGCGGCCAGGGCTGATGCTGTAGCTGGGGGGCTCAGTGAAAGGGCTCCCCTGGATGTTACATCAATCCCCCGCTAGAAAGGGACCAGAGCTGGTTTGAAATATGAGGGACCTCACGCCATTTTTTTTCTCCATATATTTAAAACCAGGTCTGGCCCTGCTGCCTGGTGCTGGCTCTTAAATTACGGTGGAACCCTATTCATTTTGTTCCCCATAATTTTAGGTGCCAGGACTGACTGGCAAGTCTGGGACTGGTTATGCTTTTTGGGGGGGAGGAGGCCCTATGTCATTTTTTTTTTAAAATAAAAACACTTTATATTAGGTATACAGGCAGAAACATACACAAATCACACTGATCTGTGTATGTTTCTGACAAACTCACAGCTGAGGAGGTGGTCTATTTGAAACTTCTATTTCACAGTGAGTTTGCTACAATCTCACACGAGATTGGAAACTTGATTCTTAGTAAATTTGCAAGTTGCTTCTTTTTCATCTAAAGTACTTCATATTTTGGCCGATGGTGAGTTTTTTCGAGTTTGCAAACTCACATGAGTTTTAACAGTGAAAAAAGAGAACTCACTTCCAAACTCAATCGAGTTTGTCTTTAGTAAATTTCCGAGATGAAAAAAATGCCAAAACTCACATGAGAATGCAATAGATAAAAGAGTGGAAATTACCTCCGTGCACTCAAAACATCTGCTGCCTAATCACCAAACAGGATGAAAGGGTATCGCAAGCCCTTTATATCAACATGAAATACACAACAAATTAATGTAGGTGTAAAGGCACTGATGGATAGTAAAATGTAGAAAAATACTTAGATTTTCATATGAACGGTCCCGCTTGAATATTCAAATGTTATTTGATTTTCTCAAGATGGTAGATATTGTATAAATGAAAAAAAAGGGAACAAACACAAATATCAACAATTTCGTCATACTATGTAGTTTTCACATCAATTTTATATTGGTTACTAAGTATTAGAGTACCCCACTCACTAAAAAAGTGGATGTGGCGATCGCATCAAGGTATCTTTAGTTTCGCCAGAGGAAATTCTTCATGTACATCTATATTTCATATGGGAAACAGACAGGACGTACCCTACTTATGGTGCGTAGAAGGGGTGCCCCCCACATCAATGGTATCTTTAGGGAGGAGAATAGGCCTGATTTGGTCCTTAGTTTGGTCCTTAGTTCCCTTCGTTATAAAAGTCTCCCATTCCAAATTGGGTAGAAATTAATACATGGTTATGTATAAAGTCATTTATTACCATAAAATAAAAACAGCCAACTGTTTAAAATATAATCTTAAATCAACTAAAGGATATGGGTTTCTGGACATAAGTTAAAGTCAGATGGTGAAACTTAGTAGATTGCAAAGTCCGGTTCCTTACAATCCAAGAAAGGTAAGTAGTCTCACAATGTCCAGAGCGCCAAATCCAGAAGTCCACCCCTCACCAACACCAGATCTTTTACAAGGTATGGGAGATGGTCTAATAGGAACTTTGTTTATACCCTCCTTAAATGATGAATCTGAATAAGGGATCCAAGTCTTCACACCTAAATAGTAACCCTTCCCTATGTTTATTAAAAGCTCCACACTATAATAGTAAATCACCTATCATATTTAATACAGGTTCCGTCCGTTCCATTAGTGTTCTCTGACAACACGTTCCGGTCACATGTCCGGAAGCTGCGGGTTCCAGCAGCTTCGGTGTCCATTCACTAGAGGACCCTTTGCCGCCACTCTAGTGTTCCAAATGTCCAAGTCTCCATTCACTAGAGGATGTTACCTCCCCGCTCTAGTGTTTCAGGATGCCGGGATCTCATACACTAGAGGATGCCCAGCTTAAATGATCTTACAAAAACCATTTCACTTCGAAATCTTGGTTCAGTCCTGAAGGTGCTAAGGTGTTAAAATTGTATATACATTTAATTTCTTCTTTAGCTAGCCTAGTATTATCAGTTTTACATCTCTCAGGGTTTTTTACTAGTTTAATTCCAAAGAAACCTCTAATATCTTCTGTGGACTTGTTATGGACTTCTTTGAAATGGGCGGACAATGAATGTGTCTCAAGGCCTTTTCGTATATTTTGCAAATATTCCCCAATTCTATTCTTTAGATTCCTTTTTGTTTTTCCAATATAAAATTTATTGCAACTACACTTGATGGCATATATCACGTTCGTAGTGTTACACGTAATAAATTCTCTAATTTTATTTTTTCTTCCATTAATCTCTAATTCTTCAATCTTTTTGACACTTGAATCTTTTTTTATACTCCTACAGCCAAGACACAATCCACATTTGTAAAAGCAAGTTGAAGTAATCTGACCCCTATTAACCGTTGGGCCCAAGTGCGCACTTTTCACAAGCTTTGATTTAAGATTATCGGCCCTCCTATAGATGTACCTTGGTCTTGAGGGAATCAAACCTCCCAATATAGGGTCTCTCTGTAAAATCGACCAATGCCTCTTAATAATTCATTCAACTTCTTTATTTTGTGCACTGAATTTGGAAATAAATGCCCATTGATAGTCATTTTTAATTTCTTCGTAATCTTTTAAACTGACCACCTGGCATCGAATTGAACCAATTATGATGATGGCAAGTATTGGCTTGTGTCGAAGCTGGATAATTGGCAGAGACAGAATCTGTTCAAATTAAAATCTGCACGACGCTATTTTGGGAATGGCAAGAAGACGCCATTTTGCAAATGGCCGCCAAGTGCCATTTTAGCAAATCTCACACATAAATACATAC
Organism: Taudactylus pleione; assembly: GCA_031769625.1. Lineage (NCBI taxonomy): Eukaryota > Metazoa > Chordata > Amphibia > Anura > Myobatrachidae > Taudactylus > Taudactylus pleione. Next base: position 1,599,789 of record JAUIMM010001019.1, read on the forward strand.
GGCGATGCTATTTTTTAGCGTTGTGCAATTCCCATGCAATTTACATTTACTAAAACATATAATATAAACAACCCTGCAAAACACGTGCCACAGTGTACTTCGCAAACAAGTAGACACACAACGCTAACTAGCATCTTTTCTTAATATCCTTACACTTACACACTGCACACTTACATAAAAAGGTTCCCTAGCATTAAGGTTTATATTCAAGGTTTTATTTATTAAGTATGTAATAAAGCGACTGTATTTAAGATCTCAGGTTTAGTACATGATAAGCAGACCGTGTTTGGTGCCATTCTGAACCACTGTTTATTTGCAGATTTCTGGTTCCATTGGCAAGGAAATAGCAACATGCGTCTGGGAATTATGGATCATAGAGAGATAGGCATTGAAATGTTCTCTGTTCATGTAATGTAATTAGCCAGTTTAGACTTGTTCTTCAGCAGGAAATCGGACACAAAGAAGCTGTTGGAGGCTGAACTATTACAATACAAACTGACCTATGAACTGCATCATAACAGGAGAACCAGGAAGAAGAACCAATGGGATTATGCCAACTTGTTCTATTGTATTGCATATCTCTGCAAGGGTTTATATGCAAGCACCCTGAATCTGCTAGTCAGTCATCTTTTCTTTGCTGTTGACGGAGGTTTTATAGTTGATGCCGGGAATCTGGATTCAGAGCTAATGCGTATGTATTCGACTGTACTTAGTGATTGTATAATCTGTTTGCGCTAATTGTATTTAGATCACAGCGTGTAACTATCTGCTTTTTGGTGAATAATATCTTTTTGTGCTTTGGAAACACAATCAAAGTCTGGAAAGCAATAATTTCTTGTGCGACTTGTAACGCTAAATAGCGACATTTAGGGTGTATAGATAGGTAGGAATCGATAGTTGGGGGCTCAAAGTGAAATCACGTTACCATTCACACGGTAACACATGGTTATCGATCTCTTAGCAAAGGGTGGAGGCGCCATATGCAGGAAAGAACACATTGTGCCTTCGAATACTTGCTACCACTTTGTTGCTGAGAGACCGCTATCCGTTATTGTGTAAGTTCAAGGAGCGCTGATTAGAATCCAGGGACCAGGAAGGAATAAGCTTGTTTTCTTTCATTGATAAAACTTCATGTTAAATGGGGAAGTCACACAATAGTGTATACGTATTTCCTGTATTGCTGCCGCGTGTTTAAACAAAACCGTTGAGATTGCATTGTGATTTTGATAGCGTGATAGCATAATTTTAAAGATCTTAGTCGGTGCTGCCATATCTGGGAAAACATTTATTTTTCTGCGCAGGAAAAAGGTGTGTAACAGTGAACGTGTGTTGGTAGGGGTAACATGTTCCCTAGCTACGGGTATCGTAGGACCCTTAGGGGCTAGGCGCCTGGTGTCGGCCTAGTGACTCGGTAGTAGATACTGAAGTTTATACAACAGCAGGTGTAGTTGTTGTTTTGTGTTAGGTATCGGCTCTCAGTGTGATCGCAGCATCCAGTGATCAGTTAGGGTTATTGGGCATTGTGGTTGAACCGCACAGTTGTGGCATATTGTGATTGTGAAATGAGTAGTGGTGGACGAAATCACTGAAAAGGGTAAGTGTTATTGGAATGCTTAAATTCTAGCAGTGCAAAGTACTCGAAAAGGGCTTAGGTGCATGGAAGCAGCCTGGTTATTCTTCCATAGGTGTGTGGGCGCGTCCTGTTAATATTGTCCACAGGTAAGTGAAAGTAGCCTTGACATTCTTTCACCGATTTAAATCTCTATTGAAAAGTTTAGTGTTATTTTCCCAAGATGGGAGCCAAGCAAACAGTAGAGAGGTTAGATGATGTGCTGCTCTTGGAAGCGCTGATTGAGTCGGCACAGCATATAATGCATACTAAGTATGGTGCGTATGCAACTATGTACTGTGATGTATGGTTTAAGATGATGAGAATGAGTGTTAAACCTTTTCCCAGAATTGGCAGCTTTGATAAGGAGGTATTGAACAATATCCGAGATAGCATCTGTATGGTGCACTCTCGAAAGAAAAAGATAAAGTATAACGATTGTTTAAAGCTGTGGCAGCACGAGGGGGATACGTGGCCTAGGGGTGTGCATGCGACGCAAACCAGTGTTGCATGCACGATGCAGGGAAGTGCGCACACAGCGCTAAACAGCCTTGTGTGCACGCTGCAAAATAGTGTGCAAACCAAGCAAGGTAGTGTTGCAGAAGGTAATGTCAGTAGTTCACGCACACCACCACCGCCCTATGTGGATGGGAGTGAAGGTACAGTCGATGTAAAAACCCATAAAAATGTAACATGTAACCTGTACCCTCTCTTGTAATTATAAGGAATGTGTTCATGATGTAGATGATGACCCTGTTGTGATGTCCACTCTCTCCCATGATGCACAAATGTTAAATGTACCACCACAGCAAGCACAGGTAGCTGCCTCATTAGTATCAGAAATGGAGGTAGCCCCACCCGTACAGGAAGTATTAACCCCCGCTTTAACAGTAGCAGAGATTACTAATACCATATGTAGTAGCAGTAGGCTGAATCCTCGACTAGGTAATTCGGCCAAAGGTAGCATTATGGCAGGCATACATCCCGTCCGGACAATAACTGTTCCCTATGGGAATCTGAATGCGAATGTTGTAGTGCCCACAAGGGATGTAATGATGCATTGTCCTTGGACAAGAGCTGAACTAAATTCCATAATGATCGACTTCCCTGACCCTAAGAAGGAATTAGCAAAACGGCAAAGATTTGTGAAAAACTTGGGTAATGCTCACGAGCCAACCAATAAAGATTGGCGAGTGGTGTTAAGGGCGTGTCCTCCACACAATACCGATGTGAAAAAGTTTATCCTGGATTGTGTATTGGAGGGAGATGACCCCTTAACAGACGAGGATAACCAAGGTAACATTACCTGCATAATAACTCAATTGGGTGTATATTTTCCGGTAGTAGTTAACTGGAGTAAAATTTTCACCATAAAACAAAAAGAGTTAATCTGCAGAAGATTACTGTACCCGAGCTCTGCAGACTATCACCCAGTACACTGGGATAGAAGATATTAAAGATAGCACTCACCATAAGGAAATGGTCATCACAGTACTTACGGATGGTCTTAAAGACAATCTAAAGAGTCCAGACCTCTCTACATGGCTGGAGGGGAGTTACTGTAGACACACTAAGGGAGTCTGCTATTGAGCACAATAAAAACAACCTCAAGAAGAGAGAGATCCAGAGCGAGAAGCTAATGGCTGTTAGCATTCAAGCTCTAGAAGGAATGAATATACCATCACAGCCACCAGACACACATGCACCTGCACAGCTACACGTCCTCACCAATCCTACATCGCCACAAACACAGCCCTATCCCACTTATAACACACAGCCACAAAACCCATACTACCCTCAGACACCATATTAGCCTCAAAATCCTTATCCACACTCACAATCTTTCTCTACTGCACAACCAACACAACAACTCCTTTTCCACCACCCCACTCATGAAGGTGTTTTAACTGCAACCAAGTGGGACATGTAGTTAGGAACTGTAAGGTGAAGAGGGTATGACCCCCTAACCAGGTAGTACCTAGATATCCACATAAGGGATATATGCAGGATGCAGGGAATGTTCCACAGTCACCTGTTCCAGTTGTGGCCTTAAATGCTGTATTGGAGAGTGAGAGTCAATGCTAGGGGGCAGGTCATACCTTTAGTCTACAGCCAGTCAAGTTAACTGGGGATGCTAGAGAGGAACTTGTAGTGTTAATTGACATAGCTGGTACTAAACATCCTTTTCTTGTAGACACAGGGGCGACCAGATCAGTGATAAAATCTCCATTTAATTTACAGGTGACCAGCGAAACAGTACCAGCAATGGGTGTAACGGGTAAAGTGCAACATTATCCTTTAACCAAATCCACAGAGGTTACTATCGGGCCATTGCATGCCAGACATTCTTTTCTCCTGGCAGCAGCGGCCCCTACCAACTTGCCGGGAAGGGATTTGTTATATAAGTTGGGATGTGTCATATATTGTACCCCTGATGGTATCTTCTTAGATATCCCAGACAGAGTTGCGCACGAGGTGAGGGATATATTGGACATTCCCCAAAGGTTAATGTTTCACTCTACTGTTTCAGATAAAAATCCATCTCAAGTAGCACAAATGTTATCTCAGATACCGGGGTCCCTCTGGACCAAAGATGGACAGGACACTGGATTTATGGCAAGCGTAGCTCCCGTAATGGTACATTTTAAAAAGCAGTAGGCAAGCTCCAAAAATTCCCCAGTACCCGCTAAAACAGGAGCTTGAGATAGGGATTTATCCCATAATTGAGCGGTTATTACAACAGGGAATTCCAGTCCATACAGCAAGTGTAGCCAACAGTCCCATCTTTCCTGTGAAGAAGAGTGGTGGGAAGGGTTATAGGCTGGTACAGGACCTTAGAGGGGTTAATAAGGTAGTAGAAAGCCAATTCCCCGTAGTGCCGAATCCAGCTGTCATTCTCATGCAGATCCCACCAAATGCAACCCATTTTACTGTCATTGACCTCTGTTCTGCCTTCTTCTCCGTCCCTCTTCATCCTGACTGTCAGTACCTATTTGCATTTACATACAGGAGGGTACAATACACATGGACACGATTGCCCCAAGGTTTCATAGACAGCCCCAGTATCTTCTCCCAGACCTTACATGACTGTTTACAATCTTTTCAACCTGCCAATGGATCTGTTCTAATACAATATGTGGACAATTAATTGTTGTGTTCTGATTCATTTATGTCATGTTTAAATGATACTAAACTTTTATTGCTTCATCTCTCGCAAACAGCACACAAGGTTGCTAAGGACAAACTACAGCCATGCCATTCCAGGGTTAAATACTTGGGACATTGCCTAACCCAGGGGTAATGACATCTGACCAATGACAGAATCCAAGCCATACAGACCATGACGCTGCCACAGAACCAACAGCAAATCCGTACCTTCTTGGGAATGTATGGATACTGCAGAATGTGGATCCCAGGTTTTTCTATTTTGGCCTTGCCATTACAGGACTGAGGACCTCATTCAGAGTCGGTCGTGAGCGCTGAGCGATTGCAACCGACTCGATGTTGGTCCACAGGGCATGCGCACGACGGAGACGGCTCCATCGCGCGCATGCGCGAGCCCCCGCTAATGACGGATCACCCGTCGTTAGCGGGCTCGAAGCAGATGGAGCGAGCTGTCAATGTTGATTGACAGCTCGCTCCATTTGCTGGACGGGCAGGGATCGTGCCCGGCCAAACAAAGGCATTCCTTTCGGAACGCTTGCCGTTTTGTGGGCGTCCCCACTGACATCATCAGTGATGTCAGTGAGGAGCTTCCTGCTCAAACAGAGCAGGAAGCTCCCTGGGGCTTAAGGTTGACAAGACCCTATCCTAGGGTCTCGTCATAAGCACCAATGGTCGTGATGGTCTTGACCATCGCAACCATCTCCCTTAGCGGTCATTAGAGCTGTGGGTGTTAACTCACAGCCTAACGACCGACATGGTGGTGGTCGTTCAGGATACAAGCGGCCGCCCTGTTTCTGAGCGACCGCTTGCATCCTATGACCGCCTCTGAATGAGGCCCTTAGTCTCTACCTCAAAGCCCGATCATGTCATACACACAGAGGAAACACAGCAGGCTTTCCTTAATCTTAAGGATAGTCTGACAAGAAAATTGGGAATACCTGATTATGAAAAACCTTTTGATTTGTATTGTACAGAAGCTAATGGTTGTGCAGCAGGTGTCCTCACACAAAAACAGGGCGATGCCAGTAGGCCCATAGCATACTACAGTGCACAATTGGACACTATGGCAAGATCCCTCCCAACGTGTTTAAGAAGTGTAGCAGCAACTGCTCTATTGGTCAGTAAGAGTGAGGATGTAGTATTAGGCCATGATATGATTGTTTATACACCCCATTCTGTATCTGCTTTGCTGAATCTGCCCAAACCAGACATGTCTCCTCAGCTAGGTTCACAAAATGGGAACTAGCTCTAATAGCACCTGCAAACATCACCATCAAATGGTGCAGTACGTTAAATCCAGCAACGTATGTACCATATGTGCAACAGGATGCACAAAGGGTGGAGAGAGGTGAGTCGCTGGTGGAAGGTGAGTTCTGCAGGTATATTGATGCACATGATTGTATGTAATATCTGAATCAAACCTTTACTGCAAGACCTGACATACGGGATTCACCTTTAGAAAATGTAGATGTGACATTTTACATGGATGGGAGTCATAGACAGACTGACACTGGACAGTTATGTACAGGTTATGCTGTGGTAAATGACAAAGACATCATAGAAGCCAAACCTCTTGGTCCACTTCACTCGGCCCAAGTGGCGGAGCTGGTGGCACTAAGGAGAGCTTGTGAATTAGCAGAAGGTAAATCTGCTAATATCTACACTGACTCTAGGTACACCTTCGGGGTGGTACATTATTTCGGTGCTCTATGGCGTCTGAGAAATTTTATGACAGCAGCAGGCACACCAGTTGCACATTCCAGACATATAAAAGGACTACTGACATCAATCCAATTGCCAAAGGCAGTGGCCGTGATTAAGTGTAAAGCCCATACATGTGAGGATGATCCAGTGTCACTGGGCAACAACAGGGCAGATGAAGCTGCCAAATGGGTAGCAGGGTTAAAAGTGAACATACCAATTAACCAAATGATGTTTCAAATGATTGATATGCAGAAATTAATTGAGATGCAAAATTTGTGTTCCATTCGGGAAAAGGCAGTCTGGGGGTCTAAAGGGGGGCATCCGCTACACGATTTTAGCAGGCGATTGAACGACAACGACATCGTTGTCGTTCAATTGTTTAAAAATTGTTTATAAATCGTGCAGTGCTTGGTCATTAATGATCAACGATGCACGCTCCAACTGGTCGTTTGATCATCTTGTCAGTTGACTGAACATGCAGGTCAATTTCACTTGATCTATTAAAGATAGTTTGCAAATCATTTGCAAGTCGTTCAGACTGAAAGATAAAATTTCAAGGGAAAAAAATCAAGGGAAAATCGTTTAGAGATTGGACAGGGAGTAGATCATCTAGTGGATGCTCCCCTTAAGGGATGTGGGCAGGAGTCCTCTGGACTCTGGGGAGATGGACAAGGTAAGCCAGTGGCCCACAAGGCGTACTACCCAAGCCTGGCTGAGGCAGCACACGGTCTGACTCACTTTGGAAAGCAAGGTATGTGCAAATTGGTGAGAGCATACTGGTGTGCACAGGGTTTTTCTTCCCAAGCGGAAAAGAGAGCAATGTCCTGTTTGACCTGCTTAAGGAAGAACATTGGGAAAACCATCCCTACCGAACCATCCCACATTCCTCCAACCGACGGACCCTTTTCAGGTAATACAAATTGATTTCATCCAATTACCACCCTGCAGGAATCTCAAGTATGTATTAGTGTGCACTGATGTGTTTTCTAATTGGGTTGAGGCATACCCAGCTGCCACTAATACTGCTGCGGTTACTGCTAAGAATATAGTTCAGGAGTTTGTATGCAGATACGGTATCCCTAGAATTATTGAAAGTGATAGGGGTACTCATTTCACAGGTGATGTCTTCCAAAACATGTGTAAGTTGATGGGTATTAATAGTGCCAAGGTGGAGAGGATGAACGGGACTATTAAAAATAAATTAAGTAAACTCATGGCGGAAACTGGATTGGGTTGGCCAGAAGCACTACCACTTGTCCTTCATAGTATCAGCACAATTCCTAGACCCCCTCTCAATCTATCCCCCTTTGAAATACTGTTTGGTAGACAACCTCATTTGATTATAAGTCTGCAGGAAGATTTGAAAAGTAACAATGAGGTTACTGTAAGGTATCTTATAAAGCAGCAACAGCAGAAACTGAAATTGTTGTTACATGATATGCCAGAAACAAACTGTCATGATGTTGAACCTGGAGAATTTGTTATGATCAGAAATTTCTTGCGTTCAGGTTGTTTGATAGATTGGTGGGAATGTCCATTTCAGGTGTTGCTAATGAGTACAACTTCATTGAAAGTGGCAGAGAGAGATACCTGGGTCCATTCCACTCACTGTAAGAAGGTCAACCAACCAGTGGAGAGACAAGTCGGAATCGAGGCAGATAATGTAGACCTGTCAATTGCGAGTCTGTGTCGGGAAGGTTAAAGGTTACAGTGAGATACCTGAGCTAAATAAATTTGTAGATCATTGTTTTCAGCAATGGATTGGTCTGCTGTGGTTATCTTTGTGTTTTCTCCCAGAGCTCTCATTATCTTGGGTCGTTTCAGGATCTCAGGTTTCTGTGATGGAAGACAGGAGGATGGAGAGGGGAGCTGATGGTGATATCAATGGAGTGGAGTTGGGAGGAGTGCTAAACCAACCGGGAGAGTAGCTGACCAAACCCAGTACAGTAATTGTTAAGAGATCTGCTATGTTGGAAACTCAGAGACAATGTGAAGGTCTACCGTCTGAGGATTATTGTATTTGTGAATTTTGTGGGTCCTTAGTTGATGAGAATTGCATCCGGCAGTTCCAACCTAAGTATAACCAGTATTGGGGTGGGTATCCTTTAGAGGATTATCATACTATGGAGGGCAAAGTTTTAAACCAGACTGACTGTTGGGTGTGTTCTCATGTGCCTAAGGGACAGCATAATGTAGGCTTAGTGCCATTTCCATTAAATGTCTCTGAGGTTTTAGAACTGCAACAAGGGAGGGCACTAGATGGAAAATTTCTAAACACCAAATCACCTCATTTTAATCTCCACCAGTGCCAAGTGGATAAATCACTTTTATGTTTGAACATCACGAACTGCAATAAACCAGGAAGTTGGGAGGTGATGGGGAATAACCAGACGATGACCTTCTCAATAAGAACTGATTATGAGCCTATAAATTTTAAAATTTTACGCACAATTAGGTTAAATGGGAGACACTTCTGGTATTGATATACATTAAGTAACATCAAAGAAATGGTTGGCAAAGTACCAGAAGAGTACTGTTCCAGGGTGATACAACCAGAAACGTGTGTTAGCCAGATGGGAGAACCTGAGATAGGATCATTTGTGAGGGAAATGTGTTGGATGATCATGATGCATTCTATTCCTTATGTTCTCCCCGATGATGTATATTTTATATGTGGAAGGAAAGCGTATAAATGGCTCTCTCCCGAGTTCTGAAGGTTTGTGTTACCTGGGAAGAGTACTCCCAGAGGTTATGACCCTTACACATGGTGAAATGCTTGGTATTCATAAAAACATACCATCACCATATCTTCACACACAGTATGAACATAGACACAAACGGAATATGATACCTGGTGATGTACATAAAGCCGCACAGATAATTAGTGAAACAACTGGCTTTCAAGCCACCCAATTTGGTATAAAGTGTTGCACACACATTACAAATAATACTAGTGACCCCATGGAGGTGATAGACCAGAAGATGGCCGAAATTCTGCAGCTGAAATTGGAATTTCGGAAAAGAAAATGTGTTCCTACTGTGTTGAAATGTGGAAAATGTAAAGATAAGGTAAATCAAAAGAATGAAATTATGATGGTGGTTAGAAGTAACAATATGAATACTGAGATAAATGTAGGACTGCATTACAACCCTGAACTAGAATGTACCATCAGATGATGTATAGATTTAGACATGCATGAAATGTATTATGAAATGTTATTTTAAACATCTTAAATAATGTAAGTCGCTATCTGCTCCAAGACTTCCTTGATAGGTTAGATGCATCCCCACATCTTTTACATGATCTCCCAAGATCCACGGCGTGCGTATAAAGGTAGTTTTATGTCCCCCAGAGACACATTATTGATGGTTTAAGAACCACCGAGTACCATCCCATAATATAACATTAAATGTCATACTGTAAGCCTAAATTAATTTTTAAAATCAGATTGTGATAGCATGTTGTTTGCTATCAAAGGGTGTACTGTTGAAGCTTGATAATTGGCAGAGACAGAATCTGTTAAAATTAAAATCTGCACTATGCCATTTTGCAAATGGCAACAAGATGCCATTTTGCGAATGGCCGCCCAGCGCCATTTTAGCGAATCTCACACATTATAAGTACATACGGCAATGCTATTTTTTAGCGTCATGCGATTCCCACACAATAAGACAAAGTTAAAAGTCCTCATTATATAAATACATACATTTACTAAAACATATAATATAAACAACCCTGCAAAACACGTGCCACAGTGTACTTCACAAACACGTAGACGCACAACGCTAACTAGCATCTTTTCTTAATATCCTTACACATACACACTGCACACTTACATAAAAAGGTTCCCTAGCATTAAGGTTTATATTAAAGGTTTTATTTATTATTAAGTATGTAAAAAAGCGACTGTATTTAAGATCTCGGGTTTAGTACATGATAAGCAGACCGTGTTTGGTGCCAATCTGAAACACTGTTTATTTGCAGATTTCCGGTTCCATCGGCAAGGAAATCGCAACAAGCATCTGGGAATTATGGATCATAGAGGTTTAGGCATTGAAATGTACTCTATTCATGTAATGTAATTAGCCAGTTTAGACTTGTTCTTCGGTGGGAAAACAGACACAAAGAACCTGTTGGAGGCTGAACTATTACAATACAAACTGACCTATGAACTGCATCGTAACAGGAGAACCAGGAAGAAGAACCAATGGGATTATGCCAACTTGTTCTATTTTATTGCCTATCTCTGCAAGGGTTTATATGCAAGCACCCTGAATCTGCTAGTCAGTCATCTTTTCTTTGCTGTTGACGGAGGTTTCATAGTTGATGCCGAGAATCTGGATTCAGAGCACAGGCGTATGTATTTGACTGTACCTAGTGATTGTATAATGTTTGCACTAATTGTATTTAGATTACAGCGTGTAACTATCTGCTTTTTGGTGAATAATATCTTTCTGTACTTTGGAAACACAATCAAAGTCTGGAAAGCAATTATTTCTTGTGCGACTTATAATGCTAAATAGCAACATTTAGGGTGTATAGATAGGTAGGAATCAATACTTGGATGTATGAAGATGAGTCCGTTGGTTTCTTGTACGTTTCAGTATGTACTACATCATTTTCAATGTATATGGAAATATCCAGAAAATTCAATGTGTCCTGTGGTATGTCGAAGGTCAATTTTATATTTTTCTCATTATTATTGAGGAAGGCACAAAAATCATTTAAAATGTCTTTTTCCTCTCCATATAAAAAATATATACCCGATCTAACGTGACCAGGACACCAGGTTCGCCTCGAAGGGGTTATTATTCCAGACCATCTCGTCCTCCCATAACCCCATAAAAATGTTGGCATAACTCAGGGCAAACCTGGTGCCCATAGCTGTCCCGATCAACTGTAAGTAAAAATCTTCTTTAAAATGAAAAAAATTGTGTTTAAGAATAAAATCAATACTTTTCATTAAATATTCTTGTAATTGTGCACAGTGATCTGACGTTACTAGGGCTTGAGAAACTGCTTCCAACCCTTGATTGTGCCTGATTATAGTATATTGCGATGTGACATCGGCACTCACTAAAAAATCTATACTCCATTTAAAATCTTTCAAAATGTTTAAAATATCCCTTGTGTCTTTAAGATGTGATTTATTAAAAAATACTAACGGCTGAAGAAAAAAATCTATGAATTTGGACAAATTTGCTGTAAGGGAATCAACTCCAGAAACTATGGGCCTACGTGGAGGATTCATAGGGTCCTTGTGTACTTTTGGTAACACATAAAGGACCGGTACTTGCAGTGATTCTTTAAATAGGAATTTTGCTTCATTTGGTATTCAAGTTCCATTTTCCAAATACAGATTGATCAATTTTTTCAAATCTGCTTGGAAATTTTCTGTGGGAACTTTCCTCATTTTTTTGTATGTACTGTTATCTGACAATTGTCGGAATACTTCATTTTCATAGTCCATTGTGTTCATCACCACAATTCCACCCCCTTTATCCGCAGGTTTAATTATTAACTCCGTATTCTCTTTAGTTCTTTCAGTGCCATTCTTTCCTTATACTTGAGGTTTGCCCTGATTTTTTTGTTTTTGAGTTCTTTAATATCTTCAAGGACTTGAGAAGAGAAGGCTTTTATATAGCTACCTTTCATATAGGCAGGATAAAAGGTTGACTTGGGTTTGAAGTTTTGTATTTGTTCAGTCGGCATTTGATTCAAACACTCTCCTCCGTCTTTACTCAAGAAAAATCTTTTTATCGTCAGTTTCCTAACAAACTTATGAACATCAATGAATAATTAAAATTAATTGATCTTTGCCATTGGGGTATATTTCAGACCCTTATTTAGCAGTGAGGTTTCATTTCTATTTAACAAATGTGAGATGAGGTGGAAAATCTGTATTCAGCAGTTGTATGTTTTGATCATCATGTGATACCTGTAAATTTACCGGTGTGAAACCATGATGAATATTGCCACTATCCCTTTTTTTTCTTTTTTCTTTCCTTTCTGTTTCTTTTTTTTTCCCCATTATTCCTCCTCTTTTTCCTCATTTTCTGGGTATTATTCTCTCAGAGGTCTGTCTATACTTCCTTTCTCTAAAAAATGCTGCCTAAGCATGGAGATGGGTAAATCTAATACCGGATCAAATCTATTATGTCGAGGGGTATAATGATTTTCATCTCCATATCATGAATTCTGTTTTACATGATCTGCTCTACTGCGTGATGGAGTTTGATTCTTTCTATACCTAGGTGTCTGGTAATGATTCCTAAATCTGTCCTTAGGATAAGTGGGTTTAAAGTTACCCCTCCGACTGTCGGTATATTGTCGATTCTGGGGATATTTCTTTCTTTTCCATAGTGTTGGTAACCGCGATCTATCTTTTTCTGCATATTTTTTTGGATTCTGTGGTATATCCCACATAATCTATTTCTTCTTCCTCTGGCATCCATGATATCATCAAATCTTCCTCTGGTCCTACTTCATTATATCTTTCTGTATCCATATCAGTCTCTAACAATGCCCTATCTCTATTTCATTTTTTTTATTTCCTTTTTTCTCCCCTCAAAACCTTCTTTTCAATTCTTTCTATTTTCTCTCTTAAGTTGCCATTCTCAGATGTTGTAATAAATGTCTCTAGTATATGAGATCCTGGCATCCTGAAGCACTAGAGCGGTGAGGGAACATCCTCTAGTGAATGGAGACTCGGACATCTGGAACACTAGATCAGCAGCAAAGGGTCCTCTAGTGAATGGACACTGGAGCTGCTGGAACACGCAGCTTCCAGACATGTGACCGGAATGCGCTGTCAGAGAACACAAATGGAACGGACGGAACCTGTATTCAATATGATAGGTGATTTACTATTATAGTGTGGAGCTTTTAATAAACATAGGGAAGGGTTACTATTTAGGTGTGAAGACTTGGGACAATAAGGACCAATGTGTAAATATTGCGGGTTGGAGTTTGCACAGGACAGATCTACCCTGGGATAATCAGAAACTTATACCACCTAAATATGTTATGATAATATTAGTGTGGTAGGAAATAATACAGAGGACCAACTAATAAGTTTTATGTGACCAGACTCTGGTAAGTATTTTAAAGAGTTGGCGGTGCTCCTCAGAGTCAGAAACAGCTAATACATAGGTATGGAAAGAAAAGAAAACTCTGTTTTGGGGGCACTCAGTAAATTAGAAAATTGATTGTATGAAAATATTAGGTTAAAATATAACTTTTAATAGATATAGAACCAAAACTAATTAATGCACACAAAACAAAAGACTATTACATACACAAAAATTACCAGTAGTAACCAAAAGGGGAACTACTTGAATACTATTTCTAGATAATCTAGAAAGGAAAAAGAAATCTGGATGAAGGCGAATATATAGAGATTTAAGGTATTGTTCAAATAATGTATACTTATGACAATAGTGTTATCCTTTATAAAGGATCAATAAATCCAAACCGTAATGGATACAATGTTTTAAGTATCACGAACTGATAAATCCGTAGGTTAATGGTTATTATGTAAAAAAATTTAATATTTTAGACATCAGATAACCCTCCTGTACATTCAGCAATTAATCAGTAAAAGCAACAGAATAGCTCAAAGGTTCACAAAGCTACTTTTGATTATATTGAACATACATGTGAGCATAAAAGCACATAAGGGGAGTACCATCCACCTATGGCTTATATCCAGGTATTGTGTACTAGTAAAGCTAGCATAGAACACTCTTGGTATATTGGTGATATTAGTTATATTTCTGCACCCATCATGAGATCACTGATCTGTTGAATTACATGTTAACATCCCCTTCCAAAAAAGTGGGGCACTCAGAAAGCAATATCTCCTAAAATGTAACCTTTATTACATAAATTAAAAGAGGATTATTAAATCAAAAGGTGAAGTGATATGTACTTGTAACATTTATGCTATATTGTCAGTTAAATAATGGACACCTCAAATATAGGGTGTTCACCCCAGTCCTTGGATTGTGTGCCTTGAGCTAGAATGCAGCTTTTAGTATTAGAGGTGTATTAATAAACAGGTCAATTATCAACCTGAATTAGTGGCTACCTCTCCAAACCCTCCATACCTGAAAATTCACTACTATCCACTAGTGGCTCTTATATATTCTGAATCTTGGTTACTAGAATGAAAATGTCATGTAACTACACATAGTAACTATTTTTTCTGTTACAAAGATGCTGATCTGTTGTGCAACTGGGATCAATCTCCACTGCCATTTATTCTGCTGTTCTCAGCAGTGAATCATTTGTTATCCACAAAAGGTCAAATCAATTGACTTATTCAGCCCTCTCTCTGTATAGGTAAAAAATAGTGTATGTCTTCCTGCAGTATCATTCTACAATAACTAGTAAACCATGTGTAATTCACTCATGCTGTTCAACTGGAAACAGTCGGGAAGCTGGCGGAAGCAAGGCCGACCACCGGCTTCCCGACTGCTAAATCCCGGCAAGGGTTAAATGACAAGCGTCGAAATCTCAATGCCTGTCATTTTACGTATGCCAGGAAACCGGCGCCTGGCATCCCGATTGAAGGGATGCTGGGTGCCAAGCGCAGACAGCCGCGTTGGGGGGGTGGTAGGGTTAGGTTTCGTGCTCCTGGGGGGGACTTAGGGTTAGGCACCCCCTGGGAGGTTAGGGTCAGACTAGGGGAAGGTGGGGTTATGGTTAGGCACCCCCGGGGGGGAGGTTAGAGTTAGGCATCCCCCCGGTGGGACTTAGGTTTAGGTGGCGGGAAAGGGGGGGGTTAGGTTTTGGCACTTAGAGGATGGATTAGGGTTAGGCACCCCTAAGGGAGGGTTAGAGTTAGGGGGTAGAATAGGTTAGTTTATACTTACCTTCCGACGTTCGGGATTTCCACCTGTGTCGGGCTGCCGCTGCCGGGATTTGAACCGCCAGCTGTAAATCATAATGAATCCTGTTCAACAATCTATTGTATAAACCAGTTAAACATCTGGTACACACTTTAACACAATTGTTTGTGATCCAGTAGGTTATCATACTGCAGTTGTAGACTGCTAAGGAAGTGTGAAAGTACAGTATCATACAATTTCATGTGTGTAATATTCTCATGGGGTGCTTAGATACCCTTACTATATTAAAGCAAATAATGTTTAGAGCACTTCACATTCCATACCAGGATCTCCCAAGGCTCTGTTGGCATGGAACTGTGAGAGAACTGCTGCCCGAAGATTCTGTGGGATAAACAGATGCTTAGCCAGAGTCTCGGGTGGTGCTTGGACCTGAAAAGCATGGAGCTGTGCTGAGAGGTCTTGGACCAGACCAACATGGATAATTGTGGACAGAATAATAGATTCCACTGGTGTCACTGCAGTTTGGACTGACTGAAAGCTACGAGACATAGCATCTGCCTTAAAATTCTTAGATCCTGGTCTGGAAGAAATAAAAAAATTCAATCTAGTAAAAAAAAATTCTGGTTTGTGTAGACAGTGACGGAATGGATAGCACCCTCCAACCAATGTCACCAATCTTCAAAGGACCATTTACTGGCTAAAAGCTCTTGATTGCCGACATCATAATTTGCCTCTGCTGGGGAGAACTTTCTGTACAAAAAGGCACATGGATGAAGTTGAGAGTCCCATGGGTCCTTTTGAGATAGGACAGCACACACTCCAATCTCAGAAGCAGCTACCTCCACTACAAACGGCAATGCAGGATCTGGGTGCCTGAAGGACAGATGCTGATGTGAAGGCTGCCTTGATGTTATAGCCTGGATAGCTTCTGGACAGTACATGCACCTTTCTAAGTCAGCTGCACAATGGGATCAATAATGTTGGCTAATGACTAGATAAACCTGCGGTAGTAGTTGCCAAATCCAAGAAAGCTCTGAATAGCCTTCAGATTGGTGGGTTGGGTTTGATGACATTCACACTTCTCAAGCTTGGCATACAGGTGGTTCTCCCGTAACTTTTGCAGGACCTGGCGGACATGGGCATGGTGTGTCTGAGAAGGTGAATAGATCATGATGTCATAAGGTAAACAACCACAAAATGACCCAGGAACTCTCGGAGTATGTCATTGATATAGTCTTGAAAGACCGCAGCAGCATTGGCCAGATCAAATGGCATTACAAGGTACTTGTAGTGTCCTGAGTGTGTGTTAAATGCCGTCTTCCATTCATCTCCATCTTTGATCCGGATGAGGTTATAAGCACCACGCAGATCAATCTTGGAGAAGATAGAGGCGTCCAGAAGCTGATCAAACAGGACTGAAATAATCGGCAAAGGGTATGATTTTTTAATTGGTGACCTTGTTGAGCCCTCGATAGTCAATACATGTTTGCAAAGTTCCATATTTCTTGCCTACAAATAAGAATCCCATGCCTACCGGGGATTTGGAAAGATGAATGAACCCCTTCTCAAGGTTCTCTTTGATATAGTCCTTCATGGCCTCAGACTCCAGAATAGAGAGGGCCTTCGGGAAGTTTGGCTCTGGTAACAAGCTCATTGGCGCAGTCATATGGATGATGCGGAGGGAGAGTATCCACTTTCTGCTTGGAGAAGACATCTAAAATGTCCTGGTAAGGTGATGGTAATGGATGAGAATCCAGTTGCAGCACTCGTAAGGGAAGAGTAAGACAACCCTTGGAGCAATTTGGACCCTGCCACAAAACCTCCCCAGTCTCCCAGTCAATGACAGGATTGTGAGTCTTCAGCCAAGGTAGTCCAAGTATGATAGCAGCCAGAGGACAGTGGATAAGAAATAAAGACAAGTGCTCAGTATACAGGGTCCCGATGGAAAGCAAAAGAAGAGGTATCTGCCTCTTCACCAGACCATTGAACAATGGTTGTCCATCAGGTCTACAGATGGAAATTGGAGACTCTAGTACATCTGCAGAAATTACAATATACTGGGCGTAGGTCAAAGAAATCAGCTCACCTTGTAGCAATGAGATAACAATCCCTGTCTTTGTACCTCTGATCCGGAGGTGTGGACTCATCCAAAAGTATAGCTTGCATGCTTCATGAAAATTAAAGAACTGACTCCGATCTTCCAAGAATCGATCAAGGAGATTCATCTTGAGTTCTTTACTAGTCAATGCTGTTGGTGGGGCAGTGTGGAGACTCTCATCATGAGAGGCCACTTGGAGGGACAAGTCCTGAAATTTCTGATTCAATGCCTGAAGTTGATTGGCTAGGACTTGGGCAGGATTCAGGCCCAATGGATTAATGTTCCAAAAGAATATTAAATGGCTGGTGATAATGTTATGAAACTCCTGCACTATTGCATAAGACCCCTACAGTCCCTCTATGGAGGGTCTTCTGCCTATAACAGCCACCTGCTGTTCCCTTAGTGTTAGACGCACACACCAATACTTAGGCGGCCACCTGGTCTTATACCTCTGAACTGTAGAGACTTATGCAACAGACAGGAGATTACTAGGTAATAGCTGAAGTAATGCAATCCTTGAAGTGCAGCACAATATTAAACCATAGGTGAATGCAAGTAATAGAACACTCAGATATGTACCAGTCTTCAATGCAGTGGTAATTATTAAAGTCACTATTATTGCAGCAGCACAACACAGCAGTCCCAATATAGAAAGGCACTGGTTAAAACAGTGATTTCAGCAAGGCACAGGTGTGTTGCTCAGCAGATAATGCAATCACAGGTAACATAGTGGTATACAAAGTAGTGTATATCAGCAGGGTAAATGCACAGTGTTGATAGACTTAGCTGAGGATTTCTACAGGAACTCTGGATCAGAAAAACATGAACAGGGACCGAATGAAAAAGCTCCAAAAAGACTATCACCGGCAGGGAATGCTGGTACTGACTGCAATTTAACAGGAGGAAGAACCAATGCAAAATCAGCTCCCTTGATTAGAGATTAATTTGCAGCTTGAGCTGCCCACAGAGTGAGAGCTTGATTACAGGCTGGTTGCAGCTGAAACTTCTACATACTGACAGCTTCCCTGCTGCCTAGCAACAGCCAGGACTGGAAACTACAGGACAGTCAGAAATCTTGGCAGTGGATTGTAACAGCAAGACTTTAAACAGGTGATTTATATAATTATTACAATGTTCAGGTGTAAGTACATCTTCTCAAAACTTCGCTATCCCTTTCATCAGCTGCTGTTTTAGTTGTTGGCTTCACATCAAACCTGATGTATCTCTTCAAATGAGCCCACACCAATTCAATTGGATTCATGTCTGGTGATCTACAGAAAAGTATAAAAAAATGTTAATGAAATAAAAAAGATTAAGATACTGTAACTGCAGTAAATGTAATGTACTGTACTGTTCATTAAGTCAATCAAAATGTTTGCTACAAACATTACTTTAATCCTTCAATATACTTTACTAAAACAATACTCACTCTGGTGGTGTGCATTGCCAATTAATATCTTTCTCTTCTAGGAATTTGGTTGAGGCAGAATGCTTAGGATCATTATCCTGGAATAATATATGATGAGATGAATAATGTTCCCTCAAAAATGGTAGCAAACATCCCTCTACTATTTTTTCTTGAGAGAAGATCTTGTGGCGTGGCTTGGCGTTTTGGATTGTGCAGAGGAACCAGTTCCCAGAGAAGTCCTTGGAGATGTCCAGGTTACAGACCGGGTGACTGCCTCTGCTTATTATTGTGCTATTTACGCTAGGGGTGGCTCTGACCACTTGTTCTGGTACGAGCATTGTCATTTTTAAAGATTGCAATAAAATATTGTTATACTTTTAAGCACGATGTGGCGCCCCCTTTCTATGTTTTCTTTCTAATATATATATATATATATATATATATATATATACACACATATATACACCGACATAAAAATAAAAAGAGTATCTCAATGGCACTGATATTAAATATAGCAAATGTATGTTGTTGCCTATATATAAAACACCAATTGAAATTCAATACAATTGCTTGGGATCTAAAACAAGTAGAATCTAATCAATGCAATAATCTGTAGAAATGTAGTTAAAAAGGACAAGTTAATTAAGTGCTTTATCATTATAACCAAATTTTCATATTTATTTATTTAAATTGTGTGCATCGGCAAATTTGTTGTGCAATGCACACACAGTGTAAATGTATAATAAAGTACACATAAAAGAAAATATATAAATATACCCACATAGGGATAAAAAGAGTATCTCCATGACACTGGTATCAAAAGTAGCAAATGTATGTTTTTTTTATCTATGTATGAGACACCACTTGAAATAACTTGGGATCTAAAACAATTAGTATTCTTTGTCATTATAACCCAAGTTTCTTATTTATTGGTTTGGATTGTAAATATCTGCAAGTCTATTCTGCCTAAATAAGGTCTCTTGTGTATATGGGGTTATCACAGTTTTTGTTAGCACGGAAACGTTTAATATTTTGGTTAGGTTGTTCGCTTCATGCTACCATATTTTGTCATTCCCAAAATTAAGAAACCAATAAACTAGGGTCAATTGCAAAATCATTTGCATAAACAATTAACATAAGAGAGAATTAATTTTTTTACCAGTATGGGTTAATAAGTAGAAGAAAGAAACTATATAGCAAAATGCAGATTAAATAAATATGAATGGAACAAAGATGGGTATGAATAAAACACAGAGGACTAAACTGAATATGAGAGAAGTTTAAATATCCAATTCAATATTCTCATTATGACCTTCAGGAAAGAGTGCATGCATTATATGGATCCAACAAGCTTCTCTTACACATAATTCACTATATCTGTCGCCTTCTCTTTGTGTGTGTTCAATCTGTTCTATAATAGTAGCACCCCGAAGTTCAGAAGCAGCATTATGTGCCTCTGAAAAGTGACGTGACAGACTGTGGTTTTGGAATCTTCTCTTAATATTCCTGCAATGTTCAAGGTACCTAATTTTGAATTTCCTGGTTGTGCAACTGATTTATTGTTTTTTACAAGGACATGTAAATAAATAAACCACGTAATTGGTTTCACAGTTTACAAAGGTCTTAATTTGCTGTTATTCCCCTGTCACTTCACAGATAAACATATTTGTCCTATTTGTTCTAAATTTACATGTAGTGCATTTGTTGTGATTACGCCTAAAACATCCCACTGGTTTGGGGGCCCATGGTAATACAGATGGCATTTTCATGGATGTATTGCTAATTTTCCTTTTGAAATGACTAGAGGCTAGTTTATTTTGAAGGTTATCTACCTTTTTGAAAATATCAATGGGTTGGTCACTCAATTCAAAGATCCACAAATCACTGCACAATCCACCTGGGTACCCTATAATTTCTGGTTTAGGTTCTTTAACTACTAATCTTTCACATTATGTAGATCAGTTTCTTCAGACACGTGCTGTGGCTCTGAGATCCCATTTGCAAGATACCGCCCATTTCTTTAAATTAATTTCCAAAGTACAATGGGAATCTGATTTTCTATTCCTTACATGCGATGTATCGTCATTGTATACTACTATTCCACATGATCTCGGTCTAAAAGCAGTTGAAGAGAGCCTTATGGAAGACCCTGTGGTTTCAGAACCACAGCAAAAATTTATCCTGACATCTATTAAATACATAGTCACAATAAATTTTTATTTGACAACACCTTTTATTTACAGACACTTGAGATGGTAATGGGGACCATGTTCACACCCAGTTATCCGAATATTTATATGGGTGCCTTTGAACAATGTAAAATTTGGGATGGTGACTTTGGGGCAAACCTGGTCCTCTATGCCAGATATATAGATGATTTATTATAGTTTGAAGAGGGGATTATCAATCTTCCACTAGGTTTGTTGATCACTTGAACACCAACACTTTCAACCTCACTTTCACGAGCACAGTACATCCTGATTTTATAAATTTCCTGGATATAACACTCGAAATTTCAGATAATAAAATTATCATCCACTTATCGAAAAGATGTATATTGTAATAACTACATTGAGTACAGTAGTAACCATCAAAAGATATGGCTGAATAACATCCCCAAAGGACAATTGTGAAGGTTAAAATGCAATTGTACCGGTGAATCGAAATTTAAGGAACAAGCATTAGTTCTAATAAATTCTTTTAAAGAAAAATCATATCCTGAAGAATTACATGATACAGCCCTCAAATAAACTACCCTTCTGGACAGATCCTTGCTATTTGGAAAAAACATCAGGATAATATTATAGATGGTTCAATTGTCTTTGTGTCCAAACAGAATAGTGCCTCCTACAAAATCAAACAAATCATTAAGAGAAATTTCCAATTATTATTTCCAATTACGTGGTTTATTTATTTACATGTCCTTGTAAAAAACAATAAATCAGTTGCACAACCAGGAAATTCAAAATTAGGTACCTTGAACATTGCAGGAATATTAAGAGAAGATTCCAAAACCACAGTCTGTCACGTCACTTTTCAGAGGCACATAATGCTGCTTCTGAACTTCGGGGTGCTACTATTATAGAACAGATTGAACACACACAAAGAGAAGGCGACAGATATAGTAAATTATTTGTAAGAGAAGCTTATTGGATACATATAATGCATACACACTTTTCTGAAGGTCATAATGAGAATATTGAATTGGATATTTAAACTTCTCTCATATTCAGTTTAGTCCTTTGTGTTTTATTCATACCCATCTTTGTTCCATTCATATTTATTTAATCTGCAGTTTGCTATATAGTTTCTTTCTTCTACTTATTAACCCATATTTGTATTAAAACTTAGAGAGAATGAAATGTTTTGTGGATTTCTTTGTTAATTGTTTATGCAAATAATTTTGCGTTTGACCCTAGTTTATCGGTTTCTTAATTTTGGGAATGACAAAATATGGTAGCATGAAGCGAACAACCTAACCAAAAAAAACCGTTTCTGTGCTAACAGAAACTGTGATAACCCCCATATACACATGAAACCTTATTTAGGCAGATTAGACTTGCAGATATATACAATCCAAAACAATAAAAAAGAAAATTGGGTTATAATGACAAAGTATACTAATTGTTTTAGATCCCAAGTTATTTCAAGTGGTGTCTCATGCACAGCTAAAAAACCATACGTTTGCTACTTTTGATACCAGTGTCATGGAGATACTCTTTTTATCCCTATGTGGGTATATTTATATATTTTCTTTTATGTGTACTTTATTATACATATGCATTATTTGTGTGCTTTGCACAACAAATTTGCCGATGCACACAATTTAAAGAAATAAATATGAAAATTTGGTTATAATGATAAACCACTTAATTATCTTGTACTTTTTAACTACATTGCTACAGATTATTGCATTGCAACATTAGACTCTATTTATTTTAGATCCCAAGCAATTGTATTGAATTTCAATTGGTGTTCCATATATAGGCAACAACATACATTTGTTATATTTAAGATCAGTGCCATTGAGATACTCTTTTTATTCATACTGTATGTGTGTGTGTTTGTGTATGTATGTATATATATATATTTTTTTATTTATTTTTTATGTGTATACTGCAATACATTTACGCTATATGTGTGTTTTGCATTTTCATTATTTTTCTCTAATTTGTATTGCCTTCTATTCTCTATTGAATCAATGGAATTAAGTGAGACCTTGGTACTGCTATTGGTGTTTACTAATGAACTAATTAATGAAAGGGGTGTTACCCCTAGGCCTATATAAACCTGTTCTGGTATGACAGACTATCTATGCCCTCCTTCTGAAGAAACTGGGAGTCAAATCCTGGAGAAAAGGCTTATGGGCTATCTGTTTTTATGCTGCTACTTTGGGACAGACTTACACTGAAGTGATCTCCTCCTTTTGTTCTGGAAACTATCCATATCCCTGGGAGATTCTCACGTCACACTTATTTGGATACAAACCAACAGCAGCTGCTGGCAATTCAGGCACTGACACAGACACAGGGTGTCGGGACTTAATCTGGGAGCTTCAAATGGAGACTGTGTAACAAGAAGCTGACCAAGGCTGAGGTGAGCCACAGGACCAGACTGGTATTATTCCACAGCACCCCCAATTATCTATATACTCCAGCAGCATCTACATTAGCTCCACTGTGCTGTGCACGCAGCTTGTTATAGAGACTTTATTCTCAAAGCATCATTCTATATATTGGGTTTGACATTTCAAACATTTCCTATTAGGTGAGATCCCATATTAACTGGAATTCGTTATCTATTTCCATATACCATCTGGAAAGATATACCTTAGAAGTGATACATTGGGGAGATTATTGATACCATTCTGTCAGTATAAGCAGCTGGTCCTTTTCAAGTACACTGTTACAGATTATTACATTGCAACATTAGATTTTAAATGTTTTATTTGTTTTATTGCACATTGTGTTGTAATAAATTGTCTATTTGTCTATCAGCACTACCTTTTTCTGTTATATCTATTTTGCCATGTACTAAAATGCATGAGCAGCATTGCAGATGCTCACTCAAAATGTATGCCGTTGCCAGCTCCATGGGAGAGGGTTGCCTTGAGGCCACTAGTCCTGGGCGGTGGCCATTTTGTGAATCTGTGACCATTGTCGTGCTTAACTATATTCTGCTACGATGCCCCTGCTGCTCGCTGTATGCTCCCCATAGCCTCTGTTTTGCCATGTACTAAAACGCACGAGCAGCATTGCTGATGCTCTCTCAAAATGTATGCTGTCGCTTACTACATGGGTGCGGGTTGCCTCAAGGCCACTAGTCCCGGGCGGTAGCCATTTTGTGAATCTGCGACCATTGCCGTGCTCAACTATATTCTGCTATGAGTCCCCTGCTGTATGCTCCCAATAGTGTCTGTGTTCCCATATACTAAAACATAATATCCATGAGCATGGGCATTTTTAGAGAGGAGGGGGCCATGTGCAGTCTCTGTCACGGGGCCCCTCCTCTCCATCTGGCGGCTAGGAGTGCACTGAGACTAACAGACTCTGGGCACTAGAGTGCCTGTAGTGTGTATTAAAGTAGCAATATCCGGTATGTAGCCTCTGTATGTAACTATTGTGTTATTTCTAAGAACATACTACACTATATATACTCTTTCTCCCATGAGTTTATATAAGCTCTTTGTAAGGTAATCCAGCTGACGACATCCCATTTAAACCCATCCAGTGTGGACCACCCATTCCTGGAATTCAGATAAGCCTAAAAGATTTTATTTTTGGTACGCACACTTATTCTTATGAACACCCATTATTATTTGATTTTAAATACTACACTATCAGACGCATGTCTTCTTAAACCTCTTTTCCAGAACCACTTCATCCGTTAGCCAAAACGGACCCCAAGAGGACTGCCGCCGCCTTTTAATTAAGGATCAGTGACTTTACTCATATCTATTCACAACTACATATTGCACTAGATGCACATTTGTTTAATATATTCTATCTTAATCTAAGGGAATTAAGCTTTATTGTGCACTGTTATGTTCTGGGTTGTTTGTGGACCCGGGGTGGTAGCAGGAGTGATCACAGAAGCAGATTTGAAAATAAAACTAGGATTTTTAATAAGTGCTAGAGTAGACATATAATGTGGCAGTAAATAAAAGTCCAGGAATATATAAATGTGCACAAGAGTTCTGTGGTGGGAGTAAAAGGGTCAATGTCCAAGTAAAAACAATTAGAGCTGTCCAGGTGTGCAGGTAGTGAACTGAAAACAATCAAGCCAGGTTTGCAGGTAGTGAACTGAAGCGCAGGATGTCAGCAGGCTCAGGCACTCAGGTATAGGCAAGGGTGATGGAGGAAGCAGGGTAGTCCAGTGGGAGCTAGGAGCTGACAGGCAGACTGGCAGACAGCGAATTCACAGGAACATGATAAGCACAGAGAACTCCCTCTCATCTAGGCTGAGATACACGTTGCACTGGCAAAGAAGGAAGGCACTGACCCTTCCTAAATACCCCATGCCGTGCTGTTACTGGCTGGAGGGAACATGTGACTCACCAGGATTAGCCTGCCGCATCAAATGGCCAGAAGGCAAGATGGTGGCGCCCATGCCAAACGGAATGGAGACGCCGCCAGGCCTTACCAGCGCAGAGTGACAACAGGCCCCCGCCAGACACCAGCTCCGCCACCAGACAGCCCGCGCCACAATGACCTCACAGGTAACACTCGCCTAGCGCCATGCTGAAATACCCTGGCCGTGACACACTGCCCTTACTCTTCTCTCACTATATATATATATATATATATATATATATATATATATTCACACATATACACACATATATTTTCCATTTTAATGTATGTAATGTTTACAGCTTTAAAATGTTGAATATAAGGAGGAAAAACAAAAAAAGATATGTAAGGGGCATGAATAAGGAATTCACATATAATGCTATGGATTGTTTGAGGGAGGGGGCCCCAAACTGGTATCTTGCCTAGGGCCCCATGAGGTCTAAATCCGGCTCTGATTGCACATTCGCCCCGTTGAAAGCTCAACTTCACAGATGTGAATAACTGCCACTATAGTAGTGCCGGGCTGGTGAAAGAACCAGCAAGGTGAACAATCTGAAGACACAGCTTGGTACACAGGTAAGTCAAGTGCAGTCAGAAATGGCTGGTCTAAAAGAAGGCCTACAGGATAACCTAATAGAAGCCATGAAAGAAGCTATATGCCACACCAAGGAAGAATGGCAAGATGCTGTTGGCCATACCATTAGGAAAACGAATAACCAAGCTGTCCAATTCGATGGAGACCTGGATGGACCTGGAGCACCGAATGTACATTGTCATGAGAATATGAATGTCAATACTACATTCATTCCATTGGAAAACTTGCCAATTGAAGTTCGGACATTCGTCAACAATTCACCTGTTCTGTCACCCGGAAGGCCCATGATGTTCTGCACACCTGCACCAATGTCAATGATC
The DNA here is from genome assembly GCA_031769625.1 of Taudactylus pleione. Classification (NCBI taxonomy): domain Eukaryota; kingdom Metazoa; phylum Chordata; class Amphibia; order Anura; family Myobatrachidae; genus Taudactylus; species Taudactylus pleione. The sequence continues at coordinate 1,626,113 of JAUIMM010001019.1, forward strand.
AGAACATATGGACTAGCTATTGATGATATACCCCTAGCTGTCATCTCCACGGACATGACAACAGTCATCATGTCAAGATGCAAACAGCGTGTCAGGATTAGGGATGCTGAGATGAAGAGGATAAGATACACTGAATGGTGTGCTAAGGATGAAGAGAAAACTACCATGGAAGATGGTTGTCCAATAGACAGGATTGTCATTGAAACAATCTTCCTGGCCTCAGCACAACTTAACACCGCAGGACTTAAAAACGCTGTCATAGTATACGGAGAAGGACCTACAGTTTCTGTACAGTTCATGGTCTTTATTCTCTCCAAAAAAATGTATTGTATCAGACTGTTATCCTTTATTAATGAGTATTTTAAGAACTGTATTATACTGGTGTATTTGTTAATGACACATTTTAGCAACTCCACAGATGCTGTTGAAAACATTAACTGCAACAGGTCCTGGACACAGAATATGAAAGACTGATAGTACTCTACAGTGTATAGTTTATGCAGGCCCAGCATATACACTACTATTTTTGGGAACTCCCATACCTGCATGGTACATAAAGGCTGTTCAGCCATTGACTTATCTCTATTTGTCTCCCCAGCCTTATCCCCCCATGTCTCTGTCCTCATCCTTGCCTGTATTGCTGCAGCACCATCCATGTCTCATAACCTCCTTCCCCAACCTTTTGTCTGTAATCCTCATGCCTCACTTTGTCTCTCTCCCCTCACTGTCCATTAAGCTTATCCTCCTACTACAGTACTGTATTGCATGTCTAAAAAGCCTAAACACTCCTGTTTCTCACGCTTATCCACTTTGTCTTTCAGACCCGCTCGCTAGATGCGTTCGCACGCAGTGAAAGTATGCAAATCTGCGATCGCACAGCAAGGCAATAGCATGCCCATTATGCCTTCGCGTGCGATTGCTTAGTGTATGCAAACACCCACTAGCCTGTCTTCAGACGCCCACTTTCCCACGTCATGTCCAGGAAGCGTATACAACCATCTGTAACATCGAGTACCATTGGAAGCGATTGCAGCACTTGTGGCTGACCATACCCTACCGCAAGCACTGTGAGTGATTCAGTATGATTTTCAGCCATGTGATATGTACTATGACGCTGCATTTTAATTATGCATGTATCTGAAACGGCGTTGAGATGCTCAGGCACGCCTGTGTTCGCACCACCACTCTCCCGTTTTCATGGACAATCCCGTCACCACCCACAAACATCTTGTCCTGTCACTCTAGCTAGCGAGCTGTCTATGTGCAGCGAGCAAACGCTTCACGATCGCTTGAATTAGTTTGCGCACTGCGATGCGTATGCATGCGCAGGTTGCAAAAATCGGCTGGCTGCGTGCGAACACAGCCTAGCGAGTGGGTCTGAATCGGGCCCTCAGTCCCCTAGGAATCTCAGGGCCTGGTACAAGTGTCCCCTTTGTATCACCCTGTCACCAGTCTATGGCTTGTGCTGTTCCCTTCCAGGGTCTGCTGTCTTTGTCCATCCACTCCTGTTCTGCAGACACACCTGTCTCGTGTCAATCTGGTCCAGTGTAAATAAAATTAAAAAAAAATAATTTAAATAAATTTAAAAAATATAAAAAAATAAAAAATAATATTAAAAACAATTACAAAAAATTGAGCTGTACCCCAATGTAGAGTATTATTCATACAAGTAATGGTGATGTTGCAGGCCATACCCCACTGCATTCACATAAGCAGAGTTAACTCTGCAGTGTCATTTGTTAACAGTTTAAAAAAAAGTTATAAAAAGGTAAAAAAATAACAAACTTGGGGTACAAAATTGTTGTGTGTTACAGTCTTGTCTTTTATCATAGTAGAATGATAAATTCATAAGTTACAGTACTGTACTGTTGGGTAAGTAATCTTACAAATTCACTATTCAGTGTGTATACTATACTGCATTTTTAAGTTTGAATTTGTCACATATGTAATCCGCTGTAAATACATAGTGTATCGTACAATATACCTGGTGTGGTGTCATATTTGGTATTATGAAATACTGTAGCCTCATACAGTACTATACTGTATACAGGGGTGTAGTAGGTATTACCGCTGGCCGCATGGCTGGCAGTTCAAATCCCGACAGCAGCAGCCCGACAAGGGTGAAGATCCCGATCATCCCTAAGGTAAGTATCGCTAACCTAATTCCCCCCCTAACCCAAACTCTCCCTTAGGGGTGCTTAACCCTAACCTCCCCCCCAAGTGCCTAACCCTTATCCCCCCTTCCCCGCTGCCTAAACCTAAGTCTCCTGGGGGGGTGCCTAACCCTAACCCCCCCTCCCCTAGCCGAAACCTAACCCTCCCGGGGGTATTGCCTAACCCTAAGTCCCCCCCGGGAGCCCTAAACCTAACCCTCTCCCCCCCCCACCGTGGCTGTCCGCACCCGGCTTACCTTCATTCAGTATGCCAGTCGTCAGTCTTCCAGCATATTGTTAATGACAGGCGTCGAGTTTTCGACGCCTGTCATTAGTACCACGCGGGGATTAGAGAGTGCTGGAAGCCGGCGGTCGGCATTTAGACCTTCGGCTTCCAGACTACATCCCGTATACAGTATTATCATGGGGGGGTAGGATTCAATTAAGAGCCGGAGATCTATAGTATTCTAGAGTATTTGCTATTAAATTAAAGGAGAGACCAACAGACAAGGTTACTTCTATACAAATCACAGCCTCTGTTTTTTCACACACCTCCAGAGCAAGTGGGTGTCAATTTTGAAGCAAATTAATAAAAGCCATTATACTGTAGGACTGTATGTCTCCATACACCCATATAAAGTACACAACACACAGGTAAAGAAACAAAACTTTAATAAACAAAATAATTAAATGTTACATAACAAAAACAAATAACTTGGTCAATTATCCAAATTGTAAAAAGAAAAGGAATAAAAAGATGCCACGGATAACAGTAATACAGGATACTATACAGTAACTTCGCTATACATCCTCATTTGTCAACTTATTGTATTATCTACTGTAGGAGAATGATAAATTTGCCATAAAGTACTCTAAACCTGTACAAGTGTGCATCATACTGTAGTGTAATAAAGATTTTGATTATGATTTCATACTGTACTTTGTGGGATGAAAGGATACAATACTGTCCTGAAATAAACATTTATATAAAATAAAAAAATGACAGTAACAGTACACCAGTACAGTGTGTCCATAACATACTGTAATTATTACCACTTGGTGAATAGGCGGCATAGACCTCCGGTGGGCTGGGAGGGCCGGCTGCCACCTCCTCCTCCTGGCGAGGGGGTTAAACGCATTGTGGTACTGTGGAAAAATAACACTGCATGGTAAGTGACACTGTAGTGAGTTGAAAGAAAATGGAGAACAGGAATGTACAGTACAGTATAGTATGTCACAGTAAATACTGTAAATGGCCACAGTAGTAGCACCTTTGGCACACACACACATTCCTACCCAGGGGCAGAACTATGGGAGACAATGGAGGCGCCTGCCACCGGGCTGCAGCACTGAAGGGGCACCTCCTCCAGTGCCCACAATATATTCACCCCACTTAGGGCTGTAACTATGTACCCGCAGTGTACCGTCATGGACACCCAATAAATGGCAACTAAGAAGCCACCATACACTTGTGGAGAGCTCTGTATCAGACCATCAGCTGCTGCCTCCATCTATCTATAGCCTGTCCCAACTCATTGGTGTCCTCAGCAGCTTCTTATTACAGTGTGACGTGTCTGGCGCACCCCTCACCCACAACTATCTGTCTCACTCCTCCCTGGTGGCAGCCCTAGCCTCGGCTCTGATCCATGCAGCAGTCCTGTGCATACACTCACCAAGAACTCTGTGTCCCACTCCTCCCTGGTGACAGTCCTAGCCATGGACCCGTGCAGCAGTCCCAATGCCACCCACACTCACAACTCTCCATCCCACTATCGATTGCTACCTACCTATACACTCTAAAAATGTCACTATTTAGCGTTGAGTCACAAAAGAAATAATTGCTTTCAGACTTTGATTGTGGTTCCAAAGCACAAAAAGATATTATTCACCAAAAAGCAGATGGTTACACGCTGTGATCTAAATACAATTAGCTCAAACAAATTATTCAGTCACAAGGTACAGTCGTTACATACGCACGCGCTCTGGATCCAGATCCCAGCATCAAAGATGAAACCTCCGTCAACAGCAAAGAAAAGATGACTGGCATCTAGTTTCAGAGAGTTTGCATATATACCCTTACAGAGATAGGCAATACAATAGAACAGGCTGGCATGATTCCATTGGTTCTTCTTCCTGGTTCTTCTGTTACAGTACAGTTCATAGGTCAGTTCATATGATCACAGTCCAGCCTCCAACAGCTCTTTGTGTCCATTTTCCCGCTGAATAACAAATCTAAACTGGCTGCATTACAGAGTACATTTTAATGCCTAACTCTCTATGATCCATAATTTGCAGATGCATGTTGCAATTTCTTCACCGATGGAACCGGAAATCTGCAAATACACAGTGGTTTAGAATGACACCAAACACGGTCTGCTTAGATCAAATAACATGTATTTCACAACATTACTGATAATGAATAAAACCTTAAATATTAACCTTAATGCTAGGGAACCTTCTTATGTAAGTGTGCAGTGTGTAAGTATTGGGATATTAAGAAAAGACGCTAATTAGCATTGTGTGTCTACATGTTTGTGAAGTACACCATGGTACGTGTTTTGCAGGGTTACTTATATTATATGTTTATATAAATGTATGCATTTATATAATGAGGACTTTTTGTATTGTTATATTGCATGGGAATCGCACGACGCTAAATAATAGCATTGCCGTATGTACTTATGTGTGAGTTTCGCTAAAAAATGGCGCTGGGTGGCCATTCACAAAATGGCGTCTTGTGACCATTCGCAAAATGGCTTCGTGCAGATTTTAATTGTAACAGATTCTGTCTCAGTCAATTATCCAGCTTGGACAGTCCACCCTTTGATAGCAAACAACATGCTATCACACTATGGTTTTAAAATTAATTTAGGCTTACAATATGACATATTATTTAATGTTATATTATGGGATGGCACAAGGTGGTTCTTAAACCATCAATAATGTGTCTCTGGGGGGGACATAAAACTACCCTTATACGTACACCGCGGATCTTGGGAGATCATGGGAAAGATGTGGGGATGCATCAATCCTTTAAAAGAAGTCTTGAAGTGGAATAGGGACTTAACATTATTTAAGGTGTTTAAAACTAACATTTCATAATACATTTCATGCATGTCTAAATCTTATACATCATCTGATGTTACCTTCTAGTTCAGGGTTGTAAACCACCATTATAATCTCATTCCTTCGATTTACCTTATCTTTACATTTTCCACATTTCAACATGGTAGGAACACACCTGACACATATGCCAATTACTAAGATGACAACCAATATAAGGATCAGGAGTTTACCTATGCTAGCAATCATTTCCTGGACCCACTCTCCTAGACCGGAGAACCATTTCACTGGGTTCAACCAAGAAACCCATTCCTCTACCTTCTCCTCTACTTCAGCCACTGAAGCATTATGGTTCTTTTGAAATTCCCATTTCCTCATCCCACACCTCGATTCCAGCTGACCCCCCTCCCACCCCACACCCCATCACTCCCTACTTGACATTGAGCACACACAGATCACGACAGGCTGCCACATTAGCATCGCACCCATAAAGCGAGTACACCCTCCGAACTCTCTACCCCACTCTATTGCTAAGCAGGACCCGGTACTCCTGTTCTCAGGAAGGTGCAGCACCCCAAAACAAACACAACATGCCCATACAGCAGAGCGCAGTTCTAACCCATCATTCGCAATCCCATTTTAACTGCAAAATTTCATCAATCTTCCAGTTTATCACCTTCTTGGGGTCACTAGTATCGTTTGTAATGTATGTGCAACACTTTACACCAAGTTGGGTGGCTAAGGTCACGCAGTACCCTCCAGTGACAGCTGTTAAATAATTTAAAACTAATCTGTGTTGCACCAGTTCTTTCTTGTAGGCCTGTAACTCCTTACCTGTGTACCTAAATGTGTCATCATACATCTCGGTGATATTATCTAGTAATTTAGCAAGGTCTTGAATATATCTGAAATTTAGTGTACCCCGAGCGATCCTGGTGGGATCCAATGCGACTAAAACTTGAAAGCCAGTTGTCTCACTAATTAACTGTGATAAAGCCGGAATATGTGACCATATATATTCCTTCAGCAATTCACAAATATATGCATGCTTATGTCTTTTATTATTTTCATTGCAATTAAGAGTACATAGAAAAGATTCAGAATATATATATTAGTTGTAAGTTGCAGAGGACCGACATGTGTCGAATGGCCTCAGGCCTAGAGATGAGGTTTACCCTCTCTCTAAAGTAGGCAGGTGTTTGTCTGAAGAAACAGTTATTATTGTTTAATATTGTTTAATCTAAAAGGTTTAAATGTTATTACAGAAATAGGTATAAAGAACTGATCAAAACCATTTCTTCACTAGCAAGACAGAATAATGGGTTAGTTGAAAATGAACAGACTAGGAGACAGTAGGTCTCAGATCTGGCTAAGCAAGAAGGGAGCTAATCAGGATAGCCTTGGCCTATGTGCGGTCACCAGTATTTTGAGAACATAGAAAGGAGATTATAGGTTTTGTTATGATTAAAATATATAATTAGTGAAATGTTTAGTGCGCATGAATATTGAATTAATTAATTAATATTTGCCATTTTATAATATGTTAGTAGCAGAGAGGAAAAAAGTATAAAAGATTGATCAAAAAGGGGAGGGGGCGGTCAGTCGGGCTGAGAGAGTCACGGGCGCTGGGCTGTAAGTATAAACAGGGCTGGCTGTCACCTTGGGAGTCTATGCTAGGCATTGCAAATAATCATTTTGTTACTGTTGCTGAACTAATGTTTTTATGTTATAAGTCTGCTTTGTCGATAATACAGCGGTGTATGTAGAATTGATTTGCTTTTTAAGTAAAACATTGTCATTTATTTTAAAGTTGGTATTGGTGTGAATTATTTCATTTCTTCTTATAATAAGTAAGGTTTAAAAATAATATCCAAAACACCTCGCGATATCAATCATGGAGGCCCCAGCGAGATACACCTGTTGACACCCGCCATATCGGTGATTGAGAGAGAGTGCACGGCAGTGAGTTATTTTGCTCATTAGATTTATTTTTAAAACGTGCAGTTTTGTTTTCTCTCTCCTTCAGTCATTGATATGATGGTTAAGTTAATTGTGCTGTATTGATTGTTCTGGATTTGTTTTGTTTTGGTAGGATTTGTTTCTCAAAATAAGGTTTTTCTCCGTTGTGTAGTTTGTATAAGAAAGTTTTGTATTTTGGAGAAATGGTGTTAGGAGGAGAGATTCCTCCCCTCCTTTTTTTGTTTGGGCATTGTGCTGAGTAGATAGGGAAAGTAAATGGTATTTGCTGAGGGTTTTTTTTCTCCTTCCCCGTGCACTGAAATATGTTGAGTGTAGAATAGAGAGGATTTTTAAGTTAAGTTAAGTGATTTTCTTGGCATTTTTGTTAGTTGAGATATCTATTTCTGAAATTATTGGTATATTGATGTTTTTTTTTAAGAAGTTTTATTTATATCTTCTATTTTCTTTTTCTGCTCACTCTGAGAATTTTTTTTTTTTTGCGCAAACCAGTTTTTTTTTTCCTTCTTCATTTTTCTTCCTTCCCTGCTCTATATGAAAGAGTGACATATGATTGGTTGAATGACGTATGTTTGGATATTTGGCTGACCTTCACGGCAGTAGGTTCTGGCAAGAAGCCCACCCAAGTATCGCTTGCGGCTTCCGCTAGGAGTTGGGGTTAGATTAGGGTCTTGTGTTAAAAAAACCAAAAAAAAAAAGACACTATAAAAAAAAAACATAGACAGCAGTGTATGCAACTTGCGTGAGTGATCTATAACTCTTTTTCTAAAAAAAAAAAAAAAAAAAGGATGTGCATACTGTCTTTTACCTTTCCTCATTCTTCTGTCTTTCTCTTTCATTGACAGGGATCCCTGATGTGTCTTAATAGTGCATATGTTGCTGTGTTAGAGTTAGTAAGGGATTTGATTACCATAGATGAGTTTTTCCTAATATTTTATGATATATGCAATGTTGTTGTTTTTTTGGGGGGGGGAATTGAGGTCTGAGGATTTCGATCCAATAGTGTTGCTAGAGAGTGATTTGTCATTTGATTCGGTTTTTGGACTTGGGTTCCGACGGAAGCAGTTCATTAGAATTGTTTGATTTCTGGTTTCCACAAATTTGAAATTGTATTTGAATAATTTTTCCCAGAAATTAGGGGAAGTATTGTTGAGTTTTTTTGGTAGTTGGTTTTGTGGTTATAAAGAAGAAATTTTTTTTGTGTCAGCAAGGGGTTAGGAAGAGAGGCATTTAGTGACCTAGCGTTTCCCATTTTCCCCTGTAGTATCCTTGTATGAGAAGTGGAGTAGAGAGGCATGAATCTGGTTATGTGAATTGCGGGATAATATTATAAACAAAGAAGAGAAGTCCACGTGGCTAGATAGTGTAAAACTGATCTGCAGATATTTAAGAACAAGATAATATTGATGTAAAAGTGCTAAATCTGATAACGAGGACAGGTGCACAAGGTATACGTATAGTCACAGGTGTAACAGGTGCGCGGAACCCTGATAACGAGGACAGTTGAGGCACCAGGTAACTGAGGTACAAATCTGTTAACGAGGTCAGATTGTACATGAGAGGTGTTGACCTGATAACGACAGACAGGTAACACGAGGGTAGAGTTTTTTGGGCTTTCATTTTGACAGACGTGTCACAATTTTAAAGTGAAAGAAACAGTTAATCTCATGTGTTTTTTTTAAAAGGCAACATTATCTCAGTACTTGTATGGGATTGCAGGTGGTTCTTGTAAGTAATATATAGAAGGTAAGAGCAAGTGATTTGAGGGTGAAGAGGTTGATTGTAGCTTGATAAGCTACAGAGTATGGGGAGAATGGCGCGTGACGCACCTAGATGGTAATGGTTGTTTGAATGAAGGTGAGAAGGAATTGGTTTGGTGAAATGGAAATCTGAAACCAGGGTAGTTTACCATGAAATTGTAAAGGTATCCCACTAACAAAACTTGTACTTAAGAAAGAATTAATGTTTCTCATTGCAAGTGTTAAAACTTCTTTGAGGAGCTGAAAGAGTGTTCCTGTTTCAAGGTCATAGAGATTAGCTATTTGAGAGAAAAAAAAAATGCAGTATGTATGAAGTTATGAAAGACAGGTACGGAGATGAGAGTGTGAGGTTTGTTGCAGGGTGGAGTGGGATGACCGGATGGACCTCTGGTCATTTCCCCATGGCTGGCACATTTAAACAATCTGTTTTGGAGGCTTTGAAAGCAACAGTAATTTTGTCTAAGTTGGTGAAGAATAGGGTTAAGTATTTGCAATGTCTGGCAATATAGCAGCAGGAGGTTAAGAGGTGGAACAAGGTGGCAGTCAGCCAGCAGCCACGGCAGCGCCCCCGGCTCTCACAGCTGGCCCAACTGACCCCCCTTTTGTTTTTTATTTTGTTTGTTTTTTTTCAAGATTTGAACGCCAGAGACTTCTGTCTTTGGTGATGACAATGTTGATGTAACGCTTAAGCGTATTGCTTTCTCTATGCTTGCTTATTTTAATCAATAATACCAAGATTTGTATCTCACAGACTATTGTCTCTGAAGCTAACTTAAATGTCTAAGCTTACTGCTATAGTTATGCCTGTTTATTCTAATCAACAATTTGTTTATGACTATTCCCCAGAAGAGAACTGTTAGATCTGATTCAATTGATGATTATTACTGATATTCGTGTCCTTCCTGCAACTAATCTCACTATCATTAGCAGGTTCAATGTGTCCTGGATACCTTGTGTTTATCTGACCATTTATTGTTTGTGAGGACTTCACAGTTTCCAGATGTTGTCACAGAAATCCTACATCATGTGCAGCATCATTCACAGCTAAGAAATTGTGCAGTTATTTATGATTCCAGATATAATATCGTATCCTATGTGTTGTTGAAGGTGACAGAGGTACACATTTTACAGGGAAGGTATTACAAGCAATATGTCAATATATGGATTTATAAAAATAAAAAAAATAAAAATTGAATTTGTACATGTTACTGTAGCCACATTAATATGCGGCTTAGGTAAAATAAACAGAAATATAGAAGCTTAGGTAAAATAAACAGAAATATAGATGTAAATACATATCTTAGTATTGGCTATACACTTGATCTTGGGGATTAGCTGTCTGGCAACCCAGTGGTTTTGTAGTCGGGCATAATATTGAGTATTAATTCATATGTAAAGACATATAGTATGTGCCATGTAGTGAGTTTAGGTATAAAATGTATATATGTATATTCATGTGGGTATGTAAAGATTGTTATAATGATGTGATTAATATGTTTTCATTCTGTACAGGGCAGGCAGAAGTCATGTAGGGCATTATACACACAGGGTAGTGGCTTGAGCTACTTGTATAGAGAGAAGGTCTCGTGGAAGCAGAGAAGGTACTGGAAGGGGCGCGTGAGGCTAGGAGCTCGTGGGCTAGGCGGCAAAAGCTAGTCACGTGCTGGGGAATGATATAAATAGCGGCTGGCTGCTGTTGAGGGTCAGACTGCAGTTCCCCCCACAAGCGCCGGGTTCTCTGACTCACCGTCATGGCCGCGCCTAGAGCTATAACAGGTGGCAGACGAGTCAGCGGGATTAGTGGCCAATGTGGGGCTCAGGGAAGCCTCCGGTGATCGGCAGCGTGTGGCTGGGAGCATACGATTCTGGGAGCGCTGAGGCGCTGCACTGGCTTCCGGCAGCGGCAGTGACTGACTGGTAGATCCGGAGGCTGGAACCTGAGAGCCGGGTCATCAGAGGAGGCGGGGCTGCTGCTGATTACCTTCAGACGGGCAGTGTGGAGCTACGATCAGGGGAGTGTGAATCACACCCCTCCACAAGTAGTGGCAGAGTTAAGCCTCTATCTCTCCCAAAGCATCGTAATGATCTGGAGGTTCTGTGAGTGAGTACTACTGAGAGTCAACACATCCCACTCACATATATGTACTGAACCTTTTATAATACCTATGCAGTGACAGGATCAGTGGGGACCACTACATGCAGCCACAGCCTTAGAGAAGTAATAGAGGAGTCTATATACTATTTAAGGAAGTTTGTCACTAAGACTTTATTGCTGGATAACTATCAGAACCAAATACAGGAGAGTTATACTATTGGCCATAGCCTGCATATGAGCATCAAGCATAACTTGTAACTGATGCCAGGGAATGGGTATTGGATTACCACTACAGTCTTATAGATGCATAGACTAAGTACTATATAGCCTAACAGGATCCCAGACACTTGGAGTTGGAACACAGTAGGAGCAGGATCAAGGGAAATACTTTGCTTGCCAGGAAAGATACAGTATTTTCAGGAAGAGAATTTAGTAAAGCTTGGGGTATTAGAAATTAATGACACAAACTTCTACACTGACTTTTGCCCTCTCTTATACTTTTGATGTGTCAATATATGCATTTATGAATTGCATTACGTATGCTCAATTCCCCTGAAAGAGAGTGGAATTGATCTACTGGACTCATACTGTCAGAATCGGTAAAGACTTTTCAGGTGTTATTGACAGTGTATGCCAATCTCAGAAGTATAAATAATATAAGCCTTGCTGGACTTCAACTGACATTATACTGACTCTTAAAGGCTTATAAAGTTATTTTAGTTCCTTACGTAATGCATTTATACGGTGTTTAAATTAAACCTAGTGGACTCTGTTATGCTTAAGTCATGTGGATATAAAGTTATACCTTTATAGAAATCACACATATTTATTATTCTGTATATCTATCTCTGGTGTTGAATACATACCTGCCGGAAGACTAGAGTACAGCCCAGGATACTACATCCTAAGGAGAGAACAGGTGGTTTGTGCTATATTAAAACAGGTAAAATATTGCCTGCACAACACTAGCACCACATCCACAAACACAGAGTGTTAACTCGCCTATATAATAATAGGTTTTCCCAGGTGAACCTAATCAGAATTTGCAATAATAATAAGCCTGGGTAGAGGCACATTTAATTAACTCTGTAACATAGGATAGGGGTTACATTAGATAAGGTGGGTATGGAGACTGCCATGAGTTGACTGGGGGCTTTTACCTCTGGCTTAGTATAGCATCCACACCACTCCAAAGCAGCCACTTAACCTGTGCCTTGTTAGCTATTTATTTATTTGTTTATTTATTTATTTTTTGGGGGGGGAAAACTGCCTATCCTTATTGTAAGTCCAGCAACAGACTTGTCACTGTTATATGATTTAACTACAGACTATGTTATACAATTCTCACAGCATCTGAAGAAAAGCAAGGAAAGCTTATGAAGAGACTCCCAGAAGAACCTTGTCATGGAGTCCAGTCTGGAGATGTAATGGTGAGAAAATTCTGATGTTCTGGTTGTCTCATAGATCGATGGCAAGGCACGTTCCCGGTTCTGCTAACAACCTCGATGTGGCTGAAAAGAACAATTGGATTCACAAAATCTCACTGCAAGAAGGTTGCCGACTTGGCGGTGAGGTCAGTTAAAGCCAAAGAAGGCGCAGATAAAGACATTGACTGTGATTTAAATCTAATAAACTTATTTGATGACGGGCCTACTTAGAGCCACAGTTAAGTAGAGCCACAGTTCAGACCAAGATAAGGTTCACAGAATCTGGGACATTATTAGTAGTGTTCTGCGGGTTGTGAACAAAGAAAGGGAAAGAAGGCTATTGGTGATCAAGTCTCTGTGTATCCATTGATTGGGAAAGTTATTTTTTTTTTCCGTTTTTCCAATTTTTTTTTTTTTATAGTAAATAGGAGCTGACAAGAACTGGTGACTGATAAGGATGGTGTGAAGAGTTATCCTAGGGGTACTGCCGGGGTCATATTGGTAGACTCCACTCCTATTTTAATAATCATGGTCATAAGGGATATGGTTTTAATCACATTAAGAGTCCTAAAAGACGCACACACACTCATTTTACTACTGATACTGCCAGGTATAGGTACGCAGAAGAGGATGGTCAAAAGACCAAGGTGAAAAATTATTAAAATGTTTGAAAAAGAAATACATTAAAGGCAAATAAGGTCTCATACTGGTACTAGGTGCAAGATGCATCCGATGAAGTATCGGGAAAAAAGAGCAATTACTGTAAGACAAAGGTGTGAAGGGTTGTCTCACAATTCCAAGGTGTATATGTAAATACTGTGGTTTAAATTCAGAAAAGGGGTATGCAATGGTGCAAAGGCAGCACCTCTATACAAACTGACACTTCTTCCCTGGACACTTATCATGAGCTTATAGAAAGAACAATAAAGTTGATTGTTGGGTAGGTAGTGACCATGTCATTCAGGGAATGTTGTGCTAATGTTTATCTCATTGCACTCAAATCAAACAACATTTCACTCACTATGTGGAACTCACACACTTAAACCTTATAATGTCACAGGTTCCCTACGTTTAAAATTAACAAGGTATCCAAGGTATGATCAGGACAACATCATGTCTATTAACAAAATGGTACAGGAGCTGAAGGTATTTATTTGGGAACCAGTGTTTGTAACACAATCTTACAAGGAGGACTTTACTGAATTAAACTTGTTTGGGGATCTTTTAGAAATTATTAAATCCACAAAATGTAATAAAGAAGAATGCGTGAGTGCATTAATAAACTGTGTAATAACAGAAGGAATGTTGGAGTACAATAACACATACAGTCATCATATCGCAGAATTTAACAAGCAAGAAGAAAGCGTGGGTGAAAAGGGTGCACGTTGTAATGTTCCTTATAATGCTTTTTCTAACACATTGTCTAATAAACCATGACACTACCACAGGGGTTAAATTATGTGCGTAGGCATAAGGCTTATTGATGGTAACCGGTGAATTCTTTTAAAAAGGGTCTTATAAGAACATTGCTACTTGATGCAAAGGTAATACAATAGAGAAAAATCTAAAAGAAACATATGAAACAATTACTGTGTAAGAACGGTAAATAGAAATACAAATGGTATATGGAAAAGTACAAGCACCTCTTTACACTGCCACAAAGTTATAAGGTTGGTTTAGGATTTGGTAACATAACAACATTTGGTACATAGGGAATTAATAAACAATATCGCAGACATTGTGGTAAGAGAGTTTCAAGCAATAAAACACTGAATTAAAATGCAGCACACACTACCTTACAGTTGTAACTTTGGATATTGTGTCACATTACAAACAGTATATGAGTTAAAGTGTCATACATACATCACAAATTCTTCTGATGCAGAATAAATAAAATAAAGGTTAAATGAAGATACTTGGGTTAAAAATTAATTTGCTGAACGACATAAACATGAAGGTGTGATTCCCGACAGTTGGTTCACCTGGTTGAACTCCAGCACATAGTTTGCGTGGGTTGGAAATTGATTTGGCGACATTATGCACGCATCGGGAAGATTATTTTTTTGTCATGATAATGTTGTTGATTTTCTATATATTAGTGAAAGGCTTCAAGAAGATTTTCCAGTGCATTAAGAAGAAATCAGATGATGCAATTAATGACAGATATGAACTTTTTTTGGAGTTATGACCCCTCAAATTTCATGAGGATGGAACTGATAACGCCGGAATATGTGACCGTACATATTCCTTCAGCAATTCACGAATATATGCATGCTTATGTCTTTCATTATTTTCATTGCAATTAAGAGTACATAGAAATGTTTCAGAATATATATAGTAGTTGTAAGTTGCGGAGGACCGACATGTGTCGAATGGCCTCAGGCCTAGAGATGAGGTCTACCTTCTCTCTAAAGTAGGCAGGTGTTTGTCTGAAGAAACAGTTATTATTGTTTAATATTGTTTAATCTAAAAGGTATAAATGTTATTACAGAAATAGGTATAAAGAACAGATCAAAACCATTTCTTCACTAGCAAGACAGAATAATGGGTTAGTTGAGTATGAACAGACTAGGAGACAGTAGGTCTCAGATCTGGCTAAACAAGGAGTGAGCTAATCAGAATAGCCTTGGCCTATAAGCGGTCACCAGTATTTTGAGAACATAGAAAGGAGATTATAGGTTTTATTATGATTAAAACATATTATCAGTGAAATGTTTAGTGCGCATGAATATTGAATTAATTAATTAATATTCGCCATTTTATAATATGTTAGTAGCAGAGAGGAAAAAAGTATAAAAGATTGATCAAAAAGGGGAGGGGGCGGTCAGTCGGGCTGAGAGAGTCGCGGGCGCTGGTCTGTAAGTATAAACAGGACTGACTGTCACCTTGGGAGTCTATGCTAGGCATTGCAAATAATAATTTTATTACTGCTGCTGAACTAATGTTTTTTTATGTTATAAGTCTGCTTTGTCGATAATACAGCGGTGTATGTAGAATTGATTTGCTTTTTAAGTAAAACATTGTAATTTATTTTAAAGTTGGTATTGGTGTGAATTATTTCATTTCTTCTTATAATAAGTAAGGTTTACAAACAATATCCAAAACACTTCGCGATATCAATCATGGAGGCCCCAGCGAGATACACCTGTTGACAATACTGGTTATACTTAGACTGGCACTGCTGGATGCATCTCTCATCAACTAAGGACCCACAAAACTCACACATACAATAAATCTCAGACGATAGACCTTCACACTGTCTCCGAGTTTCCAACATAGCAGATCTCTTAACAATTACTGTACTGGGTTTGGGCAGATACTCTCCCGGTTGGTTTAGCACTCCTTCTCCCGACTCCACTTTATTGATATCACCATCAGCTCCCCTCTCCATCCTCTGTCCTCCATCACAGAAACCAGAGATCCCGAAACAACCCAAGATAATGAGAACTCTGGTAGAAAACACACAGATAACCACAGCAGACCAATCCATTGCTGAAAACAATGATCTACAAATTTATTTAGCTTAGGTGTCTCACTGTAACCTTTAACCTTCCCGGAACAGACTCGCAATTGACAGGTCTATGTTATCTGCCTCGATTCCACCTTGTCTCTCCACTGGTTGGTTGACCTTCTTACAGTGAGTGGAATGGACCCAGGTATCTCTCTTCACCACTTTCCATGAAGTTGTACTCATCAGCAACACCTGATACGGACCTTCCCACTGATCTGTCAAACAGCCTGAATGCAAGAAATTTTTGATCATAACAAATTCTCCAGGTTGAACAACATGACAGTTTGTTTCTGGCATATCATGTGACAACAATTTCAGTTTCTGCTGTTGCTGTTTTAACTGTTTACTCATTGTTATAAGATACCTTACAGTTACCTCATTGTTACTTTTCAAGTCCTCCTGTGGGCTTATAATCAAATGAGGTTGTCTACCAAACAGTATCTCAAAGGGGGACAGATTGAGAGGAGGCTTAGGAGTTGTCCTGATACTGTGAAGGACAAGTGGTAGTGCTTCTGGCCAACCCAGTCCAGTTTCCACCTTGGCAATGGCTTGTGGTCATTAGGGGGTATGAAGTCTACTATTAATATCCATCAACTTACACATGTTTTGGAAGACATCACCTGTGAAATGAGTACCCCTATCACTTTCAATAATTCTAGGGATACGGTATCTGCATACAAACTTCTGAACTATTTTCTTATCAGTAAACGCAGCAGTATTAGTGGCAGCTGGGTATGCCTCAACCCAATTAGGAAACACATCAGTGCACACCAATACTACTTGAGATTCCTGCAGGGTGGTAATTGGATGAAATCAATTTGTATTACCTGAAAAGGTCCATCAGTCGGAGGAATGTGGGATGGTTTGGTAGGGATGGTTTTCCCAATGTTTTTCCTCAAGCAGGTCAGACAGGACATTGCTCTCTTTTCCACTTGAGAAGAAAAACCCGGTGCACACCAGTATGCTCTCACCAATTTGCACATACCTTGCTTTCCCAAGTGAGTAAGACCATGCGCTACCTCAGCCAGGCTTGGGTAGTACACCTTGGGGGCCACTGGCTTACCTTGTCCATCTCTCCAGAGTCCAGAGGACTCTTGCCCACATCCCTTGGACTTCCAGACTGTCTTTTCCTGAATGGAACACAAATTTTGCATCTCAATTAATTTCAACATGTCAATTGTTTGAAACATCATTTGGTTAATTGGCACATTCACTTTTAACCCTGCTGCCCATTTGGCAACTTCGTCTGCCCTGTTGTTGCCCAGTGACACTGGATCATCCTCACATGTATGGGCTTTACACTTAATTACCGCCACTGCCTTAGGCAATTGGATTGCTGTTAGAAGTCCTTTTATATGTCTGGAATGTGCAATTGGTGTGCCTGCTGCTGTCATAAAATTTCTCAGATGCCATAGAGCACCAAAATCATGTACCACCCCGAATGCGTACCTAGAGTCAGTATAGATATTAGCAGATTTACCTTCTGCTAACTCACACACTCTCCTTAATGCCACCAGCTCCGCCACTTGGGCCGAATGAGGTGGACCTAAAGGTTCGGCCTCTATGGTGTCTTCGTCATTTACCACAGCATAACCTGTACATGTGTACAGTGTCAGTTTGTCTATGACAATTCCCATCCGTTGAAAATGTTACATCTACATTTTCTAAAGGTGTATCCCGTATGTCAGGTCTTGCAGTAAAGGTCTGATTCAGATATTCCATACAATCATGTGCATCAATATACCTGCAGAACTCACCTTCCGCCAGTGACTCACCTCTCTCCACCCTTTGTGCATCCTGTTACACATATGGTAAATACGTTGCTGGATTTAACGTACTGCACCACTTGATGGTGATGTTTGCAGGTGCTATTAGGGCTAGTTCCCATTTTGTGAACCTAGCTGAGGAGACATGTCTGGTTTGGGTAGAGTTTAGCAAAGCAGATACAGCATGGGGAGTATAGACAATCATATCATGGCCTAATACTACATCCTCACTCTTACTGACCAATAGAGCATTTTCTGCTACACTTCTTAAACACGTTGGGAGTGATCTTACCACAGTGTCTAATTGTGCACTGTAGTATGCTACAGGCCTACTGGCATCACCATGTTTTAGTGTGAGGACACCTGCTGCACAACCATTAGCTTCGTACAGTACAAATCAATAGGTTTTTCATAATCAGGTATTCCCAATACAGGTGCTCTTGCCAGACTATCCTTAAGGTTAAGGAAAGCCTGCTCTGTTTCCTCTGTGTGTACGACACGATCGGGCTTTGAGGTAGAGACTAAGGACCTAATTCAGAGTCGGTCGTTGCGGCCGCACGGTTGTACGGGAAAAGAGGCCGGATATGCAAATGATGCACTCGCATGTTGCGTCCCTAAGTTCGGATCGTTAGCTGCCTGACCAAAGGGAGGAAGCGGCCGGAAGATAAAAAATACGCCCCCTTCTCGTACGCATTACACATCATCTCCGGCCATATAAGGATCAATCGAGACCATCGTGAACCATCGGAACTGGTCGTAGAGCTTAAGGTTGACCATACCCTCTCTTTAGCTCTACGATCATGTCAGTGTAAAAACCACCCATGTCACGTGTGCCATGACACTACTTTGTTAATTATGCACTCCCAGAAAACACCGTTCGCATAATTAGGCACGCCTGCGTTCGGATCTCCACTCCCCCATTTTCAAGCACCTTCCCGTTACCACCCACAAACGCCTCAATCTGTCACTCAAACTACCGACCTGGCTGTGTTCAAGGAGAGAGAAATTTCTGATCGTAGCGGCTAGTTTGCGCACGCGCATTGCGAACTTTACGCATGCACAGTTTAGCGAACATCGGTAGCGTACGACCGTGCGGCCGCAACGACCGACTCTGAATGAGGTCCTAAGTCCTGTAATGGCAAGGCCAAAATAGAAAAACCCAGGATCCACATTCTGCAGTATACACACATTCCCAAGAAGGTACGGATTTGCTGTTGGTTCTGTGGCAGTGCCATTGTCTGTATGGCTTGGATTCTGTCATTTGTCAAATGTAGTAACCCCTGGGTTAGGCAATGTCCCAAGTATTTAACCCTGGACTGGCATGGCTGTAGTTTGTCCTTAGCAACCTTGTGTCCTGTTTGCGAGAGATGGAGCAACAAAAGTTTAATATCATTTAAACATGACATAAATGAATCAGAACATAATAAATTGTCCACATATTGTATTAGAACAGATCCATTGCCAGGTTGAAAAGATAGTAAACAGTCATGTAAGGCCTGGGAGAAGATACTGGGGCTGTCTAGGAAGCCCTGGGGCAATTGTATCCATGTGTATTGTACACCCCTGTATGTAAAAGCGAATAGGTACTGACAGTAAGGATGAAGAGGTACAGAGAAGAAAGCAGAACAGAGGTCAATGACAGTAAAATGGGTTGTATTTGGTGGGATCTGCATAAGAATGACAGCTGGATTCGGCACTATGGGAAATTCGCTCTCTACTACCTTATTAACCCTTCTAAGGTTTTGTATCAGCCTATAACCCCTCCCACCACTCTTCTTCACAGGAAAGATGGGACTGTTGACTACACTCACTGTATGGACTTAAATTCCCTGTTGTAATAATAGCTCAATTATGGGATAGACCCCTAACTCTACCTCCTGTTTTAATGGGTACTGGGGAATTTTTGGAGCTTGCCTACCGCTTTTTGGATTTACCTTTATGGGAGCTACATTTGCCATTAATCCAGTGTCCTGTCCATCCTTGGTCCAATGTGAACCTGGAATTTGGGATAACATTTGATCTACCTGAAATGGATTTTTACCTGAACCAGTAGAGTGATACATTAACCTTTGGGGAGTGCCCAACATATCCCTCACCTCATGTGCCACTCTCTCTGGGATATCTAAGAGTATACCATGTGGGGTACAATATATGACACATCCCATCTTACATAACAAATCCCTTCCCAGTAGGTTAGTAGGAGCCGCTGCTGCCAGGAGAAAAGAATGCCTGGTATGCAATGGCCTGATAGTGACCTCTGTGGATTTGGTTAAAGGATAATGTTGCACTTTACCCGTTACATCCATTGCTGGTACTGTCTTGCTAGTCACCTGTAAATAAGCTGGAGATTTTATCACTGATCTGGTCACCCCTGTGTCTACAAGAAAAGGATGTTTAGTACCAGCTACATCAACCATCATCACCGGTTCTTCTCTAGTACTTCCAGTTAACCTGACTATCTGTAGACTACAGGTATGACCTGACCCCTAGCGTTGACTCTCATTCTCCAATACAGCATTTAAGGCTACAATTGGAGCTGGTGACTGAGGGAAATTTCCTGCATTCTGTGTATATCCCTTATATGGATATTTAGGTACTCCCTGATTGGGGGTCCTACTTTCTTCACCTTACAGTTCCTACTTACATGTCCCACTTGGTTGCAGTTAAAGCACCTTCGTGAGTGGGGTGGGTGAAAAGGTTGCTGTGTGGGTTGAACGGTAGAGAAAGATTGTGGGTGTGGATAGGGATTTTGAGGGTAATATGGTGGCTGTGGATAGTATTGGGTTTGTGGTTGAGTGTGATAAGTGGGGTAGGGCTGGGTTTGTGGCTGAACAGGATTTGTGAGGGCGTTTAGATGTGCAGGTGTATATGTGTCTGGTGGCTGTGATATTACATTAATTCCTTCTAGAGCTTGAATACTAACAGCCACTAGCTTCTCACTCTGGGTCTCTCTCTTCTTGTGGATGTTTTTTTATCATGCTCAATAGCAGACTCCCTGAGTGTGTCTACAGTAACTCCACTCCAGCCAGGTAGAAAGGTCTGGACTCGGGTCTTTAGATTGTCTTTAAGACCATCCATAAGTACCATGATGAACATTTCCCTGTAAAGGGTGCTATCTTTAATATCTTCTATCCCAGTGTACTGGGTGATAGCCTGCAGCACTCTGGTACAGTAATCCTCTGCAGATTCACTCTCTTTTTGTTTTATGGTGAAAATTTTACTCCAGTTAACTACTATTGGAAAATATACACTTAATTGAGTTATTATGCGGGTAATGTTACCTTGGTTATCCTCATCTGTTAAGGGACCATCTCCCTCCAATACACAATCTGTGATAAACTTTTTCACGTCGGTATAGTGTGGAAGACAAGCCCTTAACACCACTCACCAATCTTTATTGGTTGGCTCGTGAGCATTACCCAAATTTTTCAAAAATCTTTGGCATTTTGCTAATTCCTTCTTAGGGTCAGGGAAGTCAGTCATTATGGAATTTAGCTCACCTCTTGTCCAGGGACAATGCATTGCTACATCCCTTGTGGGCACTACACTATTCGCATCTGGATTCCCATTGGGAACAGTTATTGTCCGGATGGGATGGAGACCAGCCACACAGTTACCTTTGACTTTGTTACCTGGCTGGGGATTCAGTCTATTACTATGTATAGGGTTAACAACTTCCTCTACGGGTGCAGGGGATGTTAACACTTCCTGTACTACCACTGATGAAGATGGGGCCACCACTCGTGCTCGTTGTGATGGAGCATCTCACATTTGTACGGCATGGTAAATGGCAGACATAATAGGTTCATCATCCATATCACAAACATTTTCCTTATACTTACTCAAGAGAGGGTATAGGTTACATGTTACATTTTTATGAGTTTTTACATCGACTGTACCTCCACCCCATCCACATACGGCAGTGGTGGTGCACGTGAACCACTGACATTACCTTCCACAACGCTACTTTGCTGTGCATGCATGCTATTTTGCTGTGTGCACGCAATGCTGTTTAGCGCTGCGTGTGCACTCTCCTGCATCGTGCTCGCAACGCTAGTTTGCATTGCGTGCACACCCTTAAGCCACATATCCCCCTCGTGCTGCCACAACTTTAAACAATCGTTATACTTTATTTTTTTCATTCGAGAGTGCACCATACAGATGCTATCTCGGACATTGTTCAATACCTCCTTATCAAAGCTGCCAATTCTGGGAAACTGTTTCACACGCTTCGTCATCATTTTAAACCATACATCACAGTACCTAGTATGCATAATATGCCGGGTCGACCCAAGCGGCGCTTCCAAAAGCAGCACATCATCTAACATCTCTACCGTTTGCTTGACTCCCATCTTGGGAAAATATCACTAAACTTTTCAATAGAGATTTAAATCGGTGAAAGAATGTCAAAGCTACTTTCATTTACCTGTGGACGATATTAACAGGATGTGCCCACACACCTATGGAAGAATAACCAGGCTGCTTCCACGCACCTAAGCCCTTTTTGAGTACTTTCCACTGCTAGCATGTAGACATTAGAATAACACCTACCCTTTTCAGTGATTTCGTCCACCCTCTGCTCAGTTCACAATCACAATATGCCACATCTGTGCGGTTCAATCACAATGCCCAATAACCCTAACCTATAACAAGACAACAACTACACCTGCTTATGTGTATAGACTGCGGTATCTACTACCGAGCCACTAGGCTGACACCAGGCACCTAAGGGTCCTATGATACCCCTAGCTAGGGAACACATTACCCCTACCAACACACGTTCACTGTTACACCCCCTTTTACTGCGCAGAAATATAAGTTTTCTCAGATTATGGCAACACCGACTAAGATATTTACAACAATGCTATCACGCAATCAATATCACAATGCAATCTCAATGGCTTTGTTTAAACATGCGGCAGCAATACAGGAAATACGTATACGCTATTGTGCGACTAGTCGCATACACAGTAATGCGACCATTACACAAAACATATTATTACCCTTACGCTATTGTGCAACTTCCCCTTTTAACATGAAATTCTATAAACGAAGGAAAACAAACTTTTTCCTTCCTTGTCCCTGGATTCTAATCAGCGCTCCATGAACTCATACAGTAACGGGTAGTGGTCTCTCAGCAACAAAGTGGTAGCAGGTATTCGAAAGCACAATGCGTTCTTTCCTGCGTATGGTGCATCCACCCTTTTGCTGAGAGATCGATGACCGTGTGTTACCGCGTGACTGGTAGCATGATTTCACTCTGCGAAGCCCCCAACTATCGATTCCTACCTATCTATACACTCTAAAAATTTCGCTATTTAGCGTTATGAGTCGCACAAGAAATAATTGCTTTCAGACTTTGATTGTTCCAAAGCACAAAAAGATATTATTCACCAAAAAGCAGATGGTTACACACTGTGATCTAAATACAATTAGCGCAAACAAATTATACAGTCACAAGGTACAGTCGTTACATATGCACGCGCTCTGGATCCAGATCCCAGCATCAAAAATGAAACTTCTGTCAACAGCAAAGAAAAGATGACTGGCATCTAGTTTCAGAGAGCTTGCATATATACCCATACAGTGATAGGCAATACAATAGAACAGGTTGGCATGCTTCCATTGGTTCTTCTTCCTGGTTCTCCTGTTATGATGCAGTTCATAGGTCAGTTTGTATTGTAATAGTTCAGCCTCCAACAGCTTCTTTGTGTCCGATTTCCTGCTGAAGAACAAATCTAAACTGGCTGCATTACAGAGTACATTTTAATGGCTAACTCTCTATGATCCATAATTTGCAGACGCATGTTGCGATTTCTTCACCGATGGAACCGGAAATCTGCAAATACACAGTGGTTTAGAATGACACCAAACATGGTCTGCTTGTATCAAATAACATGTATTTCACAACATTACTTATAATGAATATAACCTTAAATATTAACCTTAATGCTAGGGAACCTTCTTATGTAAGTGTGCAGTGTGTAAGTATTGGGATATCAAGAAAAGACGCTAATTAGCATTGTGCATCTACATGTTTGTGAAGTACACCATGGTACGTGTTTTGCAGGGTTGGTCATATTATGTTTATATAAATGTATGCATTTATATAATGAGGACTTTTGTATTGTTATATTGCGTGGGAATCGCACAATGCTAAATAATAGCATTGCTGTATGTACTTATGTGTGAGATTCGCAAAAAAATGTCGCAGGGCGGCCATTCGCAAAATGGCGTCTTGTGACCATTCGCAAAATGGCGTCGTGCAGATTTTAATTTTAACAGATTCTGTCTCAGCCAATTATCCAGCTTCGACACCACTCCTCCCTGGCGGCAGCCCTAGCTGCAGCTGAGTGTAAGTATTTTTCAGCTAAGTGCAAGTATTTTTAATTTGAAGTTCATATTGTTAATTTGGGTGCTGAGGATTTTATAAAGCGATCGGGTCCCGGGATTGTGTGAGCACACTGCAACAAATGATGCTCAATGCCTGTATGTGTACATGAGGTTTGCAGTGCAAATCATACTGTACTGTAAGTATGTTTAGTACATTGAAGTGTAAAATGAATAATAGAGCAGAATTCTGCTGTTTTTAAAAAGTGTACAAAAAAAAAAGAGGTCTTAGCAGGAATTGAACCCTCAGGTATGGGACTGGCCAACATTGGCACTACCTCTAGGCTATGTTAGCCACATAGGCAGATGTTCATCACCTGCAGTGATATGGTGATGTCAGTGAACGGCAAGGTTGTTTTGTTGTTGTTTGTTTGTTTGTTTTTTAACTCTGTGCGTCTTTTAAGCACAGATTGCAAGTATTGTTTTTTTGGGAGTACACCTTTTTACTTTGGCTGCTGAGGACTTTATAAAGTGATCAGGGGTCACGGGATTGTGTGAGCGCACTGCAGAAAATTACTCTCAGCACCTTTACTAACATTTCAGTTTGGTTGCAGTTAAACATACTGTAGAACAGAGTGCAGTAGAGCTGTAGTGTACAGTATTTCAATGTAGAACTCCTAATGTTAGGGACTGCTAGGGACAGAGAAGCCGTGACGAGGCCTAGCAGCTTTCCATGTATTTGCAAATGCATGCAACTAATATCTCTGAATTTCTATGACCATATAGTCTTCATATATTGTTGCAAGTACTATTCAGTGTGCTGAGGAACAATAGGGGGTTAAATCCCCCTCCTTTTTCTATTTAGTATGACCCCTCCCTTTCATGCACCTGATTAGTGCTGCTAGATTGATTAAGCAGCTGCCATTTTTTATTTGGTATGAGTGGCATGAAGGAGCCAGCATTAGTAAGGCATGCTGGTTCTAGTAGTGCTAGTTGGAGTTCCCAGGGGTGACTCCCAGGTAAGCTGGCTCTCAATGTGGATGCATTTATGTATGTGCCTTTATCAGGAGGCCTTACATTTGACAAAATTTATATGTGCCTTTATCATGAGGCCTTATAATTGGCATATCTTACATTTGGGGTGAGCGTTCGGGCATAAGGACCCCGGGCTGATCTGGCTGGGCCCCCTCATGGCATCACCACTTAATACACATAGTTGCTTTTTACATCACATATTATGTTTGTATTTTTTTCATGTAATAATTCACTCATTAATTAGTCTTACACATCTATACTTTACACTGCGCTGTCACTCTTTTTTTCCATTTATCATGTGATGCCCTGGGGGGGTCCTGGGCTGGACGTTTTTCGGGGTGCACTGCGCCCCGGACGTGAACCTCCTAATGTTAGGCACTGCTAGTGACAGAGAAGCCGTGTCAAGGCCTAGCAGATTTCCATGTATTTGCAAATGCATGCAACTAATATCTCTGAATTTCTATGACCATATAGTCTTCATATATTGTTGCAAGTACTATTCAGTGTACTGAGGAACAATAGGGGGTTAAATCCCCCTCCTTTTTCTACAATGTAGAATTCACGCATGCGCAGTTATGATTTTTAAAAGAGACCTCTGGTGGACAAACACTAGTATTACACTCGCCAGCAACTACATACGCCACACTATACCGCAAAGCGCCACCTTGCACCACCCCGCAACAGAATATGCCACCCTGCAACCAGGTGCAGAGCGACTAAGTTATCACACTATGGGGCATATGTATAAAAGCTTGATGTGAGATAAAATTGTGAGATATATATCACCAACCAATCAGCTTCTAACCTACATGTTGCAGGCTGTGTTTAAGAAATGATAGTTTGGAGTTGATGGGTTGGTGATATATATTTCACAATTTTAACTCACATCAAGCTTTGATACATATGGCCCTATATGCCATAACAAGGATAGATGAGCATGGCTACATCTGTACTTGATTAGGTATCTGCAGCATACTCTGCTGGTGACTCTTGATTGAACACTTCCCTCTCATCTCTGCTAATATAAGCTGATGATGATTGGCTTGCTCAACGCGACCTGTGATTGGCTAACAGGCAGCCCCAGTTTCAAACAGCAGGTAGATGACTGGCTGAATTTGAATCTCTAAAGGTTGAAGAGGAGATATATCAAGCATTGTAGAGAGAAGTTGCCCAAAGCAATCAATCAGCTTCTGTCATTTATCTAGCACATTCTAAGAAATGACAGTTAGAAGGTGATTGGTTGCTTTGGACAACTTCTCCACTTAATCTCTCTCCATAGCTTGATACATCTCCCCCTGAAGCTCTCCATAGCAATACTGTACATGCCTGGTGAATTCAACACTGGGGTATATTTACTAAAGTGAGAGTTTTTAGAAATGGAGATTTTGCCCATAGCAACCAATCAGATTCTACTTATTATCTTCTAAGTGCTAGTTAAATATTAAGTAGAATCTGCTATGGGCAACATCTCCATTTCTAAAAACCCTCACTTTAGTAAATATACCCCACTGACTGGGAGAGTGACCACATCCTGAGCTGGGCATAAATCTCCCTCACAGGTTTCTCCTTGCTCCATTGTTCCCAGATGTGATGCTAGAACTCCAGCAGTAATGTTCGTGTCCCACTCTGGGCTGTGGTCCGGAGCAGAGCACATTGCTACACATCAACCTGAACAACATTAGTGACAATCGTATGCAGGTCATGTTTAATGTAAGAAATATATGCTCTTTAATACAACGATTTAATTTCACCTTTTAGTCTAAACAGGTTACAGATTGGTTGCATTTATGCAATCAAACCTAATAAAATACTTGACCTGATACAAAAATAAAATAATTTTGGGCGGGATGTAATACGGTGCGACTTTTTATGTGAGTACAAACTGGCTTCTCGCACAATCTTGTCCCACAACTCGCACATGTAAAAGGGTGCGAGTTTAAGGATGCAAGTTTGACTGGTATAAGAGTGAAACTGTGGGTAAACTCGCACCTTGTAATGCGACTTTCATTACAAGGTGCGAGTTAGCCAGAAGCATTCATAGATCAGTGAGATCTGTGAAGGCTTCTGTGTGAAAAAGCTATGAAATTGTTTAAAATAGTAATAAAAGAATGACGTGGGATACCCCCAAAAAGCACAACCATCACTGGGCTTTTTTGAGACCATACTGGTTGTAAAAATATGGGGGGTAAAAAGATGCAGGGGTCCCTCGTATTAGCCACAACCAGCACTGAACTCTTTCTAGCGGGGGTGTAATGCCACAGATGTGGGACCCGCTTCATGGGGTCTCCCAGCCAACAAAGCACTCATCACCCCATGCGTGCCGCTAGTCAGCCCAGGTCGGGGATCCCTGGGGAGGTGGAGACCCCCCAATAAAGTGGTCCCCCCCAGTGGTCCCCCCTCTCCAGGGCACCCCAGGACTGGGCTAATAGCCCCAGGCTATTCCTGGCACCCCTGGATGGTGGGTACTGGGTTGATTGTATAAAAATAGATTAAATAATATTGTCCTTTACAGGAGAACTAGAGGTCCCAGCAAGCCTCCCCTTCATGCTAGTACTTGGAGAACCACAAATACTAGCATGCAGGGCAATACGGGCCGGCTGGTACCTCTAGTTCACCTGAAAATTATATATTAATAAAAAAGAGAGGACACACACTGTAGGTTCTAAACTTTTATTACACACACATATACTCATTCACCAACTCACTCACACTACATACTCACTGTGTTCCTATCGCCAGGCTTCTTTGTTCCATGTAGGTATCCACTGTCTCTAAAAATAAATAAAATGAAAACAAGTACGGTACTTCGCAAATGACACTACAGCCGCTACATTTCCCATAGAAAAAAATCAGTTCATTGGCTAAGAGAGGCGAGCTTCCACCTCTTAGCCAATGAGCAGTTCCCACCATTCTAGGTTATGAAAGTGCAATCTTAAAGCGCACATTTAAAGAACTCGCCCCCTATTAAATTTAGCCCCATATCTGCTTTGAGGAGTATATAACGGAATACCAATTCTATGGCAACTGGATGCTAATTTATACTAAGGTATTTTGGTCAGTAGGCATCAAATAGGTGGTTATTCTGTTTTATTTGACTAAAATTGTCAGCTCAAATAAGGAGGAGGATGTTTTATTATATTGTGTAGTGAAATAAATATTTCTGTCATCATTATCATTGGGGAATCTCTCCCAGGGACTGTACCCAGAGGTCCGGGCCAAGGCTCATAGTGACCAACCAGCCAGGTCTCTTTTAGCACACAGCATCACGAGGCAGCCTAAGCCAGAGAACCCCCTCCCAAACCTGCCCCAGACCTGGCCTTACAGCCAGGGACAAGCTGGTAACTTTTAGCCTGGGGGGCAGACACAAGTAAGTGGCCTGGTTTTTCAACCAGCGCATTACAATGGGGAAAGACACATGAAAATAGTGGGTTGTGTATGAAATGGCGGTGCTCAGGATCATGGCTGTCAGAATCCTGACGCCGGCATCCCGATAGCGCTAGCATATCGACACTTGTTGTTTTGGTATGCTAACCCTCCACCTCTCCCTACATTAACCCTAACCTCCCCCTAGTGCCTAACCTCCCTCTTAATGCCTAACCTTAACCCTCCCCCTAGTACCTAACCCTCCCCAAAACCCCTGATACTTACCTTTGGGATGGCGGCAGTCGCTGTTCTGGAGCCAGGATTCCAACCGTCAACATCCCATGTGACGGGATGCTGACTACATCCCGATAATAGCCTCTGTAGGTAAGTTTTGTCTAATGTGGGTGTGCTTTAAATAGCTAATGAAATATATGAGAAATGTTTATGTCAAAGAGCTATAAACAAATACAACGAACAGACCCATCCCAAACCAGAAACCATTTTAGTGACCCCTACATGATGCTCACAGCACTCTAGCAACAGATATACAATACAGGAACCATTCTACTTACCAATATACAATACAGGGACCATTCCTGTGACCATTATACAATGTAAGTATTATTCTTGTGACCTTTTTACAATAGAGGGACAATTTTTGTGATATATATAATATAGGCAATTCTATTAACAGGTATATAATATAGCGACTATTCCAGTGACTGGAATACAATACAGGGACCATTCTCGTGATTATGATAATTTATAAAAAAGTATGGTTAATAAATTCCCATTCTAGAAGTAAAAAATAAATAAAAACAATCTTAATGTGGATTAATAATAATGTATTCTTCTACTTGTTAGTGAACAATAAGCAAACAGCCCAGTTAGAATATCTGCATTATGCTCATAGGCTATGAAGCTGCAGCACATGTACTGGAACAAAAAATTTGTGTGTAGGAAGGGTGCGCAAAACCTGCAGCCTTCCTGTTTTACAAAATACGAGTATCACCCTCCTCGAGTAACCATGCAATAACCAAAACAATTTGAAAATAGGATGGCGCTGGATATAAAAGTGCACTACAAGTATTGTCCAGAAAGCTACTTATTCCTTTTTGCAATATATTGGGTAATGGATAGCCTTCTTCTGCAGATGAATAAAGCCTTCCAGAGTCCTCCATACCGTTTATACCAGAAAGATAAAAGGAAAATGTACAAAAAGTTAGGGAATTATTCTAATCCTAGTAGTTCCCCAATTCAATTAAGGTAATGCTCCACTTAGATGAATAGCATGCCCCAACTCACAGAAAGACAAGTGGGGATTCTCCTATCTATGTATCTTTTCCTCCTCCCTCTTAGTTCTATTCCCCGGTGGGTTGGTGACAAATGGCAATAATAGATGGCACTAGATGGGTACCCTACTTACAAGCAGGGATGTATCTTGAAGCACATCAAGGTTTCTTTAACGAATCCTCCTGTGTACTTCTAGGATATGTTATTCTTTCTTCCCCTCATATACTCCAAAACAATAGAAAGTGAGGCTTGAATTGTTCTTTTTATGGAAATTAAATTTGAATACATAACGATACAATGTAAAAACAATAGAAAGTAAAACAATTGACCTGATGTTAGGAAAAAATTGGAGTCCGGAAGTCCAAATCCTTCCCATCAAGATGTTAAAACGGTCAAATCTCCATGGGTGTCCAAAATATCAATATAAAGCTGATGTGCAACAAAAGGTCCCATATAACTAACGCGTTTTGATCTGTTTCACTGTAGATCTTTATCAAGAGGTGTGGGACAGATCTAACCAGGGTTCTTTGTATACCCTTACTAAATAAGTAATCATTAACATCTGATAGATGAACCCTTCCATATGGCTACCATAAGAATCCTCTAGTAAGGTGTCCCCTGGGAATACTTCATACATATTTCGGGTATAATCTCCATTAGCGTCCACGTGGTGTCATGTCACTTCTGGCGTGCTCCATGTGTCTCGCTCTAGTCACTTCTGGTGCCTACCGCATGTCACTGTAGGTGCATGTATCACATCTCTATGTGTCTGGAGGGCACTCTCAGTGTCCAGGCACATGGTAGGCACAGGGTAGACCAATCCGGAAGGGATCTATGTTCCCGCTGTTTGTACCTTTCCCTCGTTTGACTCCATAGACGGTGGCCATATTTAAGGGAAACAGCTAATCTTATAAAAGTGATTGTGCATAATAAAATCCATAAACCATCTAAAAAAACACATTATTCATCAATAAGAACATCCATAAAATACATCATTAAAAGTGATTAAACTATATAAAAACAAGTAATTACAGGGACATTCTGTTATAAAAACCATTTAACTTCGAAGTCCTGATTCAAACCATCAGGAACAAGAGTTTTATATTTCTAAATAAGTCTCATCTCCTCTCTCGCAATGGCTGCTGTGTTATCCTTACACTGTCTGGTTTTGAGGTTTGCCACCTTCTTGTATATATGTATAGGTTTCTGTGGAATCTTTTTTTCCTAAGGTTGGATCTCTCTTTAATATTAACCAATGCTTCCTGAAACTTTCTCTCTCTCTCTGTGTTGGGAATTGAAATCCGAAACAAATGCCCACTGGAACTTTTCATTCTTTTCCTTCTTTGGTTTATTGATTAGGAGTTCCTTCCAACCCAGTCTCTCCATCAATTGCAGATCTCTTGTGACCATCTCTTCTTCCTAGCCACTTGGCCACTTGTGAGAAAGGCTTCCCTCATCTTGTTAGCTTGGACTTTGAAAACCTCTGGATATGTACAGATTCTCTTTACTCTTTTAAACTGTCTACCTGGTATGGAATTTAGCCATTGGCTAAGGTGGCAGCTATTAGCATGGATGTAGGAAAGGGAATCCATGGGTTTTTGTACATATTCTTTCTCTCTGAATATCAAAGGTTAGATTTAAGTTCCGATCATTTGTGTTTAACCTCTCACAAAATGTATTTAACTCTGTTTTTTCGCCTCTCCAAATAAAAAAGATATCTCTCTCCAAATAAAAAAGATATCATCTATGTATCTGCACCAGAGCACTAGGTTTGCCCCATGGAGGTTGTTATTCCATATTACTTTGTTCTCCCATGCCCCCATAAAGATGTTAGCATAACTTGTGGCAAATGTAGTGCCCATGGCGGTGCCGACTTGCTGTACATAGAAATCCTCTTTAAACAAAAAATAATTGTGCCTAAAAATAAACTCAATTCCCTGTAATAGAAACTGTTGTAGATTGGTGTTAACTTCAGATGTCTGTAGCGCCACTCTTATATCGATAGCTATTTAAAACCTCTATGCAATCCTGTCTATACCTTCTAAAAATCCTGCCTATACCTTCTAAATATTGTCGCTATTTAGCATAATGAGTCGCACAGTAAATAAATGCTTTCATACTTTGAGTGTGGTTCCAAAGCACAAAAAGTTATTATTCAATATAAAAACAGATGGTTACACACTGTGATCTAAAGACAATTAGCGCAAATAAATCATACAGACCCAAGGTACAGTTGTTACATAGGCACGCGCTCTGGGCCCAGATACTGGCATCAGCAATAGAACCTCTGTCAACAGCACAGCAAGAAGACTCTCGACTGGGGTCAGAGAGCGCACATATATACACTTACAGTGATAGGCAATACAATAGAACAGATTGGCATGATTACATTGGTTCTTCTTAAAGGTGCTTCTGTTAGAGGATAGTTCATAGGTCAATTCGAATGGACACAAACAGCCTCCAACAACTCCTTGTGTCCTTTTTCCCACTGCATGCTAATCTAAGCTGATAACATTAGAGTACATTTTATTTTTTTACTCTCTATAGTTTGCAGACGCATGTTGCGATCTTCTCACCAATGATACCTGAAATCTGTTGAGACACACTGGATCAGTACAACACCAAACACGGTCTGCTTACCATGTACTAAACCTTAGATATCAAATAACCTTTATTACACAGCATTAATAATTACTGCATAAACCTTAAATATTACACTTTAATGTTAAGGAACCTTTCATGTAAGTGTCCAGTGTGTAAGTATTGGGGAATTGGGAAAAGACACTAGTTAGCGCTGTGTGACTATGTGTTTTGTGGAGTACACCATGGTACGTGTTTTGCAGGGTAATCATTTTATATGTTTTAGTGACTGTCTGTATTTGTATGGTGAGGACTTTTAACTTCTTTCTATTGTGTGGGAATCGCAGGATGCTAAATAATAGCATCGCCGTATGTACTTACAATGGCGTGATTCACTAAAATGGCGCTGGGCGGCCAGTCGCAAAATGGCATCTCGTTGCCATTCGCAAATGGTGTCGCCCCGATCTAGTTTTTAACCGACTCTGTCTCAGCCAATTATCCGGATTCAACACTTACATCCTCCATACCATATTCGTGTTGGATTATGGTATAAAGTGAACTAGTGTCTGCCGTCACCATATAGTATTCTTCCTCCCATTCCAGATCCTTTATCCTATTTAAAAACTTCCCGTATCTTTGAGATGTGATTTGTTCTGGAGAGCTAGAGGTTGCAAGTGGAAGTCAATGTATTCGGACAAAATTGATGTTATGGAATTAATGCCCAATACAATAGGTCATCCTGGAAGGGTTGACAGGGTCCTTATGTATTTTTGGTCATACATATAACACAGGAATTGTTGGTGTATCAATCAATAGGAATTTAGATTCTGTCGAGGTCAATGTTCCATTGTCCACATACATATCGAACAAAGCCTTGATTTCTTTCATGAAAAATTCTGTGGGGTCTTTCCTAAATGTCCTGTATGTAGAGTCATTAAGCTGTCTATTGACTTCTTTCTCATAGTCGACCGTATTTAAAAGGACAATGCCAATCCACTGGTTTGATTATCAGCTCCTTCTTCCTACTTAAATTATTAAGTGCCATCCTTTCTCCATAGCAGCACATGTACTGTTTTTATTGATAAGTTTAAAAGCGATGGAACGGCAAATATCAATTATTTAAAAACCTCATATGGGAACTTATAGGCCACAGTCAAGCAAGAGTTCAGCGCATCTAACAATGGCAGCAGCAGTGAAAGTGTGAAATACATGTTTTTACTCATTCACTGACTTAAAATAGTTTAGCAAAAATTGTAAATATAAGCAGCCTACCCAAGATCCTGGAATTGGGTCTGGCTCTTTAACAGAGCTATGTTCACTGTCACACACATAGACACACCTAGACATTTTTGCACACTGGGCACCCTGTCCTTAAGAATTCTTCTTTAATTTGACCTAACATATTTATTTTTCTAGTATAAAACAGGAGAGACTTTAGATTATTCAAACAGTGGCCAGTAACCGGTATTTAATTAATATACAGAGAGTGTTGCAGTCTGTAGCGCATGCAGGGGGGGTTCTTGCAGCTGTGAAAGCTGGCCTCTGAAGCGATTGGAGGCTAAAGGAGGAGCCTGCCCTGCATGCCTGATCCAGTCAGAGCAGAGGCAGCAGCACTGCGGGAGCAAGCAGGAATGGGAGCCAGCATGGTAAGGTAAATACTGGGCTGGAGGGCCTGCATATGAGGCAGTACTTTAGGGGGCCTGCATAAGGGGCACTACTTTAAAGGGCACTGCATAAGGGGCACTACTTTATGGGGCCCTGCATATGGGCACTACTTAAGGTGGCACTGCATAAGGGGCACTACTTTATGGGGCCATGCCTAAAGGGCACTACGTTAGGGGGCCTACATATGGGACAAAACTACAAGCGGCACAAATACAGGGGGCACTTCATAAGGGGCACAAATACAGGGGGACTGGATAAGGGGAAAAACTACAGGGGGCACTGCATAAGGGGAACATATACAAGGGGAAATGCATATGGGACACAACTACAGGGGGCACAGCATAATAAGCACTATTGCCTGAGAGCCAGTGGGGGGGGTTCAGCTGGATGATGCCTGCTTTCATGCTTATGGGGGCAGAGTGGGGCTACTGAGATAACTCAAGGGGTGGGGGTGGCAGGAGTGACACATGAGGGGATGCTGCAGTGGCATGGAGGGCAATGACACATGTGGGCTGGAATGGCAAGGGAGGGGGGCTAGAGTGACAGGAGGAGCTGAAGTATGTGAAGTATTATGTGAATCTTGCTTTTTCAATGTATTTTATGTGGTTCTGGATTTCAAAATGTATTTTATGTGGATGTGGTTTTTAAAACACATTTTTGTATGTATTTTATGTGAAAGTGGCTTGTTGCAATTTATGCTGAAGTGGCTTTTTCAGTGTATTTTATGTGGATCTGGCTTTTTCAGTGTATAGTATATGGATCTGGCTTGCTTCAGTATATTTTATGTGGACCTGGCCTGTATTTTCAATCTGTTGGGTTCGCCTCCAGCGTGACTAAAAACAGAGGTGTATCTCACATTTATTTATATATATATATTATAAGGGCACATTCGTGCCCTTATATTAAGGCTGCATCTAAAAAAAGGATTTCTCCATAGAGAATTCTGAAGGGGGGGGCAGGGTGTTTAAGGGGCTACACCTCAAAAGCTATAGGAGGTACCAAGTTGAAATTTGGTAGGGGTGGGTAGAACTGTCGCTCGGTGTTGCATGCCAAATTTCAGGGCAAAAACATAAAAAATTAGGATTTGGGAGTAATCTAAAGCTCCAACTGTCAGTTTTTTCTGACATTCTCAATTAGGAACCCTTTTCTGCTATAGTCTATGGGGGATTTTTGGGAAGGCATAACTCAGGGTAGGGGTGGAATTTAGACTTGGGGTTTGTTTTATTAGGTAGCTATTGTGCCAGGGTACGTGCTTTTGTGGTTCAGGTAAATTAGAAAGTTACAGTTTTTAAACTATTACCTCAAGAATGCGCCTTTGTAGAGATAGGACTTTTCAACTTGTTGCGAGGCCTCAGTAGGAGCCTCCAGCAGGTGTAGTCATAGTGGCTTCACTTGGGTGCACAAAGATGGCCGTTGTTTGCAGGCAATAGCGGCGCTGGAAAAAAACAATGGTAGCAGCAGCAGGGACACGGATGTGGCGGCGGGGACATCAGCGATGGTGGGGACATCAGCGGCGGTCGGCGGTGTCCACGGCGGATCAGGTGTATCCGAGACTCAGTGGTGGCGGAGGGTCCGGCAGCAGTGCAGGCGTTGGCGGTGGGCCTGGATCCAAGAGGATTCAGTCCCCGCCAGCTATTCTGATGAATATGGCAGTGGTGCATATGAAAATATAAATTTTGGAGAACCACAAGTATCAGCATGCAGGGCATTACGGGCTTGCTGGTACTTTAGTTCCACAGCAAAAGCAATATTAAAATTAACACACAACACACCTTAGAAAAGTAAAATTTTATTAAAAGATACAGGCACACACACATGTACTCACACACATGCATACACACTATCTCACATGGTAAGAGAAATAAAAATATTCTGCGCTTGTGAATGTTTTTTTAAGCAGCTCAGTAAAAATAAATATTGGAATTGATATGTCAAATACGAGCGCTAATGGAAATTAATAAATAATATGTTGATAATTATATAGTGACTAGTATGCTGTTAAGATTATGTGCTTCGCGTCATCGTAAATCCTATGATAATGATATCTGTATGTACTGATCGGTTTGTAAATGGTTAAAATTCAAGTAAAACAAATGGAAGCACTTAGGATATTGGTAGCAATAATTTGATAACAATACTAAATGTATAATTTGTTATTTATTGATTAATATGTTTCCTGATTTGCAAGTTTTGCTACACTGTATCCTATTTACTTCTTTGACTGGTCAGTGATATATATTTGTTTATGTATAGAGTGGGAGCATTCGATAACACTTTAACCAATATTTGGAACACAAGGACAATTAAAAACAAAGCCAAAATTTCTTAAATAAAAAATGTTTATAGCTCTTGTGAGATGTATGTTTGGAGAGTCCATCAGTCCGTACCCGGCTGATATGCCGCCAATGGACGCCGCACCTGACAGTGAGGCCAAAGGAATGGAGGTAATGCGTCACCCTGACTGTCCCTATCTTACCTCCTAGGCTTCTTCTGTTGGTGCGGCAGGTCTTCTCCTCGCTGCTGCTGTGGATGGATGCGGGAAGGGAGCCGCGGGTGGTGTCGCTCTGCCGGGACGGGTGGTATGACATTACCCGCTTCCGTGCACAATGCGTCTCCTCTATTATCAGACTGTGGTTCTCTCTTTACCTTCTCCAACGCGTTTCGTACCGCAGTGGGTACTTTTTCAAGGATAGGGTGTCCCTGGACTGTTGCTCAATTTATACGATTTTTTATTAAAATCCTCAAATAAACTTTATTGTTACTTTTAAAATTAGAGCAGGAAGTTCAGGCTAAAAAAGCGGTAACCTTGTGTTCCTGTTAAAGAAATGCTCCCATATTTATGGTGGTAAAGAAATATATGGAACTGATAAAATAGTATAATTATTGTTTTTAAAGTGCATTATGTGCCCTAGTTGATATGTTGGTTTTTGATGTAACTTATAATGAGATATAATAAAAAATGTGAAAACATTACTAGAAAAATTCCAAAGTTAAAAATAATAATTATTTCAAGGTTCTTCCAGGAAGGCATTTAATTCTATATCGATATTTAGCCCTCTTGGTGTGAGGGTTCTTAATGTGTGAATCCATTTTGTTTCACATTTTATTAGAGTTGTACTGATGTTTCCTCCTCTCCAATTTGGTAGAATGTTCTGGATGCCTATGAATTTAAGACCCCTTGGATTTTTTCCATGCTTTTCCAAGAAATGATAAGATACGCTATGTGAATCGACTCCTTTTCTTATATTGTTAATATGCTCCATAATCCTTGTTTTTAGTTTTCTTTTCATCTGACCTATGTATTGTTTACCACAAGGGCATTCTAAAAGATATATGACCCCTTCAGTTTCGCATGTAATGTGCTCTTTAATTTTAAACTCTTGCTCTGTGTTATTTGATTTAAATTTTTTCAATTTTCTTTGTATTGTTAAAGTTTTCATTTTTACATGCTTTACATTTTAGGCAATGGTAAAAACCTGTACTTAGCTTGTTTCTCTCATCCTTTTTCGATGGGTACAAAGCTTTTGGTAAGTTCCTGTTTTAGGTTCTTGGCTCTGGTGTATATTATCCTTGGCCTTGTTCCAACCATTCCTTTGAGATCTTGGTCCAATTGTAAGATGTGCCAATGCTTGCGATATATGTTTTCTATGATATTATGGCTTCCATGGTATTGTGTGATCAAGGTGACTTCAAGGTTCTCTTGGATTTTTTCTTTGTATTGTAGGAGTTCTTCCCTTTTTCATATTCGTGACTTTTCTCATATGATTCTCCAATTTTTCTTCTTTATAACCTTTTTCCACAAATTTCTGTTTCAGATCTTCCATTTGTTGTATAAAGTCTTCTTGGTCTGTACAATTTCTACGTATTCTTTTCATCTGGCCCTCTGGTATGTTTTCTCTCCATTTCCTATGGTGGTTGCTTCTGCTATCAAGGAAGTTATTACCATCTACCTCCTTAATGTGTGTTTTTGTCTTCAGTATCCCTCCCCTGACAAATATTTCCAGGTCAAGAAAGACCACTGTTTCTTTGCTGCTCTGTGTGGTGAACTCCAGGCCAATACCATTGTCGTTGATATATTTGATGAAATCTCCCAAAAGATTGTCTGGTCCACCCCAAATAAACAGTATGTCATCTATATATCGTTTCCAAAATATTATATATTCAAGAAAGGGGTTGTTGGTCCAAATGTGGTCGTCTTCCCACTTTGCGACAAAAAGATTTGCATAGCTTGGTGCGAATGTAGTGCCCATAGCTGTACCTTTGAGCTGTTTAAAGTAACCCCCATTGTACCAAAAAAAGTTATGGTTCAGGATAAACGCAATACTGTCTATTATGAAATTCACTTGTCTTGTTGGGATATTTGTGCTTGTTGTGAGGTAGTGTCTCATGTGATTGCATCCTATTTCATGGTCTATACATGTGTAAAGAGATTTTACATCACTTGTACATAGGGTATAGCTATTTTTCCACTTCGTTTTCTCCAGTAGCTGTAGGACTTGCATGGTGTCCTTCAGAAAACTTTTTTGTTTTGTTACTATATCTTGGAGGAAGAAATCTATGTATTTCAATAATTTTGATGATATAGAGCCAATTCCCGAAACCATGGGCCGTCCTGGTAGGTTATGCTTATCTTTGTGTAGTTTCGGCAAATGGTAGAACACAGGAACTTTTGGGTTTTTCACATCCAGGTAATCCATTTCTTTTTTTGTTATTATTCCAAGATGTAGCCCTTCACATGCATACACACTATCTCACATACTCACTTATGTATCCCTGAAGCCAAGTACCTGTAATAAAAACTGTCATACTAACCTCCTCCTATGCGTAGATCTGTCCTCTTCGTTCCAAAGCAGGCAAATCCTGGCTCTTGGCATAAAAAAAACATGAATTACCCGTGCCCATGGACATTAGTAGTGTCCTCTAAGGACACTACTACCCGAATGACAGCTCTGCTGCGGGATTTCAGTCTAGAAATCCTGGAGCGGAGCACTCATTGGCTGAGAGAGGCGAACCTTCTGCCTCTCAGCCAATGAGCAGTTCTCACCATTGAATTCAATGGTGAGAACTGGCCGTGCCCTTTTCCATTTTGGAAATTCAAAGATGGCTGCCGCGAGCCAATCACGGTTCACGATGTCATCACCCCGCCCCCTTGGCTGGCTTAAATACTGCCAGCACGAGTTGCCGTGCACTTAGTCAGCGGTTGGGAGGCAGCAGAGAAGAGCTGCCGAAGACAAAAGATAGAAGACGCCGCGGAAGCCCTGGCTGGGTGATGGCCAGGAAAAAGAGCTTAAAGGCTGTCGCCCTCCATGTGAAGACGCCATAGAAGTCCTGGGGGAGCGGCAGCCATGTAAAAGAGCTGCCAAGGGCTGTCAAGCCCCAGGTGAAGGTCCCGCTAAATAAAATATTTAAAAAAACGGTCTGTCTGTTTTATTTTAATAGTTATTTTGCAGGGGGACTATAGGTACCAGCAGGCCCTTAGTGATCCGCCTGCTGGTACTTGTGGTTCTCCAAGTACCAGTATGCAGGGGATATCTGCTGGGACCTGTAGTACTACTGCAAAAGACAATATTTATATATTCCTATGCACCATACAAATCAACCCAGCACCCACCACCCAGGGGCACTGGGGATAGCCCCATGCTATCAGCCTGGGGTGCCCTGAGGAGGGGGACCCCTTTATTTGGGGAGTCCCCAACTCCCCAGGGATCCCCGGCCTGGGCTGACTAGCATTCAGGGGTGATGCTGAGGCTGGGGGGCCTGGTGAAAGGGCTCCCCTGGCTGTGGCATCCCCCCCCCTGCTAGAAGGAGTCTGGTGCTGGTTCTGAGAAATACAGGGGGTTTTCTATGCATTTTTTCCCCTGTATTTCCAGGACCAGGACCGGCTCAGAGCCCTGTTCTGGTTGCGCTAAATACGGGGGACCCCTACGTCATTTGTCCCCTGTATTTTGGCAACAAGGACAGGTTCTGAAAAGCCTGGTGCTGGCTGTGCTTAATACAGGGGACCCCTACGTCATTTGTCCCCTGTATTTAGCACAACCAGTTCTGGGGCTCCAAAGCCCGGTGCTGGTTGTTTTCTGGGGGGGGGGGCTACGCTTTTTTTAAAATTTTCATTAAACATTCAATTTTTAACATAGATGCGTACATCTCACTGCTGCATTCGTCCATCTGTGACTTATTGATTTGATTTTCTCAGGTGCATATGCACTACCAGTGAGCCCTCTGTCACCCACTGATGCCCCCTTTGCACTGCACCGCTGCCACTGCTCTGCGCCACTGCTGCTACACCACACGCCTACAGCCGTCTCGCACTCTGCACCTCCCAAACCAACCTCCTGTGTGCTGTCCCCTCTTCCACCTGCATTAGTGTACCATTTTGTTGCCCTTCTCCCCTGCAGGTGGCCCGGTTAGCTCATCCAAACCCTGATAGTTAATACATTTTTAAAAAGCTATGAAATTCCATAGACAAAAAACCTTATGGTTTCACATGTCTCATTAAGGCTGCTTAGACTTGATCTGAAAATTCACAAAACCTATTGATTTTCTGCCACTCAAACTTCAAAAAGCAATGAAATTACGATCATTAAGGTTGACTCCTAAATGGACGTGTTCCTTGCGCAATACAGATATGGTATGCCATCATACCCTGTGGTTAATGGCAGATTCAGCACTCTCACATAATGATATTGCTGTCACTCACAAAATGGTGGAGCTGCTAATTCACAGAATTGCGTGCTCATTGGAATACACACATGCAGTCTATGCAACTGAGGTTTGAGCAGTTATGTGGCTCCCACATCCCACTCAGTGCCCACAATCTTCCCATTTGATCACCAAAACAATCTCACTGGCTTCCAACATCCTTCTCACTGCATACATTTATCTCATTTAGAATAGACGTTCAGCTCCCTCATTTTTAAATAAGTCACCAGCTACATTTTAATTTGCAGTAAACTAATAAAAGTAGCTCACAGATATTGCTTTAAAACATTCATATTCATTTTCTTGGTGACAAGACAGAAACACCACAGTGGACCTTTATAGATGGGTACCTTACTTCCACATTTCAGCCATCTTATTGAAGCCTATCTATTGGACATGGGAGCTCATTCATCGCCACTTGCTGCTGGCAGCCGCTCGCTCTGAATGTGGGCGTGGTTTTTTTTGGTCTCCTGCCACTCGCAAAGCTATGGGTGACCACCCACAGCTTGTGCAAGCGGGCTGGAGACCGTCGCGATAATCGCGACCATCAACCTTGCGAAGAGACCCTGGAGTAGGGTCTAGCTGCCGCAAGGCCGAGTGGACTTCCTGCTCTAATAGAGCAGGAAGTCCACTACTGACATCACTAGTGATGTCAGTTGGACCGCCCAACAAACGCCAGGCGTTCCTAAGGGAACGCCTGCATTTATACAGCCACCCCCGCTACCCGCCCACAAAACAACATCGACAGCCGCCCCGTCTTGTTGCGAGCTCCGTAGCAACTGAACTTCAGTCACTCAGCGGGACTCACACATGCGCAGTGCGCAAACATTGGGCCACTTGCGAACGGCCCTGAATCAGCTCCATGGTGAGGGAAGTGACTCCTTTATTACAAAATAAACTGACCCTAAAATTCATAAAGGTAAATTTCGCTGCATGTGCACAACCCTGGTATATGCTGGCTGAAACACTGTGTATAACAAATGGGGTAGGCATTTACAGTATAATAACAGTTCAAGGAGAGAAAGTTTCTTATAAAACATCAGTATTACAGTATTTTCTCACAGTTCTTTGTTTTTGCTTAACAAATGCAGGCACAAAAAGTATGATGGAAATAGCCCCACAAATGTTCTGCAAAGCTGAAGTTCTCTCTAACAGGCTAGTAGCAAGTAACAGTGGTGTAAGTTCATCCCAGACGCCTGGAGGCAAGTTATAATTTGGTGCCCCCCCATCACAGCCGCTGATGCTGTAATGTAGCAATTTGCATGCAGACATGCTATAGATAGACGAAGGCAGCAGCTGATGGTCGGACATGGAGCTCTCCACTAGTGTATGGTGGCTTCTCAGGTGTCGGGAAGGGGTGCCATGTATTAGGCGACCATGAGGGTACACTCCGGGTACATAGTTACAGCCCTAAGTGGGTTGAACATGTTGTGGACAATGGAGGAGGTGCCCCTTCAGACCTGGAGCCCGGCGGCAGGTGCCTCCATTGTCTCCCATAGTTCTGCCCCTGGCAAGTAATACAATTACTTACTGTAGATAGCTGGAAGATGCAGGGCCACACTTCCCTTGTCCCCATAGTTTTTCATATTTAAAGAATGTTAGTGTCCTCCCAGTTCATGTCATAATCTACAAAGCACAGGCAATACATATCTGTGCACATTTCTCTTTACTGTGCATAGCTGCATTTTTTTTGTCCATATTACAATTGTCCTAAAGAGTCCTATCCTGGACACGGAGTAGCAAATATATATTGAAGCAGTAAAACAGTTAAGTTAGTGGTTTCTCATGCCCCTCCTCTTCTTAAGCTGGCCATCCACTATACAATTTTCTGTCAGCTATCTGTCCAATGTGGCTGGTTGGAATGAAAACCTGGTAATGTATGGGAGCAAATAACAGTCATCCATTTGCTCACAAACACTGGAAAATAGGCAAAAATGGTTGTTCAGACAAATTGGTTAAAACACACAAATGTAACCAATTTGAACATTTTCGGTGAGGAATTGCGTCATCGTGGCCCGGCCCCCTGCTTCACAATGCCTTTCATTTCGCCAATACTTAGTCATTGCCCGGCCATGCTCCCCGCTGTACTCAGGCATTCAGCTCCCTGGAGGAAAGTATGGTCTAGGTGTCACCCTAATTGCACCTTACCCCCATTGTGTAGCTGTTGTATATAATAAAACAACAGATATATATTTATTCCATAGACAAAAAACCTCACGGTTTCATATGTCCCATTGAGGCTGCTTAGACTTGATCTGAAGATTCACAAAACCTATTGATTTTCTGCCACTCAAACTCCAAAAAGCAATGAAATTACTTAATGGATGTGTTCCCGTTTTTCTGGGACTGTCCCGCCTGCAGGTCACAGTGTCCCATGGTGGGGGGGAAGTTGGCTGGAGCACAAACCGCTGTTCTGCACAGCAGAGCAGCGGGTGTGCAGGAGAACAATGCCAAGCGCATCTGTTCTCTTGTGTAGGGAGAGCCTGGGGGCTGCCCAGCATCTCGGAGAGTGCTGGACACGCCCCAAAGTGACAAAAACGAGGGAAGCCATGAGGCTCCACCCCTTTTACAGCAAGCCACACCCACTTTTCAGGTGCACAACCTCTCTCTCCTCAACATCATGTTGGGAGGTATGGGTTTGGGAGGTGCAGAGTGCGAGATGGCTGTAGGTATGTGGGGTAGCGGCAGCAGCAATGGTGCAGAGCAGTGCGGCGGTGCAGTGCAAAAGGGGCATCAGTGGGCGACAGAGGGCTCACTGGTAGTGCATATACACCTGAGAAAATCAATTCAATAAGGCACAGATGGACGAATGCAGCAGTGAGATCTACGCATTTATGTTAAAAATTGAATGTGTAACAGAAAAAAAAAAGCGTAGCCCCCCCCCCAGAAAACAACCACCACCTGAGCTTTGGAGCCCCAGTACTGGTTGTGCTAAATACAGGGGACAAATGACGTAGGGGTCCCCTGTATTAATCGCAACCAGCACCAGGCTTTTGAGAACCTATCCTGGTTGCCAAAATACGGGGGACAAATGATGTAGGGGTCCCCCGTATTTAGTGCAACCAGCACAGGGTTCTGAGCCGGTCCTGGTTCTGGAAACATAGGGGAAAAAATGCATAGGGCTCCCCCTGTATTTCCCAAAACCAGCACCGGACTCCGTCTAGTGAGGGGGTGATGCCACAGCCAGGGGAGCCCTTTCACCAGGCTCCCCAGCAGCAGCATCACCCCTGACCGCTAGCCAGCCCAGGCCGGTGATCCCTGGAGAGTTGGGGACTCCCCCAATAAAGGGGTCCCCCTCCTTAGGGCA
This sequence comes from Taudactylus pleione, assembly GCA_031769625.1. NCBI lineage: Eukaryota > Metazoa > Chordata > Amphibia > Anura > Myobatrachidae > Taudactylus > Taudactylus pleione. Next base: position 1,670,137 of record JAUIMM010001019.1, read on the forward strand.
CTCCAGGCCCAGGCTGATAGCCTGGGGCTATCCCCGGCACCCCTGGGCGGTGGGTGCCGGGTTCATTATGTATAGTGTGGTGCATAAGAAAATATAAATATTGTGTTTTGCAGTAGTACTACAGGTCCCAGCAGGCATCCCCCGCATGCTGGTACTTGGAGAACCACAACTACCAGCAGGCGGGATATTAAGGGCCTGCCGGCACCTATAGTACCCCTGCAAAAGAAATATTAAAATAAAACAAACACCGTTTTTAAAAGTATTTTATTATGCCGCAGCTTCACCTGGAGGGCGACAGCCTTTAAGCTCTTTTACATGGCTGCCGCTGCCCATCCAGGACTTCTACGGCGTCTTCACCTGGAGCGCGGCAGCCAGTAAGCTCTTTTGCATGGCCGCCGCACATCCAGGGCTTCCCGGTGTCTTCTTGCTTCAGCTGGTCTCTCCAGCTCCCCGGCTGATGGACTGAGCTTGCGCTGGCTCTATTTAAGCCAGCCGAGAGGCCGGGGCGATGATGCCGCGAGCCGTGATTGGCTTGTGGCAGCCATCTTTGAATTTCCCTTGTATTTCCAGAACCAGGACCGGCTCAAAACCCTGTGCTGGTTGCACTAAATACGGGGGACCCCTACATCATTTGTGCCCCGTATTTTGGCAACCAGGATAGGTTCTCAAAAGCCTGGTGCTGGTTGTGATTAATACAGGGGACCCCCTACGTCGTTTGTCCCCTGTATTTAGCACAACCAGTACTGGGGCTCCAAAGCCTGGAGCTGGTTGTTTTCTGTGGGGGGGGGGGCTACTTTTTTTTTTTTTTTAAACACAGGCAGCCAGTCCTGTTTGTGATTAAATGCAGGGAACAAATGACATAGGGTTTCCCCCATATTTAAGCACAACCAGCACCGGGCTAGTGAGAACCAGCCCTGGTTGCCAAAATACGGGGGACAAATGATGTAGTGGTCCCCCGTAAGTTGTGCAACCAGCACTGGGCTCTGATCCGGTCCTGGAAATACAGGGGGAAAAAATTAGTAGGGTCCCCCTGTATTCTCCAGGACCAGTACTGGACTATTTCTAATGGGGGGCTGATGCCACAGCCAGGGGAGCCCTTTCACCGGGCCCCCACCCGCAGCACCAACACTGACCAGTAGTCAGTCCAGGCCAAGGATCCCTGGGGAGTTGGGGTCCCCCTCCTCAGTGCACCCCAGGCCCTGGCTGATAGCCCGGGGCTATCCCCAGCACCCCTGGGCGGTGGGTGTTGGGTTGATAGTATTGTGTGGTGCATTTTAAAGAATATTTTCTTTTGCAGGTGAACTATAGGTCCCAGCACACCTCCCTGCATGCTGGTACTTGGAAAACCACAAGTACCAGCATGCTGGGCATTAGGGCCCACTGCCACCTGTAGTCCACCTTTAAAAAAAAATATTGAAATAACAACACACTTTAATATTGTAATACTTTATTTTACAGGTCTTCACCTGGGTAAAAGCTGTCTTTAAGCATGGCGTCGCCGCCACGCCAGGCATCTTTGCCTGGTGGGCACCAACCCAGCAGGGCTTCAGCATCTTCGCCTGGCAGGCACCAACCCGCCAGGGCTTCGACGACTTCACCTAGTGGGAGGAAACCTGTGATAGCTCTTTTTCGTGGCTGCCGCCCACTAGGACTTCCGGCGTCTTTGCCTGGCGAGCGCCATTCCACCAGGGCTTCGGTGTCTTCGCCTAGTGGGCGGCAGCCTGGGATAGCTCTTTTTCATGGCTGCCTCCCACTAGGACTTCTGGTGCCTTCGCCTGGCGGGCACCAACCCGCCAAGGCTTCGGCGTCTACACCTGGCGGTCACCAACCCGCCAGGGCTTCCACATCTTCACCTAGTGGGCGACAGCCGGTGTCACCTCTTTTTCATGGCTGCCGCACACTAGGACTTATGGCGTCTTCGCCTAGCGGCACCAACCTGCTAGGGCTTCGGCGTCTACGCCTGGTGGGCGCCAACCAGCCAGGGCTTTGACATCTTCACCTAGTGGGCGGCAGCCTGTGATAGCTCTTTTTCATGGTTGCCGCCCACTAGGACTTCTGGAGTCTTTTCCTGGCGGGCGCCAACCCACCAGGGCTTTGGCGTTTTCGCCTGGCGGGCGCCAAACTGCCAGGACTTTGGCCTCTTCACCTAGTGGGCAGCCTGTGTCAGCTCTTTTGCATGGCCACCACCCACTAGGACTTCCGGTGTCTTTGCCAGCGGGTGCCAAACCGCCAGGGCTAGGGCTCTTTTGCATGGCCGCCACCCACTAGGACTTCCAGTGTCTACGCCCGGCGGGCGCCAACCCGCCAGGGTTTTGGCATCTTCGTCTGGCGGGCGCCAACCTGCCAGGGCTTCGGCGTGTTCGTCTGGCGGGCGCCAACCTGCCAGGGCTTCGGCGTCTTAGCCTGGCGGGCGCCCACCTGCCAGGGCTTCTGGCGTCTTCTCCGGGGGGGTGGCTGCCATTATGAAATGGGCGCCGCTGCCATATTCGGCATAATGGCTAGCAGGGTCTGAATCCTCTCGGGTCCAGGCCCGCCGCCAACGCCCTCACCACCGCTGGACCCTCCGCCGCCAACACCCGCGCCCTCGCAAACAACCGCATCCCCCACCAACAACCATGACCCACAGCCAGCCACCGCTGCTGAGGTCCCTACCACCGCATCCGTGTCCCCGTTGCTGCTTTGCCCGCTACCACCCGCAAACGACGGCCATCTTGTTGCACCCAAGTGAAGCCACTATGACTACACCTGCTGGAAGCTCCTACTGCGGCTGTGCAACAAGTTGAAAAGTCCTATCTTTATAATGGCGCATTCTTGAGGTAATAGTTTAAAAACTATAGCTTTCTAATTTACCTGAACCCCAAAAGCACGTACCCTGGCACAATAGCTACCTAATAAAACAAACCCCAAGTCTAAATTTGCCCCCTACCCTGAGTTTTGCCTTCACCAAAAATCCCCCATAGGCTGCAGCAGAAAGATTCCTAATTGACAATGTCAGAAAAAAGTGACAGTTGGAGCTTTAGATTACTCCCATGTCCTAATTTTTTATGTTTTTGCCCTGAAATTTGGCACGCAGCACCGAGCGACAGTTCTACCCGGCCATGCCAAATTTCAGATCTGTAACTCCTATAGCTTTTGAGGTGTAGCCCCTTGAACACCCTGCCCCCCCTCAGAACTCTCTATGGAGGGTATGCAATCGGGAAACTGTCTTAATCCCAACAGCCGGCTTCCCGACTGCTTTATCTCGGCGAGGGTTAAATGACAGGTGTCTATATCTAGACGCCTGTCATTTTCCCGATGCCAGGAGACAGGCACCCGGCATCCCGATCGAGGGGATGCCGGGCGCTGCGAGCGGACAGCCGTGGGGGGGGAGGGTTAGGTTTAGGGCACTCAGGGGGGGATGGTTAGGCACCCCCCCGGGAGGGTTAGGCACCCCTGGGGGGGACTTAGGGTTAGGCACCACCTGGGGCACTTAGGTTTAGGAAGCGGGGAAGGGGGGGTTAGGGTTAGGCACTTACAGGGGGATTAGGTTTAGGCAATTGGGGGGGAGGTTAGGGTTAGACACCCCTAAGGAGGGTTAGTGGGTTAGGGTAGGTTAGTTTTTACTTACCTACGGACGATCGGGATTTCCAGCGGTCGGGCTTCCGCTGCCGGGATCTCTGCTTCTGTCGGCCTGCCACGGACGGGATTCGAAATGCCAGCCAGAGGGATGGCGGTGTTTCATACCGATTCTTTATGGAGAAATCCGTTTTTTTTAGATGCAGCCTAATATAAGGGCACGACTGTGCCCTTATAATATACAGTGCATCCGGAAAGTATTCACAGTGCATCACTTTTTCCACATTTTGTTATGTTACAGCCTTATTCCAAAATTGAATAAATTAAATTTTCTCCTCAAAATTTTACACACAATACCCTATAATGACAATGTGTAAAAAATTTTTTTGAGATTTTTGCAAATATAATTAAAAAAAAAAACGTAAGAAATCACATGTACATAAGTATTCACGGCCTTTGCCATGAAGCTCAAAATTTAGCTCAGGTGCATCCTGTTTCCACTGGTCATCCTTGAGATGTTCCTACATTTTGACAGTGGTAGATTATGCCACCTGTGACCCAGAGGCTGTGGCTCTCTTCTCAATTAGAGCAGACATGGTAGCGGACGCCCTTATCACTATATTCTCCCAGGTAGGGTTCCCTAAGGAGATGCTGACTGACCAGGGCCCGCAGTTAATGTCCAGCCTTATGCATAGCCAAAGCAAACAAATGCAGGTGGATCACCTGATCACCTCCCTGTATCATCTGGATGGAAATGGGCTGGAGGAGAGATTCAATCTGCAATGGTTAACCTCTGACGAAATTGATGACGATTACTTCAGTCAGTATTCACTATTCAAGTATCTATTCACTATTCATGAAGGAAATTCCATAGTCCATAAGATGCCTGTTTGGTTATATTCTTACACAATGTCATCATCATAAAACAGAGGTTCATCAAGACTTGTACCCATCATGTCTCCTCCAGCCTCATGCTCTGTGTCTCTCCAGCCTTGTGGTCCCTGTGTTAGTTTCAGCCTTGTGCTTCTTGTGTCACCTCCTGCACAGTGTCTCATTTCAGGCACATGCCCCCTATGTTACCAGGCTTCTGCTCCCTGTGTATTTTCATCCACATCCTCCCCCAGTGTCTCTTCAATAGCCTCATCCCCATGTGTCTATGCAGCCACTTCCTTTTTCATGTCTCTCCATCTGCCTCATCCCCCATATCTCTCCAGCAGCCTCCTCACTCCTTCTCGCTATGCTAACCTCCCCCGTCCCTGCACCATAAACTTAACCCTCCCTTTAGTGCCTAACCCTCCCCCAACCCCGCTCCTTACCTTCGGTATCCAGACGATTGTGATCTGGATTTTGGCACCAGTAATGTAAGCATTGGCATTCTGACCACCGGGATGCTGAACATATCCCACTCCAGCTCCCCCCTGTATGACTAGAGCCCCCCATGTCACTCTAGCTCCCTCATGCCTCTCCATCTCCCCCTATGTGTCACTTTAGTTCCACAATGTCACTACAGCCCCCCCATATATCACTCCTGATCCCACCTGTGTCAGAGTCTAGCCCCCCCCCTTCCCCCATTACACCCATAATACTACACACTGGCTGCATTCTCCCTGGCTGTAAGAACTCGCTCATGCTGGGAGAAAGGGAGTGTCTGTAAACTACCTGCCGCTATACAAGTGTATTGAACAGTGTTTGAATAAACTGGCAAATAGTTTGAAGACTCTTCCTTGCTCTCAGTGTGAACTCCCACAGACAGGGAGAGATTGGATTACACTGCATGGAGCCCACAGTGAGCTCAGCTGTCATCCACCATGACAGCTGTAACATTTTACAGCACCGAGCTGGGACTGAAAGTGGACGCCCTCCAGCTTGAGTGCACCCTGCATTTATTGTTAATACATGCCCCGCCCCCCTTTTTTTCTGGAGAAGAGGCACTTATCTGAGCCTCTGCTGTTCTCTGTGTGGTCATCGCGATGCATAGCAGATAGGGATCATGCTGGCCGGCTCCTCTTCACATCTAAGGTGCACGACATGAAGCCACGTTCGTGCCTTGCTATAATCAGGATTAAGGAAGCAGCGAGCACTGCAGACTCTGTTCGCTTCCTATGGGTCTGCAAAGTTAAAAAGTGTTGGAAATTGACAGTGGGGGCACGTGCCCCCCCTGAATCCACCACAGTGTGTAAATGTATAACACACCTCCCAGAGGTGCTACCTAATGAGAATTGGATTTGTCACCAGATGCACTTCTTATCAGGTGTATTTTTTTTGCTGTTGTGGGTATAGCCTTGTGTAAAAATGTTTGATGATAATGATGAGGACCATATCAACAGCATTATCTAGCCACTTCTGTTTGGCTGGTTGCAATTAGACTCATACAGATGGTAGAACTTCATTCATTATCAAATTCCACAACCACCCATATCACCTCTATAAGCTATCCTATCCAATTACATCCGCTCTTACATATACAGTCCACACATAACTTTACATATTTTCTCTCTGTTCACTTTCACCTCCTCTGACCCTAGGCCAACATCCCTGTGTGACTGGATCATACAGCTCACCAAGAACCTCTGCATTCTGGCTAGACCAATATGCAATATGTAACACCTATCCTTGTGTATCATGCCCATTTCCTTAGAGAGAGCAAGACTGGGTAATAACAAGCTTACATTATTACTTGCAGAAACCAGCAATGAGAAAAGTCAGTCACTGCTATAAGGGAATGTAGTTGGCATCCCGACCCACAGAATGTGACAGTAAGTATTAGGGATAGGCAGTAGGGGGAGGATTAGGCTGTGGAAAGGGAGGTTTAGGCTGCGTGGGCAGGGATTTTAGGCTGCAGAGGGAGAGGGTTAGATTAGGCTGCAGGAAAGGTGGGGTAGGGGTAAATTACTTACTTGCATCCCCACAGGATTTCCACTGTCTGTATTCTTACCACCGGCATAGCGTGCGCCAGGATTGCATACTCAACCCGCGATGAATGCTGGTAAGCTTGCAATGTGATGATAATTGGATTGGTTAGGCTGGAGTTGAAGGCTGGAAGCATATGTACAGTATGTCTATTCTGAGAGGCATATTGGTATGTATGGGAGTTGAGTGTCCACCCCAGGAGTATTGAGTGTGGCAGGGACCAGCAGAGAATGGAGTAAAGTGAGAGGACACATGTAGTGACCCTAAAATCACAGAGGTAGGAGAGATAGAGGCCGTACCAACAGGCATGAGTTCCTGCTCCCTAGAATGATATGACATCACAAAGTGTTGGGGAGATTAGATGCAAAAAGAGTAATTAGTTATTATTTCATCAGAAAGATTGTCTGGTGCTCATTCATTTGCAAACCACAGCTTGTACCACACTGATACTGTATGTCTGTATTTAACATTTCCTATTTCTACACCTCGGTGTACAGGGCAGGATCGGTATGAATGACCTTCGTTCGGTATGCCGGGCGTTGGGCTCCCGCTGTAGGGATAATGATAGGCGTCGGGATTTCGACACCTATCGTTAGATTCCTGCCAGGACTTGACAGTCAGGAAGCCAGCAGTTGGCATTTCAACCGTCAGCTTCCTGACTGCATACAGTACAGGGCACCTATCCAAATAATAAAAACCCATTCGGGGAATGACTTTAACAAGCAAGTAAAAAACCTACAGAGGTAGGTGCCAGTTTATGCATTTACACCGCCCCACAGATAGACAGGGGTTACATAAGGAGAGAACACATACAGTAATTTAGAACATGAAAATATAGCTGTAAACAGCTAAGGCCCGTATTCAATTTGAAGCGTTAAGTCCGGATCCGCGTTAAGTTACCGCCAATGACGTCATTACTGCCTGTTTAGGTTTAACCCCATTGTCAATTTGAAAGACTTTCCGCCTAGGCAGAAAGTCAATGCAATGTAATAGGCGGTAAAGTATCGCCAATGAATGGCAGGCGGAAAAAAGTGCAGAATTGGGGTTTTGGGGAGCAACGTTGCGGGAACCCCCGTGCAGCCTTAAGACAGTCCCCTAAAGGTAATCTGTGTCAAAAAATGTAAAAAAAAAAAACTTAAGGACACCCCAAAAATTTACTTTAAAAAAGGAGCCGAAAAAAAAAATGTTGGGGTACAAACTTAAAAAGTAGCGAACTTGACTCTGGGGGGATCCCCAAGTATGCCCCAAGTGTTTTTTTTATTGCAGGTGTTTGCGGCAGGTGTAATTGTCACGATTTTTTCAACTTTAAATATTCAACTTAACGCGTCTCGGCTCAAATTGAATACGGCTCTAAGCTGTAAACATGTAGCTGTAAACATCTAAAACATTGAATTTAGTATATACAAGTGAAAAGCCTTCATCTAGTTTCTTCTATTTTGTGTTGTATGTCTATATATTTAGTTGGTTTGCATTTGTTTTCAAAAGTATAAGTATAATTATGAGGGAGTTTATTGTGAATTGTCATGCTTCTTCATAAACTAGGTGTTTGCTTTCTATCTTAATCATGAAATTTAATGGATCAGAGAATCAACATTATAGGGTGTTAGAAATGGAAGCCTGAATAACAAGAATTGTGAGCTGCACTCAATATTAATCCAGACTAAACCTAAATCTGGTATATTCATGAGAAGAGGCCTAGACAGAAATATAATTATATAACATCGGAAAAGCCCTAAACTGCTTACCGTTTCTCTGTTTATAGTAGCTAAAGGCAATAGGAGAATTCAGGCAATAAATATGTATAATGTGTACACAAAGGCTTACTGAAAATATTATGGTAGGAGTAATTTAACTAATGACCAGCAAATTCTCATACACACATGGTAATAGATGTATGAATTTAAAAAAAAAAATCAATGAACGGCATGTAGGAACTTTAAGTCATACCATTTTTTAGGAACACTTTGAATTGTATTAAGAATCTTTTGCGTTATTAAGTATTTTTTCTTGTAATGTATAGACAATTGGACTCAAAATAGCCAAGGTGCAGTGCCAAACACTCTTTCATTGGGCTCAAATTGCACAAATGTGACTAGATTACCACCAAACCATATAACTTTCCAGAGTGTCAACATACTGTTAAAAGTACTAGATAGGCTTACTGTAGTTAAATTAGGTTTACAAGAATTTCTGACCTGTCATTCACTGGGTTACTAGCTAATATGGCTGCCATATTGGCTCATCCAGGGACTCTCTCCAGCACAATTCCTTATTGTACTCTTCAGCCTCATGCCACCCACACCCCCCTCCCCCCTATCTGTCCCTCTCATCTCTCTAATCTGTTCCCTCGGGAAGAGGGTTTGTGGGTGGAGCCACGAAGATTACAGTTGGGGTGGGTAATAGGGAAAAGGGGGAGCAAGCTCCAAGCACTTAAAAGGTGTCTTCCTACACCTTCCCATCTCTATAAAATAGGTAGTGACGACTATAAGTGCGCACGGTGTTATAAAAATATTCAGAATACTTCCCAATTATGGTGATTCTTGTAAATGGATGTCAATAGATGATTTCTCCATGGACATGAAAAACATCAGAAATATGTACACATCGTGTGATATAGTACAAAACACAAATTTTATTCACCACATAGAGAGATAAAATAATCATCCAAAGATGAAAAAAATATATATAGAAACTCAAAAAAAAAAAAAAAAAAAAAATATTATAAAATATTATAAAGGACAAACTGGATATAGCCTTCAATAATAAACATGAGCCTCACAAGTCCGGCAATCCTGTCACCAAATTCCAACGCGTTTCGAGAGCCAAGCTCTCTTCCTCAAGGCTGTGTGACAAGGATTACCACAGTCTGCCTTATATACCCAACAGTCAGGTCACTTCCGGGTCAGGGATTAACTGGGTCCACTTCCGGGTCAGGAGTTAACTGATTCCATCTGTTTATAGCCACTTTTGTTAGAACATTGCCGGGGAGAGTTTATATATCCCCTATGATCTCTCAACAGTATACACAGATATAAGATGAATAAAAGCACTTCCTTAACAAATTAGTCCAAAATATTGCGTTCGTGAACCGGAAGTACGTCACTCCTCTACTTCCGGTTCGCGATAGGTCCAAATAAAATTGCTTGCCGCAGTCATTATGATCATATATGTTATATGGGTTCCCGCAAGGCTGAACTGTCTTATTATGTGCTTCAGTATGTCTATATCGACGCCTTGCAGGACCTCCGTTTTCTTGGAAGGAAACTTCCGGCTTCGGCGGCCATTTTATCGAAATCTTAAAGCGCTTATGAGTTCAGACCCCTAGTTTCATTTTCCTTAAAGGGCTTCTTCCGAATTTAATGGCCATTTTGTTGGAGTCTCAGAGCACATATGCTCTTGCCGTAATTCACACTCAATATTTTATATTGTTCATAATTCCTCATAACGGTTGAAAATTTTAGTTCTTTATAACCTTGTAAGAATCAAAGATTGAAATTAATAATATGATCATGAAAATGCCTAATATCAATGGTGACAATATACATCAATAAATACTCTTAAAGTGATTCGTGCTGAAATTGTAAAGTGACTAGTGCACATATAACAAGTGACTAAAATAAAAAGGAATATATACTAATCTAGATATAGAAACGGATAAAATATGTTATAGATAAAATCTATAAAAACTATTTGAATTCAAAATCTGAATTAAGTCTCCTAGGTATGAGAGTTTTTAATTTAAATATCCAATTCATTTCACTCTTAGCTAGACATTTCTCTTCATTTCTATCTTTCCATGAATTCTTAATATTGTCAATGGCCATAAATAATTTGATTTCTTTAGTAGAACAACCATGTACTTGTTTAAAATGGTTTGATAGGGAGTATGTTGAAACAACTTTTTTGATATTCCAAAGATGTTCACTCAGCCTTGTTTTCAGTGCTCTGCTGGTCCTCCCTATGTATATAAGACCGCAGCTACATTCAATGAGATACACAACATTAGTTGTGTTACATGTCATGAAATGATTCAGTTTATTGTCACCATTGATATTAGGCATTTTTATGATCATATTATTATTAATTTCAATCTTTGATTCTTACAAGGCTATAAAGAACTAAAATTTTCAACCATTATGAGGAATTATGAACAATATAAAATATTGAGTGTGAATTACGGCAAGAGCATATGTGCTCTGAGACTCCAACAAAATGGCCATTAAATTCAGAAGAAGCCCTTTAAGGAAAATGAAACTAGGGGTCTGAACTCATAAGCGCTTTAAGACTTCGATAAAATGGCCGCCGAAACCGGAAGTTTCCTTCCAAGAAAATGGAGGTCCTGCAAGGCATCGATATAGACATACTGAAGCACATAAGACAGTTCAGCCTTGAAGGAACCCATATAACATATATGATCATAATGACTGCGGCAAGCAATTTTATTTAGACCTATCGCGAACCGGAAGTAGAGGAGTGACGTACTTCCGGTTCACGAACGCAATATTTTGGACTAATTTGTTAAGGAAGTGCTTTTATTCATCTTATATCTGTGTATACTGTTGAGAGATCATAGGGGATAAACTCTCCCAGGCAATGTTCTAACAAAAGTGGCTATAAACAGATGGAATCAGTTAACTCCTGACCCGGAAGTGGACCCAGTTAATCCCTGACCCGGAAGTGACCTGACTGTTGGGTATATAAGGCAGACTATGGTAATCCTTGTCACACAGCCTTGAGGAAGAGAGCTTGGCTCTCGAAACGCGTTGGAATTTGGTGACAGGATTGCCGGACTTGTGAGACTCATGTTATAAGAAGTCCCCTGACGAGGAGTGGATGAGAGGTTATCCGGAGAACCTCCACCTTTTACATCTATGAGCCCTCAAGAAATGGGACTTCTGGTAATTTCATATTGAATATCATTTAAGGATTCCATATTTATTATTGAAGGCTATATCCAGTTTGTCCTTCATAATATTTTATATTTTTTGTGGGTTTTTTTTGTGTTTCTATATATATTTTTTTCATCTTTGGATGATTATTTTATCTATGTGGTGAATAAAATTTGTGTTTTGTACTATATCACACGATGTGTACATATTTCTGATGTTTTTCATGTCCATGGAGAAATCATCTATTGACATCCATTTACAAGAATCACCATAATTGGGAAGTATTCTGAATATTTTTATAACACCGTGCGCACTTATAGTCGTCACTACCTATTTTGTTGTGTATCTGTATTCAGTACCTGAGGGTGGTACTGTGGTGACTTCTTGCTTGCAGCAATACAGGTGTTTGGTGCCTGTTCTTATTATTCCATCTTTACTACATACCTTCCCATCTCTGCTCCCCACCTCCTCCTCCTCTGTCTGACTTTCATCTTTGTCCATCCTTAACACCCCCTCCCCGCTTGTGTCTCTCTTTCATTTCTGTTCCCCTCACCCCATCTTTCTCTCAGGTCTGTCCCCTCCCATCCCTTTTTCTTTCAGGTCTGTCTCCCAAGTGTAAATCTGCTTGGCACATGCTTATCAGCTTTATACAATAGATTCTGCAAAGGGAGACTATGGAATATAAATGTATAAGGATATTAGGTTGTTCTTTTCTAGGCAGGGAGGTGCACAACCATTTACAATGAAAAACATATATCTAGGAGTCAGAAGTAAAAATGTTTGAAAAACACAATTTCAAGTGTGGTAACAGCAGCTCCCATGTCACCTTATTCTTAATGATAAATCTAACACATAAATGAAGTTTCTTTTACCGAAAACTCGGTCGACATTCAGAACATAACAATAATAGAACAGCCATTAGGGACAGCAGGGAATTCCAATATACTGTATGAGGTTTTCTTTGTGCTCATTACATGTTCTGGTTTGTTTGAAATCTTTCTTTTTATTCTGAGGTCTAGATTGTAGTCACATGATGTATATGTCATCTAGGTGTTCCTCCTATAACTCACTGTTATTGGTGCCAGCTGCTTAAATAATTTTTCCTATAACTGATTGTCATTGGTGCCAGCTACTAAAATAGACACATCACTTCTCCCATAACCCCTGGAAGGAGGGAGACCAGATGAAAAAGAGGGAGAGTGGAGAAGGGTACCAGACCTGAAAGAGAGAGGAATGGGAGGAACACATCTTGCAGATTACAGGGTCGACTAGATTTAGAAGGCCCTAATGCATCACCTGTCAATGGTGGTACATTGGATTGGGTCGGCCAACCATATCCTGTTACATTAGTGCTACCCAAGATGTTGCTGTAGCCATTGTTAATAATAGAAACATGGCTTATACATTTGCAGCAGAAGAAAGATTGAGCTGTGTACATATATTGTAGCATTTTAGTGCTCTGAATTAGAACAAAAAAGTTGAAGAAACACACGAGGAGTTGCTCCAGTTTTGACTAAATTCTCATTTCAGTACCCAATAAAATCAAAATTATTTATTAAAAGAAATCAAAAGCAAAAACAATAAAAGCATTTTAAAGTGGTCTTCGTAATAGGGTGAACATTGTACCCCTGTACAGGTGGTACTGAAGGAGTGTAAAACATTAGACCCCAGTACTAAGGGTGGCATTCCATCCTCCATTGTGATTATTGTGACCAAAAAAACTTGAATGTGGTCAGTATTACTATACTTCCTTTGGTCTTGACTTCTTCAGTACCTCCATCCAAGTATATCTTAAGATGTGTGTAGCCCACCAGTCTCAGACCTTGCTGTCTAACCCCATGACATGAAGAATACAAATCACGTGGTGGACAATTTAAAATGGTGCACATATTAGCAATGTGTGAGACGTGTTGAGGGTAGGCATAGGTGTGCACTGACTGACCCATACTGATGATGGAGTAACTACTTTGGCTATGCTTCTCCTGTCCTGTGTGTGCAGTCTAGTTGTAGTGAACCCAGGATGAGAGAGTATCCCACAGTTATCTAGTATACAAATAATAGTACAGTAGTATCTGTTGTTCGGGAAGTCACAGCAGGTTGTGCCTTGATGTATCTGCTTATGTCAGATCCCAATGAACGCATAAAAAAAAAAAAAGAGTCAGAGTGTAAGTAGGTCATTACCTCGAGAAAGTCAGTACGTACTGTTGTGCACAAAAGGAAAATCCTGTAGGTGACAGACATGCCTTTAGCTCTTAACTGTGCTCAGATTAGTAAATTAATAGTATTCAATATTGTCAACAGGCCATAGTAATCTTAACCTGTGTGATCTTTACCTTTATTTTTACTTCCACACAATTATATTTTCACCCATCCCTTTTTCGACAAACCCCCCCTTTTATTTCATTACCACTTCCTTGCTCCTTCTACTTGCAGCAATAGTAGGCACTGTAAATTTGGACGGTTAATTGTCCAGTGTCCTTTTCAACTAGTGTATTATATACACACACACATTTTATATATATATATATATATATATATATATATATATATATACACATATATATATATACATATACACATATACACGCACACACACACACACTACCGTTCAAAATTCTGGGGACAGACAATTTCGTGTTTTACATGAAAACTGACTTTTATTTATCAAATGAGTTGCAAAATGAACAGAACATAATGTAGTCAAGACATTGGCAAGGTTAGAAATAATGATTTTTATTTGAAATAATAATTTTGTCCTTCAAACTTTGCTTTCTTCAAATGCTCCTTTTGCAGCAATTACAGCATTGCAGACCTTTGAGATTCTAGCTGTTAATTTGTTTAGGTAATCTGAAGAAATTTCACCCCACGCTTCCTGAAGCACCTCCCACAAGTTGGATTGGCTTAATGGGCACTTGTTGCGTACCATACGGTCAAGCTGCTCCCACAATGAGGTTGAGATCTGGTGACTGCGCTGGCCACTCCATTACAGACAGAATACCAGCTGCCTGCTTCTTCCCTAAACAGGTCTTGCATAATTTGGAGGTGTGATTTGGGTCATTGTCCTGTTGGAGGTGGAAATTGGCTCCAATCAAGCGCTGTCCACACGGTATGGCATAGCGTTGCAAAACAGAGTGATAGCCTTCCTTATTCAAAATCCATTTTACCTTGTACAAATCTTCCACTTTACCAGCACCAAAGCAGCCCCAGACCATCACATTACCTCCACCATGCTTGACAGATGGCGTCAGGCACTCTTCCAGCATCTTTTCACTTGTTCTGCGTCTCACAAATGTTCTTCTGTGTGATCCAAACACCTTAAACTTTGATTCGCCTGTCCATAACTTTTTTCCAATCTTCCACAACAACCACATACAGCACCAACATACATTCCACGTAGATCACATTTCTATCTGATCCTGGCATTTGGTCTGAATAATAGACATGCATTAGTAGCGCTACATCCACGACTTATGGCCGTGCCCATTTTCCCACTACAATGCAAAACGTTCCCTGAACGTTACCATCAATGTTTATTAGTCTGCTGCATTGACCTCAGCAAAATCTGGCAGATACAGTCCAATGCTTTACGTCAAGATATGCAAACATTAGTTCTTACCAACACCTCATTTTAACACATGCAGGGCCTGATTCATGTTGGCTTGCAAAACTGTGTATGCATGCACCCGGACGCTGCGATAATATGCTAATGAATGCATACGCACTGCCACCGCACCATATTATGAAGACGTCCAGCACTTCATAAAGACGCCCACTTACCTTGACTCACATTCGTAATAATGTGCAAGATTGCGAAAATATTGGTACAATCGAGAACCATCGGACCAAGATGCAGAATAGTGGTTGACCTGACCCTCCCGCAGGAATTGCTAAACTTCCTGCACGAAGTGAGTACTCAGGCTGCGTATGGGTTCGCTGTGGATAATTTATGCACGCCCCTGCAATGGCGTTCAAATGCACTGACACGCACCCCCGTCACCACCCACATACGGCACTTCCTGTCAATCACAGAGTACTGGGTCTGCGTACTGCCTGCGATCGTATTCTCGATCGCAGTGCCTGATTCACGCACGTGCACTGCGTCTTATACGTATGTGCAGAATGCAAACATCGGCTGGCTGCGTAAGAATGCAGCCTTGTGAACCAAACCTTGCAGAGAACTCTGCTTCTGGCCAACAGCACAACATAAACAAAAGTCAAGTTGAGTTATATCAGTCCAACACTACCAGAGGTTTAGATAGGTATAGGAAACTTTGTAGACAAGTAGTTGTATGGATAGCTCAGATTAATTCATTACACATGGGTGAGTTGACTAAAGCAGTGGAATTAAACACCACTATTAGGACAAGTATTTTGGACCCATCATTCGTTGGGTTGCTAGCTATTGTGCCCAATGTTGCAGGACATTTTTTTTTGTGTCTGCCTCTGTCTCTATTATCTTTGTCTCTCCTCTGCCTCTCTCTCATCTCTGTTCTCCACCCCCATCTGTTTCATCTTTGCCCCCCCTCGGTCTAGGGATGGACATGGGTTTTTGATGGTTCACTACCATCAATGTTTTTCTGTTGATGGTAGTGGTTTTACCATTCGAATGCGGCCTTCCGATGGTAGCCACCATTGAATAGTGTGGAAGTGATGTCCATCCTATGTTGAAATACAGCTGAATTCAGCTGTTTAACATCAGGAACTGCCACGGGTTGCTATTGTACATACATTTTTTGTCTGCATGCGCTAACCATCGGGAAGTATTTTCTATCAAATTATTTTGATGCGATGGTTAGTCACCATTGCATAAGAAGTTTTGATGAGAGAAGCCCCACCATCATCTGATGGTGGGCTTCCAATTTCCATCCATAACTCAGTCTCTCTCCCTCCTTTCCGCTCTCCTCCATGTCTCTTTCATCTCTCATCCCTATCTATCTGATCTATCACCCCCACCTCTGAACTCTGTCACCTCCAGGGAACAGCCCTCAGCATCCAAACTGCTCTGGAGGGAGATCAGAGGTTGTGTCCTGACGTCCCATTGTACCCGATATTACATTAAAGCCAGATTCCAGGTGGATAATTTAGAGAAGATACGATATGTATGTAACCACTATAATCTACACAAAGTCCCTAGTCTTTTTGTTCGGACTAATCTTGAGAACCACTGGATGGATGCAGTTTTCACTATTCTATAGAGCAGGGGTGGGGAACCTTTTTTCTGCTGAGGGCCATTTTGATATATATAACATTATTTGTGGGTCCAATGCCGGCCACACCCCCTCTGTGAGATGTCACTCGGGGACAGGGCCACAATCGCCGATGATTACAGCAATGCCCAGAGCATCTTGAGGATGCCCCAAGGAGCTATAAGGGCAGCGGTGTGACCGTCTGAAGCGTCCTAAGAACGCTCCAAGCGGCATTGCTGCATAGATTCTGGCTGCAGGGTGCCATTCTAGGCACCCTGCTAGTCAGATGAGGCTAACAGAAAAAAGCTCTGAGAGCCAGACCAAATGATTCCGAGGGCCTTATACGGCCCCAGGGCCTGAGGTTCCCCATCCCTGCTATAGAGCATTGTCGAGGAAGGTTTAAGAGTATGAAACATTAATGTATGACAAAAGGGAGCCGAGCAGTGATGATTTTAGTGAAGCAAGTCATGGAAAAAAACGGACATCCATGGGCTTTCTTGGCTTACGCTGCCTAAACCTTTAAAGATATACCACAATGATGGACTTTATCACCATGTAGAGATTGATATGTATTATCCAATTTCTCCAGAAAAATTGATGTAAGCCCTGTTTACTGATACAAAATTTCAGTTTTTCCTATTTCACTTATGTGAAAAACAATTCTTTAATTTCAATTAAACCCAATTCCTGGTAAGAAAATTGAAGAGTTGCATACATGTGACTACTGCCGAATAGTGTCTACCTTATAATGGGGGTGATTCAAAGTCTAACGCTATTGCAAATCGCAGCTGCTACCATGGTAGCAGCTGCGATAGCACTATTATGGTAATGGAGCAGAAGGCAACACACCTCCTGCATGGATTACTGTTCCCAGCTGCATGATCCTCTGACAGCGAACGCAGTTGCTTAAAAGAGGCTAGGAAGTCTCAGATCTTGGCCTTGCCCCCCTCCCGCACCCAACAGCAGCAACACGCTTCCGTTTGAGGAAATGGAGGCCGTCGCCACCCTTCCACACCCAGAAATGGCAGGATCACTGCTGCTACTCTGCTTGCATTCTCACATGTGCAGTACGGGACATCTATCTTCTGGATAGATCATGTAACCGATTGATGCATAGTTCCAACAGGATCAGTATGATTTACCACCGGCGGTTCAAATCCGTCAGTGAAATCCCGACAGTTAAGTATTTTTTTCTATTTACTAACCTAACCTCCCAAATTGGCACCGAGCTATGCCAATTTGTTCATGGCACACTGGGAGGAGGTAAATGTGTTCAGTGGCCATTGGTTCGGTGCCAGTCTGGTGTCCTGGAACCGATATATTGACGATATATTATTTGTGTGGAGAGGAGATCGTGACTCCCTGAAAGAATTTTGCACATATTTAAATGGAAATTCAGTCAATATAGAACTGACGTTCGAGATTAGTGAAATTCAGGTCAATTTTCTTGACCTGAGCATCTACATAGAAGAATAAAAACAAAAAACTTTGAAAAACCGACCGATTTAAATTCCTTCATTAACAACTCGAGTAATCACCATAAAAATTGGTTACGTAGTATACCTATCAGCCAGTTCCAATGAATCAGAAGGAACTGTACTGATTTGGAAACCTATAATGAGCAGGCATCTATATTGGAGAGTCAATTTTTGACAAAGGGATATAATAAAGAAGAAGTTAGGGAGGCCCTGAGAAAAGGTTCTGAATTAGATAGGGCATTGGCATTAAATAATGTAGAAGGAAAAAAGACTAATGAAATAGATAGGAATATCCCATTTATCACTAGGTTTACGTGTCAGTACAAACAGGTGGAAGGAATTATAAAGAAACATTGGGGAGTGTTAAAAAAGGACCCCCTATTAAGATCATATGTATCTAAAACACCTAGGTTTGTTTACAGAAAAGCACAGAATATTAAGGATAAGGTGGTACGTAGTGTTGTATCCATACCGAAAACTCCAGGCATAGTTTTGTCACAGGGATTTTGGCATTTAGATCGTCGGCATCCCGATTGCATCCCGTTCCAACATCATATGCTCTGCTTATTAATCATCTGACATTTTGTTTCCATTGCATGGTAAACCAAAAGTGAAGCTCTCTATGAGGTGAACGTTAAATTCTACTTCTAATTTTACTGATTAGAGTCGTAAATCGTCCCTGCTCGGCTCCCTTTCCTCATACATTAATATATCATACATCTTAACCTTCCTTGACAAATACTCTATAGAATAGTGAAAACTGCCTCAAAATCCATCCAGTGGTTTTCGAGATTCTAAAATACAAAAGAACCAGCGCTGAAGTAAAAGGATGGACGGTTATACCTTAAACAATAAAATTACATTTATTTATAAAAATCCATAAAATAGATATAATAGACCACAATCAACATAAAGTGCCAATAATTATTTAGTATCAGAGTTCCATATATAATGATCATTTGTAAAGAAAAAGTCTCTGTTCCTGTGTGGTGAATAAAATGCAAATTGACCTAGGACTCCTTCCACTGTATCCAAGACTTGAGAATATATAAGCAGCAATGAGGTTATGAGCACATAGGTTTCAACACAGTCTCTAGCATCCAAGGTGCAAGTGATTTAGCTGTATATAATAATCCACCTGTATTGTCTCCAGCACCATGCTCAGTCATAGCAGGGATATGGAAGTCCATTTAATAGTCCAATAGAGCACAGAAATATCAGAGTTGTCATCTCAACGCGTTTCGCTGGGTAAATTAACTAACAGTAGTCATTCTAATACCTTGGCTAAATCGAACTACACTGAGCTGCTTACATATGCACAGCATACTATTATCTACCTCAGCGCCTGTTTATACCAAGGATCGAGTGCTCTTACCCCAAAATGTGTATATATGTATATATATATATATACACACACACACACACACACATACATACAGTATATAGTAACATTATTTTTACAAAGAAACACGCATGATAGCAGTTGGATTTGTCAGATGGTGTTTTCTGATGACAATGTTCATGGCCATAACTAGGGTGGTGCGGATGGTGCAGTAGCACAGAGAGCAGGATGCTCTGGGGGTGGAACCGGCCACCACTACAAACTACATTTGCCGGGCACCCGCTGCGATGTAATTACTAGCGGTGCGCCCAGCTCCTTTCCTGGCTCTCCTCCTCCTCCATTCTACGGCCCATCGTTGCCGATTCTTTCTGGTTCCACTAATGAACGCAACCTGGAATCGCCTGCTCTCCTCTCGTCAATTACTTCTGCTCTTTCCTTCTCTTGCTGCATTTACGATTGTGCTCACACACTGTATTATATATGCTGAGTCTGTGAATGTGATGGATTGCTGGCTTGATAACCCCTGCCAGTGCCAGCAGTCTGTGCGAGCAGGAAGAAAACTGATAATTGATGCTACAGGGAGCATGTGCCACGGCCCCCCTCCCTCCTGGACCATGTCACGGTGTGTGCTATATCTTGCCTGGCATACAGCTCCGCATGCTTCTCTATGTGGGTCCCTGCACAGTCTCGGACTGGGGCATGAAGGGTCCACCGAGGGAATGCAGTGACAGGGTCCCATACTTAGAGGTGTGGCCAACCTCCAGAGAGGCTTAGCTAACCATTAGAGAGTGCATGGTCTGGGCCCCTTTAAAACTATTTTTTATATATTATATATACACACACACACATAACCTCCACAAGGTGCAGCACTCCAGTTTCAAATAAGCTCTCACACAGCAAAGTGTGATTGTCAACGTTTCAGTGCCTATGTATTTGTGGCACTTTCCAAGTGGAATATTTTTTAATATATATATAAATATATATATATATACACACACACACTCCCAGACTTCAGATGTAAAAAGTGTTTACTGCATCAGCTTATCAATGTTTCGGGGTCATCCTCCTTTGTCAGGACACGTCAGGAAGGGGGATGACCCCGAAACGTTGATAAGCAGTTGCAGTAAACACTTTTTACATCTTAAGTCTGGGAGTGCTGCTTCATTGCAAAAGGATATTTGGAGGGCTTTCATACCCCAGGGTGAGCACCTCAGCAGGATAAGAATCATTGCTCATACTACTTTGGAGTGCCGGTGATTGGTTTTGAAAATATATATATATATATATATATATATATATATATATATATATATATATTTTGACAATCAGGCGACTAGTTTGCTAGATGTGTAAAATCACACACAGTAAAATATACAATGAATAAGTATTGGTTTCAAAATTTAATTAAATCTGATTATACCTCAGAACATATAGAAGAGCGTGTTCCACGCTGAATAATAAATATATCAAACCAATAAATAACAAAGTGCTTAGTGCAAGATATGATATATCTGGTTATATCTAAAAAAGTTATATTGAACTCTTATAACAGGCCAATAAATAACAAAGTGCTAGTGCAAAATATGATGAATCTGGGACAAAGTGCTAGTGCCAAGTATAATAAAAATTATGACAATTTATTGAAAAACAGTGCACATAAAAAATATAAATGAATAGGACCATAAAAACAACGACTGGCAGTAAAAAATAAATAGATAGAAGCAAAGTAGAGGAAAGTTGATATTTTTAAGCAGCTTATCTGATTAGAGAGAGATAGTTCTCCACAGTGCATGAGACAGCCAACAGTCCCAACGCATTTCGTCACTATGACTTCATCAAGGGGATATTGTTTTAGTGTGGTGGTCCTGTATTTATACCACACTGAGTTCAAATGAGAGTCAGGTGTTCACCTTACTTCCTTTGTCTTAGGGAGACCTCAAAACCAAACGATTTCATAATTCAGCAAACCATCATTTAAAATAGTTTATGTTACAGGGTTTCCCATAAAGATATACTATTTGTAAATAGTCAAACGGCGATCTTCTAAGGTCCACTTCCGCCCTTTGTGAACTGGCTTCCGCCCTTACTTGGAGCGTCACATCCGTTCCCGGCAGCTGTGTTTATCCATAGCGCGCGATCAGTCACTTCCGTTTTCTTCCTCGTGTGCCGAGCTGAACACGTCATTTCCGCCCACCGCGTGTTATCGTGTTCGGAGGTGGGCCGCGTCACTTCCGCCAACCCTTCTTTCATTCAGCTCCAGAGCGCGGCAGGACATCAGGGGACTCGAACACTATATATCTGTTAACAGAATCCCAAGAGGTCTAAGACTTATTAAGAATCCAACTTTTGGACTGGATAATTCAGATTTTTTTAAAAAAATGGGATGACATTTTACACAAATGCTCATTAGAGCTTATAAAACTAATAATTGAAGAAAAAAAGGCAGTACTCTCAAATCTAGAGAAGGAAATCATTAGAATGGAACCCCAGATGGAAGAACACAAAGAGAAAGAGGAATATAAAGAAAATGAAAAAGTACTACTTAGAAAGGTGGAGAGAGTAGAAGAATCAGTCATGAAGAGCAAAGAAAATAAGTTTATTAGAGATAAGAAGGACTACGAGTTGAATAAAGTTAAAAATTGGACGAGATTCCAGAAACAAGAGAGAACCAACACCAGATATGAGTCTGGAGAAGAACCGAGCAGGAAAGTAGCACCTACTAGAAGATTCAGCTACAGAAGAAATAGAGACCCCCCTACTTATACTGGCACCACAGGACTCAAACCTAGAAATAGATTCTCCGCATTACAACATCTGGACTCAAACAGTGATAATGAGCTTTTTTTATCACCAGCACAAGACCACATAAGCAACAAAAATCCAATTTTCAGAGAAACCACCAAAACAGCCTCCCCCCTGAAGCGAAGGTACAAAGAAGAAGAGGAAAACAGGGCAGCAGGAGGAAGAAACCAAAAAAGGAGGAACTTTTAATAGATCCGAAATCCAAAGGCATATTTAATTTATCCCAGCATACACTCACTAAATCTGAAATAACGCTATTAAGCAAAGGATTGAATTTTGCCCCGACAAGAAGCATGAACAAATTCGACACTTTTATTGATTTAAACAAGTTTGTGAGAAATCTCACACTCAAACGACACTTTTTGAGAAAAGAATCAGCACCTCTGAAGAACTATATTGCCCCTAATTCAAAATCCGGTCTTAGAGGTAAGTCAACATATTACCCACTGGAATCAAAAGGGACTCACATAAACGTTTTCTATGAAATGGTAAAGAAAGACCTTTGTAGTAATAAGACAAACTATGCACCAATAAAAAAACAAAATCTAAGTAATAGAGAAAAGGAGGCACTAAAAAACTTAAAAGAAAACCGTGAGATAGTTCTAAAACCAGCTGATAAAGGGGGGGAGGGGGTTTGGTTATCATGGATTATGCTTACTACTTAAAAGAAGCATATAGATTACTTGATGATCAAATTTCTTATGAAAAATTGACCAAAGATCCAGTTGAAGAATACACAGAAGAACTTAGAACCATTCTACTCTTTGGTCTACAAAGGAATATTTTAACTAAAGAAGAATTCCAATTTTTTATGAAATCAAACCCCACCACCCCGATTTTCTATTTTTTACCAAAAATACATAAGTCACTTACGGAACCTCCAGGGAAGCCCATAATAGCAGGTATTGACTCCCTCACATCTAACCTCTCCAAATATGTTGATATCTTTTTACAAAAATATGTTATCAAACTTGAATCTTATCTAAAGGATACTACGAGTGTATTACAGCAAACCGAAAATATATAATGGAGATCAACTTATAACTGGATAACTATCGACGTACAATCATTATATACATGTATTGAGCATGAAAAAGGTATCAACGCATCAAGAATGTTTTTAGAGTTGGATGAGGAAATTGAAGTTCCACAAAGAGTTTTTATGTGATCTTGTGTCTTTTATACTTACTCATAACTATTTTAAATTTTTAAATCAATTTTATCGTCAAATCTGTGGAACCGCAATGGGTACAACTTTTGCTCCCAGCTTTGCGAATTTGTTCATGGGATGTTGGGAAAAGAATTATGTATACAGCAATAACCCTTCTAAAGACAATATTTTTTATAAGAGATATATTGATGATATTTTAATTATTTGGGAAGGATCAGAAGAATCTTTTAATGATTTTTTAATTTTTATTTCTAATAACAATATGAATCTTAAATTTACGTCAAATTTTAACAACAGAAGTATTGAGTTTTTGGATTTGATTTTAACATCAGAAGGTGACCAAATTTGCACAAATTTTTTTATAAAAGGAGTAGATGCAAACAGTTACCTGCATTATAAAAGCTGTCACCTGGACAAATGGAAGAACAATATACCATATTCCCAGTTCTACAGAATTAAACGTAATTGCAGCAATGTTAATGTCTGTAATGAACAACTAGATATTTATGCAACCAGGTTTAGAGAAAGAGAGTATCCGGAAGCAATCATCAATACAGCTATGCAGAAAACGAAAAACCTACAGAGAAAGAATCTACTACAATACAAGACAGAGAAACCACAAAAGGAAGAAATGGTACCATTTATTACAACATATAATGGACACGAGAATCAAATAAAAAAATCTCTTAACAAAAACTGGAATATCCTTCTGATGGATCCTTTACTCCAAAAGATTTTACCGACAAAACCACAGATTATATATAGAAAATCAAGGAACTTGAAAGACTTACTGGCACCGAGTATGCTGAGGGATAAAGGAAATGAAAGACCAACTATGAATACTTTGAAGTGCAATGGAAGCTATAAATGCAGACATTGCAACATTTGCAAATTTCTTCACCCCAAGAGAAAAACATTCATGAATTCGGACGGATCTAAGGAATATACTATAAATAACTTTATGAACTGTAACTCCACATCAGTGATATATCTGTTGGAATGTACATGTGGACTTAAATACATAGGAAAAACCAAGAGACCACTCAAAATCAGAATTCAGGAGCACATTAGGAACATCAGAAACAGAGTTGAAGGACATGCAGTCTCTAAGCACTTTTCGATACAACACAATTCGGATCCCGAAGATATCACCTTCAAGGCAATAGAACACGTTACCCTTGGAGAAAGAGGTGGGGATTTGGGCAATCTGCTATCGAGAAGAGAGATGTTCTGGCTGTTTGAACTGGACACACTGGCACCTAAAGGTTTCAATGAATACTACGAAATTGCTCCTTTCTTGTGATATGTTCCAATCCTATCTACTAATATACCACCAGGTTATGGATGGGCTGAATAGTACCCTGAAGGTTCATCTTCTGAGGGAAGTCAAGGTTTGGTAGAATATCTGGCATTATGGACCATCGAAATATGTATTTGCTGCTATACCATCATGTGTGAGCCCAATCTCGTCCGATCTTGGAAGCAAAGCGTGATTGGGCCAGGCTAGTATTAAGGAAGGTAACCCCTTGAGAATACCTGGTGCTGCAAATTTAGCCGGCGGTTTGGAATATAACCAGGCTAGAGAATGAATGCCTAAAAAGGGAATTATAGCATATTCATAATTGAAAGCCTTAAGGCTGAGGAGTGAATAATGGTATCAAAACTTTACAATTATAACTACCTAACTGGATGGAAAGAGGTGGTTCTTGAGTCTGACTAATATGAAAATCCAAGAAATCCTCAGAGTCTTTGGAACCTCTTCTTCAAGAAAAAGAGTGAAAGAATGATCCCCATATTTTAAGAACATTTCACAACTTCTTATATCCCTGAATTTCTGCTCCTCTTGGTTGAACTTTGAAAGAAATTCCTAGTTGGAATAAAAATTTAAACGACATCCAATACAATTACATATATAAAACATTGCAGTACATATACATAGATATTTTAAATCAAATTATTATGTTTTTCACTATGCAACGATTATTCTAATATATATCTATGTTCAAAGAGAATGTTATACTTAGAC
The DNA here is from genome assembly GCA_031769625.1 of Taudactylus pleione. NCBI lineage: Eukaryota > Metazoa > Chordata > Amphibia > Anura > Myobatrachidae > Taudactylus > Taudactylus pleione. The sequence continues at coordinate 1,695,496 of JAUIMM010001019.1, forward strand.
TAATCATTTAGTGATTTAACCTATATATCCAGCATCAGAACAGATTATCCTCCTTAAATGGAATGCTTATCCTTTATTATTTTAGTTTCAGGCAATATTGAAGACACCATCTACTCATTATTCATACTTGGGCAAAAACATCTTAATTCTATAGACAAGAAGGGCGGAAGCATTAAGTCCTAAGACAACAATGGGGCGGAAGCGCTCAACACATCTATTAAGTAAGAGCGGAAGTGACACGCTGCACTCTGGAGCTGAATGAAAGAAGGGTTGGCGGAAGTGACGCGGCCCACCTCCGAACACGTTAACACTCGGTGGGCGGAAATGACGTGTTCAGCTCGGAACACGATGAAGAAAACGGAAGTGACTGATCGCACGCTATGGATAAACACAGCTGCCGGGAACGGATGTGACACTCCAAGTAAGGGCGGAAGCCAGTTCACAAAGGGTGGAGGAGGACCTTAGAAGATCGCCGTTTGACTATTTACAAATAGTATTTCTTTATGGGAAACCCTGTAACATAAACTATTTTAAATGATGGTTTGCTGAATTATGAAATCGTTTGGTTTTGAGGTCTCCCTAAGACAAAGGAAGTAAGGTGAACACCTGACTCATTTGAACTCAGTGTGGTATAAATACAGGACCACCACACTAAAACAATATCCCCTTGATGAAGTCAGTGACGAAACGCGTTGGTACTGTTGGCTGCCTCATGCACTGTGGAGAACTATCTCTCTCCTCTAGTCAGATAAGCTGCTTAAAAATATCAACTTTCCTCTACTTTGCTTTTATCTATTTTTTACTGCCAGTCGTTGTTTTTATGGTCCTATTCATTTATATTTTTTATGTGCACTGTTTTTCAATAAATTGTCAATTTTTATTATACTTGGCACTAGCACTTTGTCCCAGATTCATCATATTTTGCACTAGCACTTTGTTATTTATTGGCCTGTTATAAGAGTTCAATATAACTTTTTTAGATATAACCAGATATATCACATCTTGCACTAAGCACTTTGTTATTTATTGGTTTGATATATTTATTATTCAGCATGGAACACGCTCTTCTATATGTTCTGAGGTATAATCAGATGTAATTAAATTTTGAAACCAATACTTATTCATTGTATATTTTACCGTGTGTGATTTTACACATCTAGCAAACTAGTCGCCTGATTGTCAATTCCCTTGTTTTTCACTTTCTAAAAATACTCACACTGGTATTACACTATTGACTCAGAGCGGACGCCGAAACACTAATAGGCTTAGTTGCTATACACTTTAACAGTTTATTTGTTTCACTCAGTAAGTCACACAGGTATGGCGCTGTACCCATCTATTTCTTGATATATATATATATATATAAAAAATACTGCTAGATCATGCATGATAATGCAGATTAGTAAAAGCAATGCATGGTAGAAAATACACGATAGTCCTGTGTAGTATAATGTAACATATGCATAATGTATAAATCAAGTGCACAGTCTGTAACTTTATCTCTAGAGGAAGGGGTGGGCCCTCAGGCAGTGGAGTCCAACGGGGTATTCCCCTGTACCCCTGTGGGCCAGTATGACCCTGTCCCTGCCCCCCACCTCTACTTACCCTCTCTCTTTCTCACTGGCAGGACCTGTTACTATCATCTAAGGCACTGCAAAGACTAGAAAGAAAAAGCAGCAAGCCAGGTAAGTACAGAACATCTCATCTCTCTCTGTGTCTGCAACCCCCCAATCCTCACCTGGAAACTGATGCCTATTGCATTGCAGATAGTCTCAAAGTTAGAAGCACTTTCTTCGGAAAGGAACATTTTTTTTTTTTTACTGTTGTCTGACTGTAGTGTTTGCAAGACATGCTGTAGAAGTCTTACATTATTTGTCTCACCCATTTAGCTCTCTATATGCACCCCTTGCCCACCAATGTATCTGCCTGCTCCCTCCCCACCTGTTTCTGCCCGCCACCCCCAAATGTATCTCTGCACTGCACATACTGTACATCCCAATGGTGTTTGTGCAGAGTCGCAGTACGGATTTAAACACATGCACAAAGAAGTGTATTAAAAATGTGTTGTATATTCCTGGGTGGTTACAGCAGATTGGCTTATCAGGTGTAGATGTAATGTAGTATGGGCGTGCTATGTATGGGCATGTTAGTACTGCAATCCACCCACAGCCAGCACTTGCGGGGACACGACAGACCTGCCGCCCCCATTAGCTGTGACCACACTGTTACCAGCATATCCGAGCGTTTGGATACCACTCCAGGTTGATGAACAAGAGTGTGCCATGAGGCCACACCCATTTGCACGACAGGCACCTAATATCCCTATTTGGGGGGCACCAATGTTTTTTCTGGCACAGGGCACCAAAATGTCTAGTTAAGGCTCTGGCAACCAGTCATCTTCTACCTATCATTTTATAGCATGCACTTGCTAGCTAGAAGCTGATTGGCTGCTTTAGGCAACTTCTCCACTTTTTGGAAGACTTGATCCATCTCATCCTAAACCTCTTCTCCATTGCATGTGGAGAGAAGGCACATTGATGCATTGAGACAAAATGTGGTCGACAGCTCCTGTTACAGGTTATGGTTGCAAGACAAATGTCCAAATTTTGGATCCATCTCCATAGGCAAACGCAGGGGGTGGGGGGGGTGGGTGTTTACGTCTGCCTGGAAACCTCCCCTCCCCAGCCCACACTAGAAATAGTAAGGTAATTTTACTAGTGCTGCATGTTCTTCACAGTATCACAAATGAAATATTTAGCACCACCTGTGGATCTTTTAACCACTTGCCTGGCACGGTCGTATCAGATACGACCATACCAGACTGGGCTTTCCCTGACATGGTCGTATCTGATACGACCAGTCAGAAATAGGCGGCTATGGGATATATATATATATACACACATGCACATATATATATATATATTAGAGTCCGTGTGTATATATAACATATACACATACATATAATGTATGTGTATGTATGTCAAGCTTTCCAGAAATGAAATGCTCGGGACCAAGAGCATTTCAGTATTTACAATACGTGGGGGTCTGGCTTGCGTTGCGGGGGATCAGCAGCATCCATGGTAGGGTGCGAGGGTCCAACGGCGTCCGTGGCGGGGTGCAGGATCGATGGTTTGAAAACCAATGTTAAGGAAACATCGGTGTCTGTGGTCTCAATCGATGGTTGAACCTATTGGCCAACGATGGTACATCTGTCAATGGCCATCATTACAGTATACCATAAGAATTGCTATTTTATGGTATATGGTGCGGGATATACTAAAGGAAAAATGCATTCAAAACCCCGTTTTCGGGGGTTTTACCGCATTTCCATATGTACTAAGCCCCGCCCACCATTTTTTCGGCACGGAGGGTAACGCCAGAAAAACCTGGCGTTACCCTATAGAAGCCTATGGGCTTCTTACCGGACCCCGCTCCCGACGCTTTGCCGCTGCCTCGCTGACCCGCCGTCGCCCAGCGCTGGCCCCCACTCACCTGCACTCCATGGTTGACGGCCCACGCTCCTCCTGGGTCCTCCTCCTCCTAATCTTCTTCTGGGTGCAAGGAGGTGGAGGAGGAGCCCGGGGCTTCCTGCACATGTGACAAGCAGGAAGCCCCGGAGCTCGGAGGGGACGGGGTCCCACGGAGACCCCGTCACCAGGAATCGGCTGCTTCGCAAAGGGCAGCTCTTATCGCAAGAGCTGTCCTTTGCGATACTAATCACATATGCGATTAGTAAGGTTGTGGTGACTGGTGGAATGGTCACCGCAACTTTAGTACATCCCGTCCACGGTGTTTTAAAAAAAATTTTTTTTTTTTTAATTTGTGTTGGATAAGTTTTAAAAAGATATTCTTGTCCTAATTCAGTCATAAAAAAAAAAAAAAAAACCCGACAATTTCTGAGCGGTTTTTGAAAAAAAATGTCAGTTAAGTGGTTAACATGCATCAATCAGTAATAAATAACCTGTGCACCAACTAGGAGATCTGGAAAACATTCACTGTTCGGGCTGTGCTGCTATAGAGCCCAATATGTACATATATGTCCAGGGCAGTGCTAGATTATTCTGCTGCTCCCCCAGACTCCCGGACTTGCTCTAATGCTCTGGAATGGTGACTACATCTAAAATAAAAACAAACACTCAGCTCAGGCAGGATGGCCCTACTGCCGCATCTAATGGCTTATTGCTGGTCCTCTATATGTTGGAATTATGACACACAATATACTTTGTATGAGGCATATTAAAGCTGGTTAAATGCTAATTCTACCCTCTTCATGGACTGGCCACACTCACGCTAAAATCAAGCATTTGGAAACCCCCCTCTAGAAATCCTGCATTTGCCACTGGCTTCCGTCTATCTATAGCCTGTCCCCGCTCATTGATGTCGCTGCTACTCATGCCAGTGTGACTCTGAACTCCTCCAGCAGCAGCTTGGTTTCCACAAACTTGGGGTACCTACCTAGAAAACTTAGGCTCACTGGACAGATTGCTTTTGCTAGGCCCTGTTGCTGCAGATAGCTTTTGTGAGTTACTAGTCCATTTCCTAACGCAATCATTGGCAGAGTGATTCGCACTGCAAAACATGCAAGTGTGCCTAAACTTGCAATTAGCCCGGGTACAATTCGACTCGTTAAAGGCCCCACACTTAAGATCCTGCTTTCGCGTGCTAGGCCTCACTGCTGCAAAGCTTTGCCCAGCAGCATCTCTTTCTGCTAAGCCGCTAGCCTGCGCTCTGAGCAACACATCTAAGTACCTGGTCCCGAAATCCATGGGTTTCCCTCCTTGTGCCTGCATCCTAAAATCCTGGTCATACCTGCGCCATACAGACCCCCCATAGTCCTTGTACACAGAATAGATAAAATCTGTATAATTTAACATACTCATACTTACATCTGGGCAGACCTCCCTGTAACAACCTCATTAGACGAACATGCCGCTCAACCAATGCTCTATGGTTTTATATGCCTCCGACTGCCCCCTCCCCTCACTGCAGCCCACTCCTTGTCCCTCAAGCCGGCCTCAGTTAATGAGCATATGTCCAGAAAAGCTCCTTTCTCAATCTCTTTCCTCGTTTGCTTTGGCAAGCGCCACACCACCGATTTTAGCTCACAGCCTATCACTATCCCTGCCCACAAGAAACCACTCGTCTTCTGCTGCTGTCCCTGCTCCATCTGGCCTCTGGCTGTGTCCACCCGGGGATTGCTTGCCTTCTTTTTACTGTGAGCCCTTACTATCTTTAGCTGCTCTTCTAGTACCTTACAAAGTTAGTTCTCCACGGATTCTGCCGAACTGCTATCCTGTGCATTAATCCATACCGCTGCATTAACCTTAGACCCCCCTGTAAACATCAAGAGCATTTTGTACCAGGTAAAAGGGGTCATGTTGGAGGGTCTGCAGATGTGTACACATACCTATCCTCAAATTGCGCCAAATAGCCACATTTAACTCTCCATGGACTTTGGTACTTAGCCGGGCCAAAACACTAATCCTAAGTACCTAATAAACTATAAGCAAACTAGGACATAAAACTGAGGAAAAATAGCAAAGCTGAAGAAAAAGTACACAATACAGGTCTGATACGAGTGACCTGTGACATCGTACGTATGCTTTATGTCTCATCAATTCCTTTGAAACAAATAACTAATCCTAAGTACCTAGTAGACTATTTGCGTACTAAGGCACAATATTGAAGAAAAAGTATGCAGTGCAGGAATCATGCCACTCGTCTCACAGCATATAGCACAAACAGGATAGGTGTATGAGGACACATCTGTATAACCTCATGTATTAATACCACTGATTTCTACATGATCATATGGAATGTTAGGTGGCACAGAATTAAACACACCACTCTACTGGCTGTTATTTGATCATGATTCCATGGTACCTCTCGCTGATGAGTTATGTGATCATGAAACTGGCATCATACTGGTACTCCGACGGATGTTACAGTATTATGTGGACAGAGCCGTAACTAGACTTTTTGGTGCCCTGTGCCAGAAAGAGCATTGGCGCCCCCCTCATTTTTCAAAGGGACATAATGCACCCAAAAAAGGGCCATGGCTTCATGGGGAAGGGCCAGGGAAGTAATAGGAGAGGCCAGGAGATGCTGGGGATGAAATAAGAGAAAGCTACAAGCAAGAATGATAATAACAAGAAATTTGACAGGCCCAAACAGCGCCCCCTGACCTGTGGTGCCCTGTGCGATGGCACCGGACGCATCACCCTAGCTACGGCCCTGTATGTGGACTGCCTGTTATATTTATTACGTGGGCACATCTATCTGCATTCATACTTGAAACATCCAGGGACAGTGCAATGAAGCACAATGTCTTGATTACGACTTGGGCACTGTTGAGAAAGCCGTTAGGGTGAAACACACGTCCACTAGGAGAGGGAAGTCAGCTGTGCACGGCTGCTTCCCGCCAGCATCCTGAGGCTCCTGTCTACTGCATCATCTATACACCGCTATCAGACAGGTATCATCTCTCCCTCGGTGGCTCTCTCACAGCTTGGGGGGATTTCTGGAGCACTGCAATGACTAGTACAACAGTGCACGGATTTCCCCTCATGCGCTGAAGCAGAAGTCGCCACTATCTTCTGCGACGCTGCTCTAATATCCTGCAATCCCTGGCTGCTGCTAATTGCAAGACAGTAGAAGCGGTGTCGGATCCCTGTATCTGCACTTATTACATACTCTTCACATGCATATACTTTACTTCTCAGCGCATATAATGAGTTAATTACCCAGAACAATTTATTTCAGTACTCAGTTTTTAGGGCAGGCAATGACCTGTTAGGTGGTTTATCACTCTCAGGAATCACCTCTCTCTCTCTCTCTCTATATCTATATATATATCTCTGATTATATCACTGAAGGTGCCGACACACTAGACGATGTGCTCACGATGCGATATCGTGCTCGATTTCCTTTGAACTCTCCCTGGCTCTCCAGGACACATGTTGCTAAAAAGTATCCAGTCTGACTAAAGATCTATCTTGCACAAAATCTATCTATTGCACCAAATCGTGTATGAGATTGGCAAATCTTACCTGCAGCAGGCAAGATCTGAAGATGCAATGTACGACCAGCAGGTAAGCGCATCGGCATCGTGAGTAGACACTCACGATTTAAACATATTTTATACAATGTCGCTCCTATGCGTCGAAATTGGGCGAATCGTGTAAAATATCGTCTAGTGTGTAGGTACCTTTAGAGGCTGTTGGCATAATTTGTTGCAATAATAATAGCCACTAATATATTACTTTGTTACAGCAACAGAGAGATTCCATGGGTAGCAATAACTAATATGAGTAGCTACGTGTTGAACAGTGTCTGCTGACTGAGTTCATTATTCGCCCTATTTTTTTTTTTTAAATCTGTCTGGTTTATGATGTTATGTGATGATGTACAGACTGTATATATTCCTGAAAAAAGTGCATATGAGATGATGGGGAATTTATAGAGTGAAACAAGAATTCACTCCTTATACTTGGTGAATTTCCCCTCTGATTGACGGTTTGGTGAGGGGAGTTATGATAATAGCATAGGATGTTTTGTAACTAACATAATACTGTAAGATATTGTGTGGTTCTCCATTCTTTCTCCCTATAGATTATACAGACTTATCTACAGTGGTGTATAAAAAGAAATCCATGAATTTACAAAAAGCAATTTCAACTTACAGTAGGAGCCTCTATCATTTAAGATAAGATTGTGGAACAGGAATTGTTCACAATTGTTAACAGTCTTTATTTATCAAGAATTGACACCAATTATTGATGTGACCTGTGTTATAGTATACAGTAACGTTTACGTAAATAAATTATGATTGACTGTATACACACATGCACTTAATCATATTTCGCCAGGTCTCTTGATTCACAAGAACACAGAACCCAAGAGAAATGATATGTTTAATCCTTGTTTTAAACCATGTGTTATCCATTACCGGTGTTTATTGGATAATTTATGCGGTATGTGTACACAATTGTTTGTCGTCCTTTCAAATTTTACGTGCAAATAAATTCAGTTATTTTTTAGACATCATTTTAGTAAGAGTGTCCCCAAAAAGGAGTTTCTCTTCCCGGTCTTATTTCTCTGAGACAGAACCTTGTTTGTATATATGCTTCTTTTACTCCAGGGGAGCACCAACTTTTGATGCAAGGGAATCAGACCCTACATACTCAACATGTTGGTTATCCTATGTGTATCATGACAAGAAGTTAAAACTTGTGCAGGATCCTTAAGCAAGTTTTTTCACTTGGGCACAAGGTAATTAGAATCCACAACCTTAATTATCCATAAGAAAAATGCAGAAAGAAAACAAACCACATCCAACAAAATCCACTGTCAAATACCTGTGTTGGATTTTAAGATAATATCCAGAGTGTAATGAAGCGAATGCGTGTATAATTTGCGCTGGTCAATGTATAATCATGTAAGCCCTGAAACGGAATCGGTATGTAATGTCAGCTGTCGGGATGCCTCCTGTCAAAATACAGACAGCGGCATCCCGATGGTTGGTATCCCGAGAAGTATACTTACCCTAACCCCTTCTCCCCCCTTACCCCCCCTTTCTTGTAGCCTAACCCTCCCCGAACCCTAAGCCTACCAGTTAGTGCCTAAACCGAAGTCTCCCCCCTTCGTGCCTAAACCTAACCCTCCCCCCTTATTGCCTAACCCAGTGGTGCCTAATCCTAACCCTTCATACCTAGGGGTGCCTAATCCTAGCCCTCCCCAAAAAAAAAAAAACCTAACGCTAACCCCGCAATGCTATTTAAACCTAACCTCCCCCCCCCCCTCGTGGCTAACAGCTAAGGGCGCCCAGTACTTACCTCGTTCGGCTTGGTGTCCTTCTGGATTCCGATGCGTCGAGCATAAGATAGGCGTCAGTATTTTGACGCCTATCTTAAGTCCCTTGTCGGGCTTCCCCCGTTGGGATTTAGAGCGGCGGCATCGCGACCGCCGGTCTAATAACAACTTCCCCCCTTAAACTACAATCAAACAGAATATTGAAATAAGTCAGACAAGTTCATTTTGGTCCGAAAACATTTTCTCATTTATTAATTGTTCTAAGGTCTTACATATAAGAAAATACCAAAATGCCTCATGAGTGAAGCTGGCATTATTTACAGTGGCTCCTCCCACAGCAGGATTTAGTGATGCTCATGCTGGAGGCTGCTTGAGGCCACCATATTTTGTTCATTACAAAGACAAAGAATAAAACTGATTAGCCTTCATCACGCAAACCATTCAAGTATCTTATTACAAAGGTTAAATATTGTGATCATTCCAGATGAGATGCCACTCCATTATCATCAGATGTGCAAGCTGTGGAGCGCAGTTGCCCAATGGAAACATTGTCCTCTCTATTAATAACAGTCATACAAGGGACAAGAACCCTTTAACTTCTAAAGTAATCAAAAATGAGTTGTCACAGATATGAGTATTGGCAAGGTGAGAACTAATGGGCCTGTAGAAAAGACCCTGTACCAGATCTGTCATATTGTATTATTTTTAGTTTAATCACAATAAAGGACTTCACACTTCTATTGATTCCATGAAAGCATTTACCTTCCAGCCGTATGTAATTATTGGAAGATCTGCCTCATACAAACGCAAACATGTAGTATTCAGCAAAGGAACACTAGGCTCCTCATAATTATATATGCAGTTTCAAGATGTTTTATCTATTTAATATACTTACACCTGAAAGCTCGCAAGTTAGCCACAAGAAAGGAACACACCACTTCTACCCACAACACACACTGACTGACTGAACTATCTAATGAAAGGAAATTAGCAATGACAGAAATAAGCAATGTTTGATCATTTTGGCTGGTAAGCTACTATTCCCTTACATCTTTGTTTAACTTATGTTTCACAAATAAATGAAATTACCTAAAACTTGTGTTTTAACTAATATCATAATTAAGATAACGTAAACATATATGGTTTTAAATAGTTTCTTTAACCATAAAAAAAGAAATATTAATCAGAAACAAAATATATTATGGCGGCGTATACACCTCACATTACCACTAGAGAAAAAACGCTCTGCCAATTAATAAGGACATCAAACAAATCAGCAAGTAAATACGACAAAAACAAAACAAACAAAAAAAAAATGATTTACTCAGAAATCCAGTTTAAAAAACTTTTCAACCAATCTTAGCCACATTTGCTGAGGTAAAATTAGCTTTATAAGATGTAAGTTGATTGCATCCAAAAAATGATGAAACAATGTGAAAAGGAGGCAAACATGGTGAAACAGTTTATTTCCTATCCACTAAGCAGTTGCTGTGCAATTACATTTCATGTTCCTTTCCTGCGACCAACTTAATGTGTGCGTTTGATAAGGTAAACAAATCTTTAAGCCACTAACAGAAACAATTAAGGGATCCTGTTCACAAAATTATACGATTCTTGTTTGCTCTCCCATTACACTTCTGCTTTACAGTTCATGTACAACAATATAGAGATTTTATGTATTAGAAATTCAACACAAATCATCTGATCACAAAAAAGGTTTTGTAGATATTGAACAACATGCTGTATGGCTTAATCCCATGGAATATTATCTCCACATGACCAAGTAAGGAAAAATAAAACCATTAGGAATCATTCACACGTGCATAAGTTTGTGTTCTATAAATAAATACACATGAATTATATTTGAATGGGTTGACACATTTATAGACATATGTAAATTTGTTGAATCCAGCATATTTAATGGCAAAACCCAAACTTAAAAAAACCCACACATCTTAAACTCCCACATCTGACGCTGTATTTAAAAATGTGCATAAAATATGGGAATGTTCAGCCGTTATAACATATGCACATATATTACGATGCACATATTTAAAAAATATATGTTTTTATGCATATGTGAAAGTGAGCTTAGGTTTCATTTAGGTTTTCAGTCACTGGAGAAGTATAGGAGAAATCCACAAATATAAATAGGTTGAAGAAATGAAAATAATTCTGTAGACTAATGATATTAGGACACTTGCCAATTTTAAAGACTATGGGGCCTATTTATCAAGCCGTTTTTTACATAAAATGATGCAGAAACTACAGTGTTTAAATTTTTTATGTATTGTTCTTATGTACTAATAGCACAATGCAGGAGATTTCACAGAACTCTCTGGTAAAGTGCTAATTAGCCCTGCAGATCGCAGTCCCCATTATTATCAATGGGGACTACAATCTGACCCCTATGCACTAAACTCCAAAAAGCAAAGCTTTAAGCCTATGGGGGCTCCAGGTGCAGGAGGGAGATCTTTTAATTTCTCCCCCGCAGCCCCTGGCCGGCTCCGGAAGCTGACTGTGTGCGCAGCGTCAGCTTCCCCCGGGGAAGTCTTTCACATTTGTGAAAGTCTTCTCCTAAATGCCGGGGATATAACTTGCGGGGACTGGGTTACTGCAACGCTGTCCCCGCGAGTTTCCCGTAGTACATAGCCGGGATATTTTTATTCAAAATGAAAATATCACCGGCGAGTTAGGTACATAATAATCGTGGCAGTACAGAGATTAGTACATAGACCCCTATATCTTTCAATATAATTATCTGACATAATATAAAGCAAGAGAGATTCACTAATCATTAAACACAGACAGTTACTATATTCAATTAATAGGCTAAAACAGCATGGTGTTACTGAAGTGGGCAGCACAGTGTGTTGCTACCATATTGCAGAAGTCACTGAATGCATTAGGGTTTTTAGCACCTGTGCATGTTATACCTTTTAGTTATATGGAATATATAAATATATTCTATTGGATACTGGATCTATGGATGCACCCTGAATAACTTTGTGTTTACAAGAATGTGAAAGCTTCTGGAATATATATAGCCAGGCATATATCTCCAAGAATTTGTGTTAAGTTTTTTAAATGTATTGCTCATCTGAAGAGTCACTGTATTTGTCTATCATTTATTGAATCACAGTCAATTCACACAAGCATATCGCTTTAGGTACTGAAAAGGTTCACATCCCTGTTGAGTATTTAAAACCACAAGTGGTAAAGGCAGTGGGTGTCCAGCATTTTACTCGTACAAATATAAAGAGGAAAGAAGAGTTTTTCTGACAGCCAGGAACATTTCTTTAAACAAATTAAAAAAACAAGGTGCTTTGATTAAGTACATATAATAACTGACAGCATAAAGGCATGTTGATACTTTAATAAAATTGTCCTATGGGTTACACATACTGAATTGGCAAGCCTTTGAAGGAAAGTAGTAACATTGTTCTACATGTTAATGTACCACCTCCAGCAAAACATATAGGACCTGATTTACGAAGCGCACCACAAATCACTTTGGCAAACTAAAAGCGCATCTAGATTCTAGGTTTGCAGTGAAGAGGTGCACTGTGTAAAAGTCCAGCCTTCTAGTCACAACAACTTCTTTGCTACATTTTTATTCGGCCCCTAAAATAATGTTCAATTTAAAATGATTTATGGATTATAAGAGTTAGGAGACATCGGGAATGCTGATATTACATATGGTACTTTTGGAAGCTTGATGCTCTCTTTTACTTTGGGCAAAGTGTAGGTAGAAATGCACTTCTTCAATTAAGTTCAAGTACAAAGTGAAAAATGAGTCCCAGTAAATGTGCAGGCTGAGACAGCCAGCCAGCCCGCCCTGAACTGGTATAAAATGCAAGTGTTCTTGCAGTGCACATAGACTGTCTTCCAAATGTGCCCTCTCCACCTCTCTATCTATATTTTACAATGTCACTTATTGAACTAATATGTGAAACAAAGCACAAGTTCACTTAACTCTGCACTTACTAAGGATCATACTCGCTCCACCTAACTCCTTCAACTGCTGCACAGTTCAAAATTCTGCAAATACCGTTTCCACAAACGAATGCATAAAGTTTAAAGGCAATTGAATGCCCGATATATCATGTGCATATCAGCCAGTGGATAGGAGCAATATGTCGTTCACAGACATATCGCATTGGCTGTGCTGCACAGCCGATGCCCAATATATCTGCAAGTCGTCTGACCGCCCATACACTTGCTGGATGGGCGGGTGGTGATTGACAGCTCAACTAGGCGGGCGCCTGTAAATGCCCGCCCAGTTGTGACGTCGTCACAACGGATCAAGCAATCTGTACGCAGAGCATATGTTCTGAACAGACTGCAGCGTGTTGTCACCAAAGGAAATTTATACTGCACCTCAGCCATTTTGCGATTCGTAAAGCACCTCCATAATTTGCAAATATAAAATAAAAAAAAAAAAGAATGTTTCAATAACTGCAAGACAATAGAGATTTGTGGTACAATAAAATGTAAACATAATATATTGCCTCTATTTATTCCTTTTAAACAGTTACCAGTGCATGTGGAAACAGTACCATTAAGATCAGTGATAAGAAGTGTCTTCCAGCTAGAATCTACAATTGAATAGTTTTGATTCATCTGGCATAGATATTGGCCATGGTTAATGTTGAACTGCAGAACAAGTGACTAACTTTTGGACAAATCCATAAAAGAAATGTATAACCAGACATTAACTTCCTTTGGTAAGTGAAGAGATGCTGATCATTTTACAGTGACAGTTGATTAACATTGAATAAAGCAATTCAGCATGATGCACTTTAGCTTGTCCATTACCAATGTACATACACTTCCTTGTACCTTTGTAAAGATGTACAGATTTATACAGTTCATTGTTTTCATTAGTGTAAAGATTTTTTTACAGCGCAGCATATAATCAATGCAATAATGATCTCAGCCTCATTATACAGCAGTGCCCGTCATCCATCTATAGAGATATCCAGCATGATTAAACAGTTGAATTAATTCATTATCCACCTGTAGAGATATTCCGCATCATTAGACATGATCAAACTTGTTTAAAAGACAACACCAGGGTGTTAGAGTAGTCTCCCATTAAGAAACATCACATCCTATTTCTTCAGGAGGGCCACTTATTAATTTAAGAACTAGAAGGTTAGAATCCACATCATTAGGGAACAGGGACTGAATATACTGGTCATCAAATGCATATTCGTGTATCAGATTCAACTCAAAAAATATCAATCATTCACTAGAAGATAAATACAAGATTATATATAGCAGCTTTAAACTAGTACTGACTAAAATGTTAGTGTGATGGTACCGATGGCACAGCGGTGGTGCCAGATATACTACAGTTCCTTTGGGCAGGCAGAATCCACAATGGTCTTCCAGAGATGATCTCTGCATCGGAGCAATCAAGTCACCAGGTTGGAAGAGCTGAGATTTTTTTTTCAATGTGCAGCTGAAGTGGAGAATGGCATCCTTGCCCAAGGATAAATGGGCATATACAAAGGAATAATAGTGACAGATAAATGTACCATATTTTAAATTTCCCAAGACTCCACTGCTCCTCCCATAAAAAAAATAAAATAAAAATGAAATACAAGATGACTGCATAAAGTTCAGTTGTCATGGGCCTTCGCATGATGACACGCACAGTGTTTGGCATTTTTATCATACATATTGGTGTCACAGTATGTCACACAAATGAATATACACACATTCCTAAATTCATTCTATCAAGAACCTAAACAGTTTTCGTATATATAAAAGCTTAAGTGATGAATGCCACATAGATGGTTAGAACAAATAAAGTCAGCATGGGCTTATTATGACTTCAAGGCCTCTATGTGGCTAATTAAATACATTTTCTAAAGAATTTAGAAAATCTAATCCATTTCAACTATCAGCAAGCAAGTGGCTGATATCCGATTTCATTTTAGCATATAATCCTGCATGTAATATTACTATTATTAATTTTCATTAGGAACAGTAGAATAGTAAGTGATTACTCGTATGGTTTATTAGACTATTCTTTTGGATTCAAGGAACAAACAAAATTTACCTTACAATGCCTTCAATGGGCAAGTCCAGAACTGGTACCTTTACTCTAAAAAACAAAAGTGCTACATTGTGGTTGGGGAGTTGGTTGTGCAGTTATCATCTGGTAAAAGAAAAAATATGGGACAGAGCAGTCTCGTAACTTATGGAATTCGAACGCTACAAGTTTGAGTGTCTTAAAGGAGGAATAACTTCATATAACCCTTTTCCTTGCATACCCCCTAGCAATGTTTTCTTTAAAAAAAAATTATTGTAAAAGGGAGGAAAAATGGTTGTAATCCCTTTGGGAAGCCAATAGCAAGTCTCAAATTGTAAGAGGAGGTACAGGGCTACTCCATTTCCTTGGTCAGTCAAGGTCTGCGCTTGTCCTCATTTCCTAGAAGAGATGTTATCAGAGGAATTACAGCAGAGGTCCGCAGACTGCAGTATGCTGCCCACAACTGGATAGTAACAAAAAAAAAAAAAAAAGATTGCAACTGTAATAATGTAAAATTCTTTTTTTTAATCAGTAGAGAAATGAAAACCATAAAACTAACAAGTTTATTTGCATTGTGAAGAATTTATACCATAATGAGCCATTAGCACATTTACAGGTCTCCAATACAGGCTAGACCAGTGGTTCTCAAACTAGGTCCTCAGGACATCAAATAGTGTCACACAGCAGGTGCACAGGTGTATTCATTGCACGCCGACACATTTTAAAACATCCGCAGGTGGAGCTAATTATTTCACTAGTGATTCTGTGAGGAGACCTGGAAAACATGCAGGGTTTGGGGTCCTGAGGATCGAGTTTGAGAACCTGTGGGTTAGACAAATCACAGCCATGGACCCATGAGGGTTTTTATTACAATAATTACTTTATATCAAGCCTATTAGAAATGGACATGTGTACCCTTTAAACAGAAATTTCCAGGATGTAAATACAACAGTATAATAAGTTAAAGTGAACCCGCTACCCTTGTAACAAACTTGATAGCACTTTACATATTGAACGAATGTCAGCAGGTGAAAATCGATTTTCCACAGTTACCCTGATCCCTCCCAACTTCTAAAATGTAGCATCATTTTCAATTTATGATATCAGAGTGACTAATATACATGCCTAATAATATACATTTTAAATGACAAACCCATGGTCCTCTTGCTCGATTGCGCAGCTGCGGAGGGCAGATGGCATAACATCCACAATTATAGGATAAAAAGCACATGCAGATAATCTATTTCACTGCCTGTAAATATTAGAGTTCTGTAGCAGGACATCTATTGGACTACTAGGAAAGGAGCTGAAAGTGTTCAGTGTCAGCAGAAATATAGGAGAGCACAGCAGGCAATACACTATAGTCTGCCTTTAGAGTAGGCCAATAAAAGATGAAGGATGATGATATTTTCCCTAAAAAATAAGAGAGTTATGGTGGACTTACCCTTTGATAACTCTTTTTCTTCGAGGTCCATAGGGTCCCACAGGAATTACCTTGGGGATATGTGGTTTGCAGGAAACCAGGCACCAAACAGTCAATGTTTTCCCAGTCCCAGGATGCACTGGGTCCTCCTCCATATATACCCCGCCTCCGGCCACAGGTCCTCAGTTTGTAAACAAGCCCATTGGCAGGAGAATGAAAGTGGAGAAGGAAGTATACATTATACTAGAAACACTCATACAAAAAAAGAGGGAATCAATGAAAAAAGGAGCAGATCCCACTGGAGCCAGGTGCATCAGGTGGGCTGCCCTGTGGACCCTATGGACCTCGAAGAAAAAGTTATCAAAGGTAAGTCTACCATAACTCTTATTTTCTTGTTCAGAGTCCAAAGGGTCCACAGGAACTACCTTGGGGATACCCTAAAGCAGTTCCCTTAAGGGTGGGGACACTCCTAAGCTGACAGGAGGATCCGCCGCCCCAAAGAAAGCATCCTGGGAGGCAAAAAGTATCAAATGCATAGAATTTGATAAAGGTATGGATGGAAGACCAAGAAGCTGCCTTGCACAGCTGTTCAGCCGAGTCGCCATGCCTAACCGCCCACAAAGGTCCTACAGACCAAGTTGAATGTGCGGTCACCCTGCTGGGAACAGGGATATCAGCCTGCGTATAAACTTGAGAAATAGTCATAAGCAGCTACCGAGCCAGAGTCTGCTCGTTAGCTGGCCAACCATATTTGTGAAACCCATACAAAACAAAAAGTGCATCTGATTTCCTGATGGAGTTGGTACGATCCACGTAGATCCAAAGGGCTCAAACCACATCCAATGAATCTTCACCAGCAGAAAATCCTGAAGCCGGTACAACAATTTCTTCATTTATATGAAAGTAGGATACCACCTTTGGAAGATTGCAGGTCCGCGTACGAAGGACAGCTCTATCCTTGTGGAAGATCAAATATGGGGGCGACAGGAAAGTGCTGCCAAATCAGAGACTCGGCGAGCTGAGGAGATAGCGAGGAGAAAAAGTGTTTTCGCTGTCAACCACTTGAGGTCCACTGTATTTAAAGGTTCAAAGGGGGGAGCTTGTAGCGCTTTAAGAACCTTCTGGGGAGTAACCCCTTAGGAAGGCGTCACGTAAAAAATCCCAGTAGGGAGGTGGATTTCGAACCCAATGCACTATCCCTGTGGGAGAGGGTAAAAACATACTAGTCTTTTTGGAATCTGGAACAGTTTATCTAGAGCAGGGGTCTTCAAACTTGGCCCTCCAGCTGCTGTGGAACTACACATCCCAGCATGCACTGCCACCTTTTTGATATAACAGCATGCTAAAACTATGTGCAGTGCATGCTGGGATGTGTAGTTCCACAGCATCTGGAGGGCCAAGTTTGAAGACCCCTGATCTAGAGTGTTCCATGCTACCTCCATAAACTCAGTGAGCTGTTCAGATTGAGGTAATCCAGCCTAAACCACCTTCTGGTGTCTGAACACCAGGTTTATTAGGCTTTAGGAGCCAGTACTTTATCTTCTATAATGAGGATTGAATTAACTGCCCCTGCTAGAGAGGAACATCCACTGATGAATGACGCCCCTCATCTATGAGATAGGCCCAGAGGGAGAAACCTGTCTATCCTCTGCCTCCTCAGATGATATATCAGAACCTGGAAGCAGTGTACTGAAAGGATGGTCCAGTCCATTTATATTCTTAGATGGCTGAAGCCTTATTCACCTGTAACATTTGCAGATAGGTAGATGCTAAAAAGTCAAATTCTGATGGACATAACCCTCCATCCAGGAAGGATGTATGGGAAGAGGAAACATAGGCTGTAAGCACTGTGGGAAATCCAAAGTGGGAGGGAATATGGGGGCTGCCCACTAACTCTGTCATATCCTGAGACCAGGAGGACATTCAAGGTGACCCCTGAACGGGTACTGGCGAGGTGGACTGTTGTGGTGTATAACAATCAACACAGTCCATCCTGTATGAAATCCTGAGAAGGCTACAGCACAGGCCTTACATGAAACAAGCACAGGGACAACAGTCTCCTGTTTACCTTTGTCCTGAGACATGGGAAATATTTGCAAGTAACCTACCAAAAATGTAGGGCTAACAATGCAATGTGAACCCCTTCACAGATAAAAGTAAATGTGAAGCACTCTCTAACCCCCATACACCAGGAAGATGGGGGTTAGAAAAAAACAAAAAGAAAAACACACACTTTTTTTTTCCCCAGCAGAGTTAGCATAAGTCACATAAAAATGCATATAATATATTTGCAAAAGGGCATTAAAATCAACTACCTAAAACATATAAGTTTGGTAGGATCTACATGCATATAAATAGATTTGCAAATGGGCACTAAATTCGCAGTCACATTGGTAGGATATAAGTGCAATGCATACAAATATACTTACAAAATCGGCACTCAATCAACTTATACAAGCAAAAAAGCTGGTAGGGTTCAAGTGCTATATACCTTGGTCCTAAGAAAAAAGTATACCAAGAGAGAGTAAGAGCCCAAATCTCCCCTCAGCAACGCCCAATTGCAGCTGAGCATCTCCAATTGATTAGTAGAGAGGGGGATGGGCAGCTCAGTCTTTACAAGTAAATGTGAAGTATAATTTAACCCCTACACACTGGTAGTTGAGGGTTAAATGGAGCAGTAGCAGTGATAGTTATAACTGACAGTCATAAATAAAACCTGCATGAACTCCTGTTTCCCTTTAGTATATATAAGTATAAAGGTAACAATGCAATGTGACCACCTTCACAAATATCTAGTAAATGTTAAGAATAAAGAAAACCCCTATACCCAGCCAGAGGGATGCGGAGATATAGCAGTGATAGTTTTAACTGACAGTTTAGAAATAAAAGGCAGTATATAAACACATCAGCGCTAGCACAAAGTCACATACCATGCAGATACAACCTATAGTTGCAAATGGGCTCTGAATCAACTACTCAAAACCCTAACAGAGCTTGATTAAATAGGATATAGAGCGTTATATACCTGGCCCCTGGGGGAGACGTATACAGAGAGATCCCAACACCTCCTGAGACAAAACTGCTTTCACAGAGCACTAAAACAAGGTCAGTGAGCGTCTCATATACAGAGGTGGGCGTAGCGACCCAGGCGCGCAAAACTTCCATAGCCCAGCATCTGGGTCGGGGGAGGGGCTGCCAGGGTGAGAGTTTACCTCACCTTTGCTGATCCCACAACCAATGGGAACGCTGGCCTCCCAGCAACAGAATGATTCTCAAGCTAGTCACCGGCGCCAGGCGATATGGCCCAGGTGCTCTAGTTTGGGAGTGGACAGAACCGGGCCCTCACTGCAGCTGCTTCCATTGCATCTCCCACGATGGAAGCCAGTACTGCGTTGCTCTTACCTGACTTCCCCGTGTCCTCCGGTTGCAGTCCAGGTCACGGCATCGCAGCTAGCAAGCTCTGCAGCGATCCTGACGAAATCACCAGACCACACAGGTTACTGGCGTTGCGGCGTCAGGCAGGGATAGATGGAGTCACAGCACAGGTGTCTTATAAGACACCCTGCTGCTAAACTCATGGAGTAAGAGAAAAAAGACCCCAAAAACTTGGGACTGCTTCAGTCCCATCTGTTATAACGGTGCGTCTCCTGCAGCACCAAAAGAAAAACTGAGGACCTGCGGCCGGAGGCGGGGTGTATATGGAGGAGGACCCAGTGCATCCTGGAACCGGAAAACATTGACTGTTTGGTGCCTGGTTTCCTCCAAACAACATATCCCCAAGGTAGTTCCTGCGGAGCCTATGGACCCTGAAGAAGAAATAGCGATTTTGTTTTTATGTTTGCGATAATCTCCTAGCAGCTATCAGAGATCAATGCAAACCTCATAAACAATTAAAGTAGACCACCACAGGGATGGATATTTCCACACACTAGATTATTATTTTTATTTACTTTTATCTAAATTGAAGTGATAAGTATACCTTTTAAATGATATGCAATGGAAGCCATATATTTTTGGGGAGACACGATACACTAGGTGGGGTTCTTAAGGAGAAAAATGGCACAGTGCTTTCCACACTGCCATCACAATAAGGGTTTTCCTACAGTCAACCTTTAAACGCTATGGACGAGTGGAACTCGTCCTTAACATAAATCTCACAAGTACTAAGGGCAAGTCCCACTAGCTGGGAGTGGGTGGGGATGTCATTAAGCTCTGGACCCAGCCTACATATGTGTCCTCACTGGGTGCAGTCACACAAAAAAGCCCCTCTCAGCACGCCTGGTCCCGTGAGACTCTGCTAGTGCCAAGGTTGTTCTTTGCAGCTTTTCTGCCGGAAATGCGTTTAAGTCGCCACTAGGACACATCACGAGACTGTGCAGATTAATTTCATGTGTGACTAAGTCTCTCAATCAGCATGCGAAGTGCTACGATGCAGCTGCCGCAGCTTTCTTCCACACCTAGGGCCTGATTCAGACCCGTTCGCTAGCGCTGTGCGCTCGCAAGCGGCCTGATGTTTTGCGCACGCTTCGTTCTGTGCATGTGCAAACTACTCTCTGCGATCGCAGGCTGGTCGCTCGCTTAGCAAAGGCAGCCCAGTGAAATGAGTGACAAGAGAGGCAGTTTGTGGGTGGTAACAGGGGCAGGACACTAATAACAGGGGAGTGAAGGTGCGAACGCAGGCGTGCCTCGGTTTTCATCGCACTTTTTAAGGCGTGCATAATTAACAGGCAGCGTCATAGTACACGTCACGTGTCTGTTTTTTACACTGAAGTCCTCGCAGTGCTTGCGGCAGGGTAAGGCTACCGCAAGTGCTGTGTTCACTACTGATGGTGCTCGATGTACCAATGTTTTACTACACTTCCTGGAGATGATGTGCGCTAGTGGGCGTCTCTACATACGCTAGTGAGTGTCTGCATACATAGAGTGATCACTCGCACAGCTAAAGTGTGTGTGCTTATGCCTTAGCGAGCGCTCGCTTCCCATGACGTCACTTTGAAAAATTTTAAAACGCTGGATGCGAGCGATCGCATCTAGTGAACGGATCTGAATCAGGCCCCTAGTTCCATTTACAGGCTCAGTTATACAAGTGTTGCATATCAAATTAATTAGCACAGTCTCCTGGTGCATCCTAGTCGCATCTCATTACGAGACGAAATCTGCCGTTTTCGCAGTCGTTGGCGAATCGCCATCCGATTAGCCGATAAATCGGTCGCAATCAGCCAATTTGCGCACAATTTTGCCAATGATGGCGAAAAACTTCTGTTTTTCGACTAAAAACTGGAGAAAACTTTTCTCCAGCCTAAGGCAGGCGAAAAAAAATTGCAAAATCCCTATTTTTGGGTAAAAATGTGGGGGATTTCTTACAGAACCCTTTGGACAGCCCCCCTAATGATAATTTAGCGGAAAACAACATTCGTAAGTTGCGTACTTTGGCAAAAAACGGGCGCTGAAATTTCGGTCTAAATTTTTTTTTCCCCGTAAAAATACGTTTAATGTATTGGTTCTGGTATTTCGGAGGGCCATAAGGCTGCGCCAAGTGTTTTAAACATCGCATGTGGCTGGCGCTAAAAAATCACCTGCGCCAGCCACGTATGATGTTTAAAACACTTGGCGCATCTTTAGGTCCTTTCAAAATACCAGCCCCAATACATTAAATGCATTTTTCATAAAAAAAAAATAAAATTTTGTCCGAAATTTCAACGGTCGTTTTTCGCCAAAGTACGCAATTTACGAAAAAAAAAAAGTCGCCAAAGTATCATTAGGGGAGCTGTCCAAAGGGTTCTGTAAGAAATCCCCACATTTTTACACAAAAATAGGGATTTTGCACATCTTCCACCTTTTTAAAAATGGAGAAAAATCGGCGATATCGCGGGTGCGATAATATTGCCGGTAATTGAATACAGCCCTTAGATGCAAATTCAGCACAAAAAGACGCCCAATGCTAGCAGAGTTGTACAGGACCTGCAGTCTCAGGGGGATTTGTCTGTAAAATGGTAGCCTCTGAGAAGTTATTCTCAGGTGATCATGTAAAATTACCCCTACACTGGAAAATTCATTAAGAAGGCCTTGGATGGAAAAGGATCTTGGCTTTAATAAACTCTGAGTACCTTCATTTGAAAAAGGAGAGTCCCCTCTTTTAAATAACCCATTTCATAGTTGGTGGTCATAAAATATTAACACATGATGTATCCCTCATACATCATGTGTTTGTTTATTAATGTTTTATGACCAATTAGCTGCAAACAAATTAAGGGCATCCTCATTTGAAAGAAGAGAGTTCCTCCGTTTCAAACAACGTGCTCCTTTAGTCATGATCTGGTGATACCGTATAAAAAATTACTGAAAAGCTTCAATGGTTAAGGTGTTAAATAAATTGAATAAATAAATAAAAATTGTATGGTCTTTTCTTTTGCTTATGGCCGTGATCTTTAGCAGTCAAAAACAGTTTATGTTTAGAATGTTTTTTTATACTTTATTATTTTGTAACTCACTTCAGATGCAAGCTCCGGTCTACTGCTTGGGATCCACAGTCCATGACACACTTCCATGAGGGGCTACGGGCTGCTCACATTCTAAGGACTCCATCTGATGTGGAAATGTAGGCACATTATGCATTGCCTGACAGACAATCATAAGATCACTTTCATATTTTCGTATGACAATTATTTATAAGGTATGTCTATTTTATATATAAAATTTAAAGAGAAACTATACTGCTTCTATAACCTATGAATAGGTTTTAAATATTAAGCCTTAGATGTGCAGACCATTCCATGAAACAGACTAAAACGTAAACTATACATTTTGGAGAAAATTACTAACACGTGAGTATTTTAATGCATTTGAAATTAAGCCCATCTTTATTTTAGCTGACAGGTAAAGTTCAAAAACATATAGCACAATAGTAATTGCTAGACTAGGATACTCTGGTGGAGAATGGCAAAGTTCAAAAATACTATAGGTTGAAATGAAGACTGATTACTGAAAAGCAGCTATATTACAAATGAGGTTAGTAATATATATTATAATAAGTGAGGGGATGTATCCTATGAAGCCTGGTTTGGAGGTAATCAGTATGACATACCGCCGGACCTAAGCCCGGCTGATGAAGATCCCGACGGCGCCTGATAAGTATCCTCCCTCCCCCTAACCCTCCCTTAGGGGTGCCTAACCGTAACCTCCCCTCTAGTGCCTCTCTCTAACCTCCCCCCAGTGGTGCCATAACCTAACCCCCCCTCCCCTATCCATAACCCTCCTGGAGGGGGGGTGCCTAATCCTAACCTCTAGCCCCCCCACTCGCGGCTATCAGGTCCTGACACCCGGCTTACCTACGTTAGGTATGCCAGGCGTCAGGATTTCGGCGTGGGGCTGATGATAGGCGTCGGTATTTAGACGCCTATCATTAGTCCCATGCCGGGATTTCACAGTGGGGAAGCTGACTGTCGGCATTTCGACCACCGGCTTCCTGACTACATACCGATTTAGACATAGGGTTGTTTGAATATAGGGTAGGGTTTCCGTAATTTAAAGCATCAAATTATTTCAAATTACATTTAGAAATTACCAGTATATTTTTTCCACCATGCCTCTAGCAGGCCCTTGCTTATAAAATTATTTAGCCAAGATCCTGGTAGTCATGTTTGTGTGTATGATTATTATTGCATAATAGCAGAGGGAGTACATTTGTCTGCACAGGTACCATTGTATAATATTATCTACTTCATTGTTGATTTAATTAGAAAACAGAAAAAATTACTTTTGTTGATGCACATTTAGTAAAATATAACATTGTTTACATATTAAGATCTATATCCAAAAAATAAAAATATGTACCATATTTAATTGGCAGCTAGAAGGATAACTTTGAGGAATCCATGTAGGATTATTCTGAAAAGATCCAGCTGCAGCTATATCAATGACGGGGTGTATATCAGTGCTGATAGCTAGACACTGCATACAGCGTGCAATTGTCACTATATGTTGAAATGATCAGATTTATCGCGGTCACGACTTGTTCCTCTCCAGCAAATTTACCTCCTTCTGGCAGCATTGTTCCAGTTCCGTCGGTTGCTAGGCGATCCGGACACCGCAGGGTGTCACGTGTTATCCACAACACGGCATGATTGGTTCACTTATTTGTGCACGCTGGCCTTTTGCCGCCTCGCTGACTATAGCGTTCCATGTGGATCTCTCGGCTCTCCTGCATGGTCAGCGTTCCTGTTGTTCCAGATTGTAGTGAACCCTGTTTCGCTGGCTCCCCAGCCACTCCATCAGCTTGCAAACTGCTACAGGCTCCCTATCTGCTCCATCGATCCTCCGGCCACTCCGTCAGCTTGCAGGCTGCTGCAGTCTCTCGGCAGCACCGTCAGTACTCCAACTTGTACTACCGGCTCTAAGCAGCATCATTGGTTCTCAAGCCGCACCATCAGTTCTCCAATTTGTACTACCGGCTCTCAAGCCGCACCGCCAGCTCTCCAAGTTGTACTACCGGCTCTTGCCGTTCCACTGACTATCTTACTGGTATCCAGAGTCTCATGCCATTCTCTGGTTCCCATAGGTAAGTTGTGTAAACCACTACTACTCCGAGCTTTAAGTCCAGGCGGCCACTTAAGAACCGGTGAATGATTCTAGTTCTAAGGGAACAGCGGGTGGGTGTTAGTGGCAGAAGATATTGCTAGCCTGGGTTCTAGGAGGTTTACACGGAGCAGCCTAGTTAACCGTAACATTATAGTCGGCCAAAAGACAGATATTGGAACAGTTGTGACTTATGGAGCAGCCACAGAATCCTGCCCAAATGCTTGCTGCACAGATCAAGTTCTCACGCAAAAGGTTCAGGAGCTTACTCTTCAAGTCGACGATGTCCGGTCGCCCGCAGCTCCAGTTGCTCTTAAAGAACCTATGAACTTGCCGGACCGATTCTCTGGGGATCGCAAACAATTCAATTTCCGAGAGTTGTAAACTTTACTTCAGGTTACGTCAATGCCTTCTTTACTGCTATGTTGCTATGGTATGATGACCCTGACAGAACTTCTTTGGCAGAGTCAAAATTATCTGGTTGGAATGATCAGGCCTTACGCAGTCAATTTCGTCTCGGACTCTCTGAGGCCATCAAACATATTCTCGTTCAGCATCCTCCTTCTGAGTCCTTGGATGACCTTGTGCATAAGGCAATTAGAATTGATTGTCGTCTCTGAACATAGATGGGAGCAGAATCTTCCTACAAGATCGCCTCGGTCTCCCATCTGTGTTCCGTCTTCGGATCCGGAGGAACCACGGCAAATTGGTGCCTTTCGTTTATCTCCAGAAGAGAGACGCAGGAGACATTCCCAGGGTCTCTGTATGTATTGTGGGGGCAAAGGACATTCCTTGAGTAATTGTCCACTCAAGCTAGTAAAAGGCAAGGCCTAAGTGTTCAGGAGGAATTACATTTAGGTCTGGCTCACATTTCCTCCAAGAATTCCGTACTAGTTCCTGCAGCTATTCAACTCTCCAATTCTACCCTGGCTACTTCTGCACTTTGGATAGCGGTGTAGCCGGCAATTTTATGGATTTTTTTTTTATCTCTGGGTGTTCTCACTGTTCCTTTGAATCAAGACATCTCCATTTGCAGACTAGATGGAGGACTAGTCTCCAACGTTCTTATTAAATTTAAAACACCTCCTATCCGGTTGTCAGTCGGGTTTCTACATTCGTAAGTCATCTTGTTCTTTCTTCTCCAGTGTCCATTAGCGCCCATCGTTCTTGGTCTCCCTTGGCTCAGGGATCATAAT
Source organism: Taudactylus pleione (assembly GCA_031769625.1). Classification (NCBI taxonomy): domain Eukaryota; kingdom Metazoa; phylum Chordata; class Amphibia; order Anura; family Myobatrachidae; genus Taudactylus; species Taudactylus pleione. The sequence continues at coordinate 1,721,543 of JAUIMM010001019.1, forward strand.
CCCGTTATTGACTGGTCCTCTGGGGAAATCATAAGATGGAGTTGTGCTTGCCATTCTCGTTGTCTTGCATAACCAGTTTGGATGGTTCAACCTGAAGGTACTGAAACTCCTCCCGCCATTTTGATCCAGTACCAGGAGTTCTCCGATGTCTTATCTAAGCAAATGGCTGATGCCCTTCCTCTTCATCGCCCATATGACTGTGCCATCAATTTAGTTCCTGCTGCAGTTGTATTCGATCAGTTCCTGAGGACAAGTCTATAAAGGAATACATCTAGGATGCATTAGCTAAAGGATTTATCTGCCTCTCTAAATCTCCAGTCAGGGCGGTTTCTTTTTTTGAGAAGAACGGTTCCCTCCGTCCTTGCATTGACTATAGGGGTCTCAATAACATCACCGTAAAAAACTCCTACCTGCTTCCTCTCATTTCGGTCCTTTTTGATCAGTTGCATCAAGCCACTATCTTTTCACAAATCGACCTTAGGGGAGCCTACAACCTTATACGGATTAGGAGTGGCGATGAGTGGAAGACGGCCTTCAGTACTCACTCGGGACATTATGATTATTTGGTCAGGCCGCTCGGTCTAGCTAACGCTCCTGCGGTCATTCAAGACCTAATTAATGATGTCCTTCGTGAATTCCTGGGAGTCTTTGTGGTTGTATACCTTGACAACATTCTCATTTATTCACAGTCTTTGAATCAACACCATCAACAGGTTCGTCAAGTACTGCAGAAGCTGTGGGAAAACCATCTTTTCGCTAAGCTGGAAAAGTGCGATTTCGATGTCACTCATATAGCTTTCCTAGGCTATATCATTTCTTCCCAGGGGTTTTCTATGGATCCTAATAAGGTCAAAGTGATTTTGGAGTGGGTTCAACCAACTACCCTTAAAGCTATTCAGCGCTTCCTTGTATTTGCTAATTACTATCGAAGGTTTATCAAGTCATTCTCTGCTATTGTGGCACCCATTGTGGAACTGACCAAAAAAGGAGCTTAAACCTCCAATTGGGCAACCAAGGCTGTCCGAGCCTTTGAGGATTCTAAGGACGTATTTACACAGGCTCTGGTGCTCCATCATCCTAATCCAGATCTCCTGTTTTGTAGACAAGTTGCACCCCTGTGCTTTTTTCTCACGTATGTTCCCCAATGCAGAACGTAACTACGATGTGGGTAATCGGGAGTTGCTCGCTATTAAATGGGCCTTTGAGGACTGGAGGCATTGGCTAGAGGGGGCCAAGCATCAAGTCACTGCTCTTACCGACCATAAGAACTTATCGTACATTCAGTCTGCTAAAAGGTTGAATTCCAGACATGCACGGTGGGCGTTGTTTTTTACCAGTTTCAACTTTCTCATTTCATTTCGTCCTGAGTCGAAAAAAGTTAAGGCTGATGCTCTCTCCAGAAGTTTTGTACCAGTTCAACAGACCACTATCTCCGATTAACCTATTATTATTCATTCTCGTCTTCACTGTGCTATCACCCGGAATTGGCTGAACTCATTCAGGCCTGTCAGTCGGAATCACCGCTGGATAAACCTCCGGATCTCTTGTTTGTTCCAGAAAGATTCAGGAAGTCAGTCTTACTGGATTTCCACTCTAGATGAGCTTTTGGTCATCCCAGCATTAGTAAGACTCTGGAGTTACTCTCCCACTCGGTGTGGTTGCCTTCACTGACCAAAGATGTTCGTGAGTTTGTACTGGCATGTAAGGTGTGTGCCCGAAATAAGACACCTCGAACAGCTCCTTCAGGTCTGTTGCTTCCTCTCTCCATACCTAAGAGACCCTGGACTCACATAGCCATGGACTTTATTGTCGATCTCCCAGTTTCTGCACGATGGTCCGTTATCTGGACTGTGGTGGACCGTTTTAGCAAAATGGCACATTTTATTCCTTTGACTAAATTACCCTCTGCCAACGAACTCTGCGGCTTGTTCCTCCAGCATATCTTTCGCTTGCATGGTTTACCTACGGATATTGTGTCGGATCGAGGAACACAATTTGTTGCAAGGTTCTGGAGATCCTTCTGTTCTTCCTTACGCATCCGCCTCAGTCTTTCTTCGGGTTACCATCCTCAATCCAATGGGCAAACAGAGTGCATCAACCAGTCTATGGAGAAATAGTTACACCACTGTTATGTTTCCAAATGTCATAACGACTGCGTTTCTCAAATGCAAATTCTGCAAGAGGCAGATAACAGTAAGTCTCATTCAGCATCTTCAGTTTCTCCTTTCTTTTGTGTCACGGGTCAACATCCCAGAGTGAATTCTTTTGACTCCACTTGGCCTGACTCACCTTCTGTCTCTCGGCTCAGTCGCATTTGGAGCAAGGTTCATCAAAGCCTTCGGAAAGTCTCTCTCCGCTCCAAGAAGTCAGCTGATAGGCATCGGATGTCATGTGTGTTTAAGATGGGCGATTTGGTTTGGCTCTCTACAAAAATCATCAGGTTTCACCAACCTACTCAGAAATTAGGTCCTAGATTTATTGGCCCTTTTTGCATCATGCACAGATGAATCTGGTAGCTTTTAAGCTTCAATTACCTAAGTCTCTCCGCATCAATAATACCTTTCACTGTTCCTTATTCAAACCAGTCTTCAGCTCTGTCAAATTCAAGCCCAAATTTCCATCCAGACCTGCTTCGATTGTTGTGCACGGTCAATGCAAATTTGAAATTGAGAAGATCTTGGACTCCAAGATTTCCCGGGGTCGTTTACAGTTTTTGGTTCATTGGAAGGGCTATGGCCCGGAGGAACGCTCCAGGATTCCTGAGAGTACTCTATATGCTCCTAGGCTGAAGAGACACTTCTTCCGGGATTTTCCTGACAAACCGGGTTCTGGTGGTTCCTCAACCCCACATCAAGGGGGGTACTGTTACAAGTCGCGGTCATGACTTGTTCCTCTCCAGCAATATACCTCCTTCTGGCAGCATTGTTCCAGTTCCGTCGATTTCTTCGCGATCCGGACACCGCAGGGTGTCACGTGTTTTCCACAACGCGGCATGATCGGGTTCTTCTCTAATTTGTGCACGCTGGCCTTTTGCCACCACGCGGACTGTATCGTTCTGTGTGATCTCTCGGCTCTGCTGCATGGTCAGCGTTCCTGTTGTTCGATTGTAGTGAACCCTATTTCTCAGGCTCCCCAGCCACTCCATCAGCTTGCAAACTGCTACAGGGTCCCTAGCTGCTCAATCGGCCCTCCGGCCACTCCGTCAGCTTGCAGGCTGCTGCCGGCTCTAGGCCACACCGCCACTTAAGCACCGGTGATGGTTTCTAGTTCTAAGGGAACAGCGGGTGGCTGTTAGAATGCAGGCTAGCGAGGTCTTCTGTCACTGGAAGGTTTACACGGAGCAGCCTAGGGAACCATAACAATGGATGTGTAAAAGAGATAGTACTGCAGTGTATCAAGATTCAAAGAAGCCTCACAAATCCTTTGTACATACTACAGATTCTTCACAATCATAAGTTATACTCTACTAGGACACCTTTGGTTGGACCCTGACACAGAATCGGTATTTAATGCAGACGGCTGAATAGCCGCCGGATCAAATACAGACAGCGGAACACCGACGGACCAATTTCCCGACTGGGGCTGGTAAGTACCCTAATTCTCCCCCTACCCTACCTTAGTGGTATAAAGAAATAGTTTCCAAAGTGCTTCTAAGGAATAATTCTTAAAAACTGTAAATTCAAAAAGAATCAGCAGCAGCTCTAATCAAACCTCCTGTGAAGGTTCACAATTGCCAAGAGCAGATTAACTCTATATGAGCTGCGCTGAGGGACCCTAAAATGGCAGAAAAAATAACAAAATATAGCAGCAATAAATTGCATACACAAATACAGTACTAATATCGCAATACTTGTTTAATCAGATAGATCAATATCATATATAGAAAGTTTCAAGAAAAAAAAACACATAAAAAGTTACAAGTTATAAAACATTAAAACAAAAATAAAAACAATGTTGCAATATGAAGCACCAGAGTTCCGAATTAAAGATCCTTCCTTACATGCATATAATAATTTCATAGAGAAAGTTCACTACAGTAACATGCAACTGCAGTATGGATAATTGGGGGTCCCTAAACCTAACCCTCCCCCGCCACCCCCTCCTCCTCCCCTCATGCAGCTAGACGCTAAAACACCCGGCTTACCTTTGTTCTGGATGCCGGGTGTTGGGATTTTGTAGTGGGGCTAATGATAGGCGTCAGGATTTAGATGCCTATCTTTAGCCCCATGTCGAGCTGTTCGTGTCGGGACATCAGTGGGCGGGAAAGCGCCCGCCGGTATCCTGACTGCATCCCCCTGACACAATAGGATTTAAACACATATATAGAAATAAAGGGATACAGGCCTTCCTACCAAGTGTGAATATATACGAGGAGGAATTAACTTTGTAACCATGATCTGATACAGCAATAATTGTTATATTATGAGAGGGATGTCGGATTGCAGTTTTCCCAGAAACAATTAAATTATTAATCTGTGAATCTGCTACAACTTGTGATACAATGTTGCTATAGAAAGATATTTTGTTCATGCTGGACCTTCTGAAAGGATATTTCAAGGTGCCGACATTACAGGGATTCATGAACAATATGATAAATTAAGAGCATCACATGCGGAGGTATGATTACTTGTGAGTGATCCCACTATATCTCCGCATGCAGATATAGTGGGAAGTTCTATAGGTGTCTGATGTACCAATCAATGTGTGCATGTAGATCTAATAATGGTTAACACACAAGGATAACATTTGGGTGGTTTTATTATAGCTAGTAAACACTACAACAAATTGTTAACCGTGTAAAAGGTTCTCTCAGGTACACAGTCTCACCGCCTCCATTGGAGTTTGCGCCAAGTTACACATTCTCTATAGGTCCCGTTGATTTATTAGACGTAGCGAGACCACACGATCACAACTGATCACGTCGTCGCCAGCTATCGATGGGTGCGGCCGGCCGCTCTACCCACCCGGTGTGTACCTGAGAGAACCTTTCACACAAGGATTAACACCAACAGCAAGAAGAAGGGTAAGTTGACGAATCGGAGGGTACGGGACGCCGTCCCTCCAGAGCACAGCCCCCCCAGGACATTACTTATATTTGCATTGTGTATTTTTTTCTATCTTTTGAAGGACACTTTCTACATTTTTTAACCCCCCCCCATTTTTTTCTACATTATTTTACCGTATTTTGCATATATTCCCAATTTCCCTTTACCCTATCCTGCATACATTACTCCTCAAATTAGAGAGCACTGTGATTTCTCAATTGATTTGTTGTAGTATTTACTGGATATATTAAAACCACCTAAACATTATCCTTGTGTGTTTACCATTATTAGATCTACACACACACCATTGATTGGTACATCAGGCACCTATAGAATTTAGCACACCAGCACAGGCACTAAATCTGTATATATTATCATTGTCTGTAGGAGATCTTGGATTATCTCCATAGTGCCAGCAGCTACAACCATCCTATACCAATTAACAAGCGCAGGCTCTCACCAACCCAATACAGATATAGTGGGAAGACATTTACCAATATAAAGTACAGGTTGAGCCTCCCATGTCGAAATATTCCGAAATACGGAATTATTTTGGCATTACTGAAATAATGAAACCGTTGATTTTTGATGGTTCAATGTACACAAACTTTGTCTAAGGCACAAATTATTAAAAATATTGTATAAAATTACATACAGGCTTTGTGTATAAGGTGCATATGAAACATAAATTCATTTCATGTATGTATATTTGGGTCCCATGCCCAAGATATTTGATAATGATATGCAAATATTCCAAAATACGGAATATTCCGTTTTCCAAAATACCCCTGGTCCCAAGCATTTTGGATATGGGAGACTCAAATAATTATCACCAGCCAAAATATACAAACGAGGTCACTATAGTGGCTCCAGGTGGCGCAGTCTGTTTTAATACACAAGATTTCTTTCTTAAATCACATACTTTATCTTTTATATTTCACTATTTTATATTTTTTGGATATAGATCTTAATATGTAAACAATAATTTAATAAATGTGCATCAAGAAAAGGACATTTCATTTTTGTTGTTGAATATGATTATTATTGAACAGCAGTTATTAACTTTTTTTTCAGGTTTCTGAAACGCTAAGGGGGGAATTCAATTAGCCACTGGATAAGCCCAACAGTCAAATGATCTCATCGCGCGGAAAGAAGCAAATGAATTAGCCTTTTCCCCTCACAGTAAACAAGGTGTTAATGCGCACTAACCCATTGATTCCAGGTAAAGTGCAGAAGTAATGGGTTTTCCCCGCACGATAAACCCCAGAGGGTGCCTTTTCTCGTGAAGCTGCGAGGAAAATTCCACTTCTAGTCTTAATGCGTGGCTTATTGGATTTAGGGGCATATGTATCAAAGCTTGATGTGAGATAAACTTGTGAAATATATATCACCAACCAATCAGCTCCAAACTATCATTTCTTAACTCAAATAATTTTTATTAGTAGAACAAAAAATCCAATATACATCAGATAAGACAATAGTAAACAGTAATTTACAATCATCATAATTTAAACATTATATTTTTGAAATTTTATAAAATATAAAAGAAAAGAAAAATAAATAAATAAAAATAATAAAATAAACTAGACAAAATTATATAATATAAAAAGAAAATAATAATATAGCAAGTATTACATAGAAAAACCAAGTAATACAAAACAATACAATAAATTATAAAAGACAAAACAGAACAGTACAATACATACAACCATTATTTATGGAAAAACATGTGTGGTCTGTCATAATAACCTTTTTCATAACGAGTTGGGGCAGTGTTAAAGCTAGCCGACTATAGACGTCGTGTGAGAAGATGAGTCAATAAAGGCCGACCAGGGTCGCCATTTTAGCAGTGGGGTCGAGGCTGATGAAGAATATTTAAATCCAGAGGTTTCCATTTCAAAACTTTTCTGAATTTTGGATATTATTATCGAGAGAGATGGGGGGTCAGGTCTCTTCCAATATTGTGCTAGAGCTGCCCTTGTAGCTATCAAAATGTGTCCAACAACATACTTATTATGTGATTGTATTGTAGAAGGAAAATAATGTAGGAGTGCGATTTCTGGAGACTGGGGAAGATTCTCCATAGTGACCTGAGCTATTAACTGAAATACCTCTGACCATAAGGAAAATATATTAGGACAAGACCAAAAGATATGTATCAGAGTACCGTCTAACCCGCAATTCCTCCAACGTAATTTAGAGCCGTCTGGCCAGATTCTATGCAATTTGATTGGGGTGTAATATAAGCCGTGAATTAGTTTATAGAGCATTTCAGAATGGTTCAAACATTTGGACATTTTGATGATGTTCATAAATAAAATAGACCAGTCTTCTTCAGTTAGAGATATACTAAGATCCGACTCCCAATTGGATTGTATAGAAAGTTTTAAATCCTCTAGCGGAGTCATAAGCGTAGTATACCACATAGAAATGCCACTCTTATGGCCAGTAGTAGACAGTTTAGAAAGTATATAAGGAGGTGGGGTGGGAAGGAGATGATTTGGGCCAGAGTTAGAAAATACCCAGTGTCTCACCTGCAAAAATTAAAAAAAGTCAGTCTTGGGAATACCATATTGATCCTGTAATTGTTGAAAGGATTTAAATTGATGGTTAGTATAAAGATCTCTAACTGTTATGATACCTTTCTCATGCCAGGGTGTTAATACTAGATCCTGGATCAGTCGAGAAAGGGCTAGTATAGAAATGTGAGACAAGGGAAGAGAGAATTCCCCATGTGCGGAAATCAATTTGTCCCAAACTATAAGGGTATCAAAGACGCTCTTTGGAATAAGAGATTTATGGGGTCTATCAGCAGTTTTAATCCACATGATGTCCCGTAAGGGGAGAGTTTGACATGCAGAAATTTCAATAGATACCCATGGTTTAATCGGTGGAGGGGCTAACCAGTCTTTCATCTGATCTAAAAGACAAGAGTGTTGGTAGAATTCGAGGTTAGGAGCCGCTAGTCCCCCTCTATATTTGGACCGAAATAGTCGAGTCCTAGCTATACGAGGACGTTTACCCTTCCAAATAAACATAGACAGAACTGCATAGAATTTGTTTAGCAGATTCAATGGAACTAAATATGGAATGGCTCTAAATAAGTACAGAATTTTTGGAAGAAGCATCATTTTTGCAGAAGAGAGACGGCCCATCCGGGAGATTTCATAATTAACCCATGCTTTGGTAAGTGCAGAGAATTGATCTAGCAAAGGCTGATAGTTATATTTCATAACATTTTGAGGATTTAGAGGGATATTGATCCCCAGATATTTAAGAGATGATGTCTGCCAGGCATAAGGGTATTGATTCCGAAGACTATCCTGGGAAGCTTGGTCAAGATTGAATGCTAGTGCTTCTGATTTTGAGGTATTTAGTTTATAGTATGAGGATGCAGTACATTCTTGAAGTATATTGTGAAGAGCAGGTAAGGAAATGTCTGGTTTCGTGATGAATAGCAGGACATCATCAGCATAAAGACATATCCTATGCTGCTTATGGCCAATATTGAAGCCCACAAGGGAGGAGGAGGATCTAATTTTTTCTGTGAGGGGTTCCATAGCTAGTGCAAAAATTAAAGGTGAAAGGGGGCACCCCTGTCTAGTCCCGTTAGAGATATTAAAACTGTTGGATAAAAACCCATTACTGTATACTCTAGCTGAAGGGACAGTGTAAAGATTCAAGATAGCCTTTAAAAACAAGCCAGAAAAGCCAAACTTAGCCAGGACCCGGGACATGAAATGCCAGTGTAGCCTGTCAAAGGCTTTTTCCGCGTCCAAGGACAATAAAACCGTAGGCACGGAACAAGCTGCTTGGGCTTCCAGAAGGGAAAAAACTCTTCTGGTATTGTCTGGCGCTTGTCTCCCTAAGATAAAGCCCACCTGATCTATAGAAACTAAATTAGGAAGAATAGGATTCAATCTATTAGCGATTATATTTGCATATAATTTGATATCTGAATTTAATAAAGCTATTGGCCTATAGTTTGAGCAAAGTGTCGGGTCCTTGCCAGGCTTCAAAATAGTGATGATTTGGGCTTCTAACATTTCTTTAGGAAATGACTGAGTAGAGACATCGTTGAATAAATTTACTAAAATAGGGGTCAAAATGGTTTGAAAATGTGTATAAAAACTGTTAATGAATCCGTCTGGGCCAGGTGCTTTATCTTTTTTGAGGGATTTAACCGCTCTTAATACTTCGCTATCACTCCAAGGGACACATAAAGCTTCTGCTTCTAAAGGGGAAAGACACGGAAGATTAACAGAATCTAAGAATGAATTTATCACAGATTCAGAGGGCTGAGGTATATGGGTATCTTGAGAAAGGTTATAAAGCTTTTCATAGTATAAGGCGAATTGTTGAGCAATATCTTTAGGGTTTGATATTGAGGATCCATTGGGGTTAGAGAGACTTTTAATTCTATTAATAGCGTTTTTCCCTCTAAGTTTGCGAGCTAGCAGTTTATTGGCTCTATTTCCAAGAGAGTAAAACTTCTGATTTAATTTAGTGATAGCACGTTGAATTTGGGAGAGGTGTAGATTATTTAATTTCTTCCTGGCTTCTAATAGGGCAAAGAGAACAAGAGAATCCTTTGGATTTTGTTTATGTTGTGCTTCTAATTTTAAAAGATCAGCTTGATATGCGAGATGTATTTCTTGATTCGTTTTCCGAATCTTAACTGCGGCTTGTATAGCAGCCCCCCTCATAACCGCCTTGAGTGCACACCAATGATTTGTGGCTGAAGTATCTTTGGGAGAATTTAATTCTACATATGAAGTCAATGCGTCAGTCATAACACGCGAGCCAATATCATCTAATAAAATATATTCTTGTAAACGCCAAGGTCTAAAGGTGGGAGACGTGGGAAAGGGGGTCCAAGACCATAGTAAGGGAGCATGGTCGGACCAAGTAATTGGTAAGATATCAATCTGGGGAATGAACTGAAGAGACCATTTATCAGTCAAGAGCAGATCTATTCTAGAATATGATTTGTGAACTGCTGAATAAAAGGTATAATCACGTGCTCTTGAGTGTTTGATTCGCCAAACATCATATAGGTCAAATTCAGCCAACAAGTACGAGAAGGAACGAGTTAGAGAGGAAGCCACATTCAATGATTGTTTATCGAGAGAAGAAGATTTGTCCAATTTAAGATCGGGTGCAAGATTAAAGTCGCCCATAATAAATATAGCTCCTTTTCTAGTCTACTGTAATTTAAGTAAAAACTTTTTAAGAAAACTAGGCTGTCTTGTATTAGGAACATATATTGATACTAGAGTGATGTATTTAGTACTTATCTTCCCCACCAAGATAATATATCTACCACTGCAATCCACCCATTTACTTTCTATTTTAAATGGACAAGATCTGCTCAAAAGTATGGCCACTCCATTCCTCTTAAATGGGCCACAGGAAGTAAAACAAGTCGGATAAGCTTTATTAGTAAACTGAGGAGTAGAATGTAATGGGAAATGCGATTCTTGAATTGCCACTATGTCAGCTCTTTGATCTAAGAAGTATTTTAATGCAAGGCGTCGCTTATGAGGTGAATTAAGGCCCTTAACATTTATGCTTAAAAAATTGACCATGGGGAGGAATCAGATAGGTGTGGTGTGACTTTTTTACAGATAGACCTGCACAAAAATGGCAAATACAGAAGTTGTATGCATAAAAAATTAATAAATAAAATAATAAACATATAAAACAAAAAAATACAACAAACCGAAATAGCATCCATAAAGGAGCTAGACTTTCTGTCATTGAAACAGAATATGACAGAAAAATTGGAAGTATGGGGGGGAGGCTCAAAGAGAAGACCACCTAATACCCCTCATTTCAAATAATTCCTTCAATTGTAATATTAACAACATAGTTAGCATACAAACATAGCCATATTTGATACAACCTATCAAATATTATTTATGTATATAAAGAAAGAAAAATTAAATGCAATGTAACCACTAAAAAAGACAGAAAGACTGTAGAAAGCAGTTCCCAAAATATAGGAAAGCCTCATATACTACCATTTATCCATTAAGCTATTTATCGGTCCACCAATAACAATGAGTATATTCTCATCAGCCCAATCCGCCAAATAACCACGCAAATATAATATATGCCCTTAGCTGTGAAAGGACTAAATGAAAAATCTTAGATAAATTACATCATAAAGCCGTAAACCTAACACACATAGGAATTACAGGTAAAAAAAAATAAACAGAGAGCATATTGAATAACAAAATTCTAAATATAGCTTGGAATGGTAGAACTACATCCAGTAACTGTAAAGATACTACACCTCAAGGGATCACCTCGGCACTGTGGACCATGCTTGGGGTATAGGTTTAGGAGGCATATTGGTAGGGTTAGTAAGAGCAACACCCCATTTTTGAAGAATAGCCGGCCCATCTTCTGGCGATTGTATGACTGTATACGAGTAATTTCTTGTTACAATCAGTTTAGTCGGGAATCCCCACCTATACTGAATATTTTCTTTACACAAGGCCAGTGTAATTGGGAGGAAAAGACGTTGTTTTGCAAGAGTCGCTGGGGAGATGTCGGGGAAAAGTTGGAGATTGTCCAGACATTCAACTGTGGGGGAGGAAGGAAGAGTAGCCTTAAGTATACGCTCCTTAATATGGAAGAAGTGAACTCTAAGGAGGGTGTCTTTAGGTGCTTGGGCTGGAGCTTGTTTGGATTTTGGAAGTCTATGGATTCTGTCAATCAGAAGATCCGAGGGTAAGGCATCAGGAAGAAGTTTTTGGAATAATTCCGTGGCATAATCATATAGCTCAGCATTTGTAACGGAGTCCGGAATGCCTCTTATCTTAATATTGTTGCGTCTGGAGCGGTCTTCCAGATCTGTTACCTTGTCTCGCACAGAGGGTAATTCCTCCTGCAGAGAATCGTGTGCTGAGATTAGGTCATTATGTGATGCAACCAACTCTTCCATTTTAGATTCCAAATGGTCGGTACGATCTCCGATTTCACTACTATCAGCTCTCAGAGATTGAATGGAAGATTTTAATTCCGAGGTTATATCCACCTTAAATGACGTTAACATGGTATGAATAGAACGCAGGGTAACTGGACCATCTAAACTGTCCTCATCTTCCTGAGAAGGTACAGGAGGGCCACTTGCTTGTCTAGGTGGTGATTTTGGAGACGTAGCAGACCCAGGTGGTGATTGTTGAAGACGACTTTTAGTAGAGTTAGAAGAGGATCCAAAAAAGTCAACAGGTGGAGCCGATTTGGCCGCTTTTATTCTTTTCTGAGCCATACCGATGTGATCCAATGAAGCGGCACCTCCAACTAAAGTGTCAAGTAGATAAAGGTACTGGTGATGTTTAAATTTGTGGTCGGTGGTTACATTGAGAAGGAAAGATTAAATCTGCATGTTGATAAGTTTCAGAGAGGCATCAGGGTCGTCGCAAAAAGCTGTATCAGAGAGACATAGTGAGTCACAACTAATAAGGACTCATCAGTAGACCGCTTGGACCCCTGGAGAACAATTTGAAGAGGGCACCGCAATATTAAGGAGACCAGAGTCAAAGCAGCAACCCCGGACCAGCCGAAAGGGCACTCGTCACGGCCACCTACAGCTGCAGTATCTCAGTGTGTACTCAGGGAGCAGATGTAAGGGAGCCAGGAATCAAGGGCCAGAATCCAACACAGCAATCAATAAATTTGATAACAGCTTGTACCTGTGTATAGAGGTGGTTGGTCAAAGGGGCCCTGGAGAGGTGTCCTCTTTACACCCAGTGTCAGGCTCTCCCAAGCGGCAGATGCTGAAGTGGTGCAGGGGGTGGTATGGAGGAGCCAAAATGGCGTCCTCCCGCGATTCGCAGCTCCGTTTGCCGGTCTCTCCTGGGCCCCCCGTCCCCACAAACCACCCAGACCACTGCTCCAGCCAGGCAGAGTGGGGTCCGAGGTGACAGGACCGCCGCAGGAAAGTCTGGCCGCGATCAGCGGCGAGTGCGGCACTGGCGGGCCCGGCTTGGTAATCGAGGCTGGCGACTCTGGAGGCGGAGTAGGCGGGGTAGGCGGAGGCGGGGCCGCAAAGGCCCCGGAGGAGTTAGACCTTCTCGACTGCCAGCCGGGGGGTCAGCGGAGCCCCGAGGGGGTAGTTGTGCAGGAGAGGTCTCCCTAAACAACAAGGGGCAGTCGGAGCAGGGTAATCCGCTGGTGTTTGTATGGAGCTGAAGGGCAGCACGTCTACCCTGGTATCCAGTCAGGCCACGCCCCCAAACTATCATTTCTTAAACACAGCCTGCAAAATGTAAATTTTATCTCACATCAAGCTTTGATACATATGCCCCTTAGTGTCTTCTGGATAAAAGATGCCATACTGTACCCTAAACTCTCTAACAGGTTAATATGTGGGCTAATGCATTTGATTTGAAGTGACCTGTCTGAATTTGAATAATTTGAATCTTTAACATTACCTTAAAGACAGTGAATCAGTTACATGAAAGGTGCTCAAAAACCAAATGTTTCTTCTGTTTCTGTTTAGAAATGCTGTTCTAGAGATGGATGTGACAACACTAATTTTATTGGTAAATGTTTTTATAATGAAAAATATCAATATTGTCACTAACAGTTCTCTTCTATTTTGACCAAAATTCTGAACATAAAAGGATGCAAAAATAGAATTAAGAGAAGCCTCTGTAAAAATGTGTTACTTATACAAGGGACCTCTAGATATTCATGTATAACCATTTGTCTTGGGGAAAAACTATTTAGTACTTACATTCTGCCGCCTTATACTGCCACGTGGCTTAGGGACAGGTTTTGAGGGTCGAGAAACCACTGCTTCAGGATGACGGGATTTCTGGGCTTGTATGGCCAGTTGATAAGCAACCTCAAAAGCCTGTCCTAAAGTGAGAATTATTTCATAGGCTTGGTTCTGCATAGAGGAAGAGAGAAACATTTATGTAAATACAGTACATGAGAAAATCATTTCTCTAACTGTAGTTACCAATTGTCAAAAGAAAAACAGAAAAGATACAGGTATACAGATTTAGAAACTCTACAGCAAAGGACATTGAAACTTCTTGAATGCTATATATGGGTACATGAACAGCAATGACAATATACCAGGGGTATGTAAGTGCTGTTTATCCCCTCTCCCCTATTGCAGCATAGAGTAATTCACCTAAAATGGTCACCTCAAGTTTCTACTTTCATCGATTGGTAAACCAATAAATGGAAAATTATATTTAAGAAGTTACTTTTCCTCATATAAAAAGTGCTTCTCTGATGCCAGTTTACATTAGGTGAAACAAAGTATGACTTGCTTCTGCTGTACAAGGAGCATCATGCCCTACTTAAAACTCTTTTAGCACCAGTAGGGCCTAGGCAAAGAGGCAGCAGCCTCTGCACAAACATATGCAAAGCCAAGGGATGGGAGGTGGGATTTCCCTCTTATCCTAACACACATATACTCAGGAGCACCCTCATTCGAAAGAGGGGGTGACAAATATACACACTGCTGTCTAGAGAAGTCCAATTAAGATCCAAAATCATCAGGCACTTCACCTTTATCCTGAGAAGAGAACTCAGAAGTCTGATCCAAGGACTGGACCATGAAGGATTCTGGTGCTTACGAGGCCTAGCTATAGAGGCGGACTCCAAAATACTCTCAAACGATGAGTTTTTAAATTATTATCAGGCCCCCCACTGACTTGGACAATAAGGAGTCCAAGCCAATGTCTCCACTAGCCTAGTAAGGAGGCTGCTCACAAAGGGCCCCAAAATCTACAGGGTGCTTAGCTGAACTTGTGGCAAGAGTAGCAAAAGGAACAATAAGAGTACCAGGCAGCACCTCCTCAGCCTCCTCCCAACAGCATACAGACTAATGGGGGAATACAATCAGGTGCGGGGTTGCAGTGTGGGGAGCTATTGAATCAGTCACACTTTAATTTCTCCAATAAAATATGTATTGCAGGCTATTAAATGCATTCCATCCCCTGAACAAATAGATTTCTTGAATGTAGACATTGCGATGTAGTTAAATCCCGACACAGTAGTAATGTTATTTAAAGCATTTTACTGTGTCAGCATTATAAATGTAAAACTGTTTTAAACAACATTAATACCGCAATAAACAATAAGTTGAGATTCTGTTCTAAGGAAGGGATCTCCACTTATTGTTTATCCTAGTTGTGCCGTGGTGTTAAGTGACACCACAGGATATCCCCATCCAGACTGCTGGTCACGTGGTATTCTGGTTAACACGGTTTTCTTTACATGTCATTACTACCGTGTCACCAATCTGTGCTCGACATTCTGCTGTGAGCATTTTAACTGTCGACCAAACATACCAATCCTATAAAATTTAAAACTAGCATCCACTATTCTGCACTTCAGACGGTGTTCTTGCAAAAAACTATAGGTTAAAAATATATATAAAAACCCCACAAACACATTGTTTGCATGTACATTATAAAAAGAGTGTAATAAGAATATATAATGAAATAAAGATTTAAATCACACACTGTCCTTTGAAGGGAAAAGACAAATAAGATTCCCATCTAAAACAGACCAAATGCACTGGTGATCAACTGAAACATGTGTAAAAAAAGTAAACATGTGTAAAAAAAGTAAACATGTGTAAAAAAATTAAACATGTGTAAAAAAATTAAATAATAAAAAACACAACACCACAACAAATGAAAGTATTTGACAAGGAACTTATCTTCAATAATTCACTGCATGTCACAGCCACAGAGAATTACAGGTTATGAAAGTATTTTACCACAAACAGCAGCCATGGATGACCATGTTTTATTAAGGTAAAGTCTGCAACTCCAATCATCTATTTGCATAGGGAGTGACTGGACACCTAGGAGCAAAAAAATATAGAAGCAAAACTATACTGCTACATTTCCATGTTTGCTTCCAGATCTGGAAGTGGTCAGATGATAGGACAGCCATTCTCTGACTATTGACAAGGCTACCAAAAGATACTTCTCTTAGAAATGTTAGAGTCTTATCTCTCATTATAACTTTCAAATATAGCATGAGGTACAATGGTTCAGATAGACTTATCTCACCACATCGGCAGTGCTGAAAACATGGCAGTAGTGGTGGCTGGTCTGCAGATCCTTTGTGATATAGGCAAATGTGCATAAGTCCTCCGGATCCTGAGCTGCACATGATATGTTACGGATCTCATGTTCTGCAATTACATTCTGAAAGAATTTAAAGAATTGCAAGAATTAATAATGAAAAAAGTTTATGTAAAGATCTGTCCTCAAAGGAGAACAAGTAATATGTATGAAGAATTGTTACTAGACCTGTAGCAATTCCACAGTTTAACAAAAGAAGGTATGTAACAACATGAGGGTTTTAGCATTTCTTTTATTATCTTAAATGTTATTTTATATTTTTATAAATATTTAAAATTGTATAATTATTTTCCTATAGATAAATATTTATTTTTTATCAAGATATCGCCTTTCAGAATTACAATGTAACCTACATATTTACAATGAACAATTCTGAAAGGCACATTTACTTACTCAATTTCACGGAGGTCTCTGGCTACTTCATTAGAAGAAGATGGATTTTCATTTTTATAATCAATCAAGCTAAGATTACAGATTGTAGCAAAATGTGACATAGCAATTTGTAGTACGCAAAGATGTTTTATTGCTAAATTATGTATCCATAGTTTTTAATGTACATTAGACAACCTCTGGCAAAGTGCAGATTATGTAATGAAAAGCTAGAGGTGATTATACTGATATATATATATATATATATATATATATATTTATATATATATACACATACAGTCAGGTGCATAAATATTGGGACATTGACAGAATTTTCATATTTTGGCCTCTATTCACCACCACAATGGCTTTGAAATTAAACAAACAAGATGTGCTTTACCTGCAGACTTTCAGATTTAATTTGAGGGTAATTACATCCAAATCAGGTGAACGGCGTAGGAATTACAATGGTTTCTATATGTGCCTCCCACTTTTTAAGGGGCCATAAGTAATGGGACTATCAACTCAAAAGCTATTTCATGGACAGGTGTGGGCTATTCCCTCGTTATTTCATTATCAATTAAGCAGGTAAAAGGTCTGGAGTTGATTCTAGGTGTGACATTTGCATTTGGAATCAGTTGCTGTCGACTCTCAATATGAGATCCAAAGAGCTGTCACTATCAGTGAAGCAAGCCATCATTAGGCTGAAAAATCATAACAAACCCATCAGAGAGATAGCAAAAACATTAGATGTGGCCAAATCAACTGTCTGGAACATTCTTAAAAAGAAAGAATGCATCGGAGAGCTCAGCAACACCAAAAGACCCGGAAGACCATGGAAAACAACTGTGGTGGATGACGGAAGAATTATTTTCCTGGTGAAGAACAACCCCTTCACGACAGTTGGCAAAATCAAGAACACTCTCCAGGAGGTAGGTGTATATGTATCAAAGTCAACAATCAAGAGAAGACTTCACAAGAGTGAATATAGAGGGTTCAGCACAAGATGTAAACCATTGGTGAGCCACAAAAACAGGAAGACCAGATTAGAGTTTGCCAAACAACATCTAAAAAAGCCATTACAGTTCTGGAACAACAACCTAAGGACAGATGAGACAAAGATCAACTTGTACCAGAGTGATGGGAAGAGAAGAGTATGGAGACGGAAAGGAACTGCTCATGATCCAAAACATACCACCTCATCAGTGAAGCACGGTGGTGGTAGTGTCATGGCGTGGGCATGTATGGCTGCCAATGGAACTGGTTCCCTTGTATTTATTGATGATGTGACTGCTGACAAAAGCAGCAGAATGAATTCTGAAGTGTTTCGGGCAAAATTATATGCTCATATTCAGTCAAATGCTTCAGAACTCATTGGATGGCGCTTCACAGTGCAGATGGACAATGACCCAAAGCATACTGCAAAAGCAACCAAAGAGTTTTTTAAGGCTAAAAAGTGGAATGTTATGCAATAGCCAAGTCAATCCCCTGATCTGAATCCGATTGGGCATGCATTTCACTTGATGAAGACAAAACTGAAGGGAAAATGCCCCAAGAACAAGCAGGAACTGAAGACATTTGCAGTAGAGGCCTGGCAGAGCATCACCAGGGATGAAACCCAGCGTCTGGTGATGTCTATGCGTTCCAGACTTCAGGCTGTAATTGCCTGCAAAGGATTTGCAACAAAGTATTAAAAAGTGAAAGTTAGATTTAGGATTGTTTAAGTTGTCCCATTACTTTTGGCCCCTTAAAAAGTGGGAGGCACATATAGAAACAGTTGTAATTCCTACACTGTTCACCTGATTTGGATGTAATTACCCTCAAATTAAATCTGAAAGTCTGCAGTTAAAGCACATCTTGTGCGTTTCATTTCAAAGCCATTGTGGTGGTGAATAGAGGCCAAAGTATGAAAATT